>MU551741.1:1244140-1276640 GCA_024362625.1 Silurus asotus
CCAGAGTGAATGATATTTTTCTTATTAATAAATGCAGCTATGGGGTTAAGGGTCTTGCTCAGGGGCCCAGGAGTGGCAAAAATCCAATGTCTCAATTACTAATTACTAAGTATGACTGCTGCACTGCTGTTAATTGGACAATTAAGGCTGAATGATGCGTTCAAACGTTTAAGTTCAGACAAAAAAATTAAAATTTTAATTAAATTATGGTACTGATAAATCGAAAGTATTAGTTTATTCATGTGTGTGTAGTTATTCAACAAAAGTGTATGAATGTACGTTAACTTCGGTGCATCCAAATTTACTTTGAACTAGTTATTGTATATTAATTAAAAGTTAAAGGGTAACAGTGGAAAAAAAAATTGCTGAGGTTTTATACAACAATTCTTTGTGTGTGTGTGTGTGTGTGTGTGTGTGTGTGTGTGTGTGTGTGTGTGTGGTATGTAGGCATGATATGTCTAGGGGGAATGATGTACCACCCGTGCACGACGTCATGTGGAAGAACATGCCAGTCAGTGAGTAGTGGTGAAGTGTGTGACGGAGACTGTGCTGAAGGATGCGGCTGCATGGATGAGATGTTTTACGATCACGCACGTCAGCGCTGTGTTCCGCTGTAAGCAGAAATACACACGTTTCTCACAAATTGTCACATTCGTTAGTTTGTATATGTTCGAACATTAAATAGGATTTTTCTTCTTTAGATCTCAGTGTCACTGTTACTTCATGGGTTCAGTCTTTCAGCCAGGGGAAGTGTCCTTCAGCTCCTCTGGGCCTTGGTAAGTGTGTGTGTGTGTGTGTGTGTGTGTGTGTGTGTGTGTGTGTGTGTAAATTGTAGTGTATGATACTTTACTGCAACAAGTATCAAATGTTTTGTTATTTCTGTAAAGATAATTACAAGCGTATATCATAAAACAGTGAGTACAGTGTATGGAAATGTAATGCCATTTTTTTTATCTTAAGTCTCTGCAGAAATGGTCAAATGGAATGTGTTCCTGAAGAAAGAGGTAAATAATTTGTATTAAATTTTACAATTTTACTTCATAAATTAAGCACTTTTTACAATTAATCTATTTACTGAACTGGTACATGTAGCATATAGTTTCATTTCTTTAAATCTTTGGTGTTCATTCTAATTACTTAGACCGTATTTATTATTACAAGGTTTACATTTTTAATAATTACCTTTTTCTGTGTTTTGAAATGATGACTGCTTAAAGATTAGTAATAAATAAGCAATTTATTAATTTAAAAGGTTGCATTTCCTGTACTGGAATTTCACACACTTCACTCCTGACTTTAATATTCATTCATTTATTTTTTTTAGAGCCTGAGACGGATGATTGCCCAAATGGAAAAGTGTATTATAACTGTAGGGGTCCCCAGGGTTCAGGGCCATCTGGTGTGGGCTTGGCATGTGAAGGCACTTGTAGGAACCTAATGCTGAACCTCACCTGCCCTCCTATGACCCCCTGTGTGTCTGGGTGTGGATGTCCTGCAGGGTCTGTATTTGTCTATCAGACTCGATAGGAATTGGATTGAATGATTTGATTGTACAACATATTATATAATAGTAAAGAAAAACGAAAAACATATGTGTGTGTGTGTGTGTGTGTGTGTGTGTGTGTGTGTGTGTGTGTGTTTTTATATATCCAGATTAGTTGGTCATAATGGAGAATGCTATTATCCAGAGAACTGTCCATGTGCATGGCTTGGTCTGGAGTATCTTCCAGGAGAGACAGTGGACACTCCCTGTTATCGCTGGTCAGTGTGTTTAATATTTATTGATTATTTCTTGTTAACCATGTGTCTTTATTGGCATGTTTTTTAAATTATGTATGTATATTGATTTTGTTTTCAGTGTGTGCCATCGTGGGTTCTTTAACTGCACGTATTTTCCCTGTCCTGCGGTTTGCACCATTTACAGCGACCGTCATTACTACACGTTCGATGGCCTGGAGTATGACTATGCTAGCGATTGCCAAGTTTACCTAATAAAGGTACTGTTCTGACTATGTGTGTGTGGGGGGTGTTGTCTCAATTAATGACCTTAAAATAGCATGCAGTATGTAAGACGAATGTATTTTCACCAATACATAATTTATGGATTACTTGGACCAATTTTTGTTCCACAATGTAGTCCTGTTATTCATTGAATTTTTTTTTTTATTAATGCAACACATACTGCAGTTATAGAACCGTATAATAGAAGTATTCGCCCACTTTCATACATTTTATCGTGTTACGAACAGGAACTAAAATGGTCTCAATTGGGATTATTAGAATGCGTGTATAATATTTAGTGGGAGGAAACTCAATATAAAAGCCAAATTTACAGACTGTGCAAACTAAATAAAACCCCTGCTCTAGGATATTTAGATCCAGAATATGTAAATCCAAACATATCCAATGTTGGTTCTATTTGTAGGAAAGTAAGTTGAAAGGGTCCGAATAGTTTTGCGAAACATTTTGAACATAGCCCAAGTGTGTCAGCTAAGGAAAAGAGGATCAAAGTGTCACCCATTGTTGACCATTTGCGAGTAAATCGGATTTATTAGCAGAAAGGAGCTTACCAGCTTCCACAAGTGGAATGTTTTTATCACATCTACAATGACACGCCTTTAAACCTGCCAAAACGTTTTTAATACCAACAAAGAGGCTAAGAAGGTGTGTGACTGAGTGGGCTTTTTTTTTCTTCCCTATTTTAGTTTTTTTTTTTTTGAGACTCGTTGTCAGGGTGGATAGAATAGCTAGAAAGGATTGGCTCCCACTGCTCCTAATCTTGGGAAAATCAGAGTGGATTTTTAATTAGAGCAGGATTGCTGTAATGGAGCCCGGCTGAATGTCAAACCTGCACGAACACAGCACACAAACTTTGCAATAGCCCTCGGTTAACAAAGAGCAATCTGTTCCCAATCAGCCTACACACTGGAACACACCCTGGTCCTGCCTCGAGTGTGTGTGTATGAGTGTAGGTGTGTGTCTGTCTGTCTGTCTGTCTGTGCAGGGTTAGTCAAAGGACTTTGGTGTCTGTTAAAGGGCAGTAAGTCTCGGAGGAGCCCATTGATCTACTTTGGGGAGAGAGCCCTCGGCCACTACAAAAAGACCATACAGACACACACACACACACACACACACACACACACACACACACACACACACACACACACACACACACACACAAACATTGAGATTACATTTAATATACTAACTTTACTTTACTTTATATGTAACAGCGTATATAGTGGATAAAGTGAAAAAAGCTTTTTTTTTTTTTTTACATTTTGCCTGTTTTGTGTTTTCTAAAATCTAGAGCGTAGGCGATATAGATATTTCCATTACGGCCCAGAATAAAGACTGCTACGAGAGTGGAATAGTCTGCATGAAGAACCTGCTCATCTATGTTGGCCTCACTAAAATCTACTTCAACGATAACTCAGGCAGACCTGTAAGTCTTTTTCATAGTGACTAAATTAAACCCTCGGTTTGTGAATGTACACCTGCTTTCTTTGTGTGTATGTGTGTGTGTGTGTGGTGTTCATTGTTTGTGTTGGACTTTCAGAGCCCCTCTACTGTAGTGGGACGCGGGTACGAATTTGAGCTGTGGACAGCAGGCTACTACACAGTGGTCTATTTCCCCAACCATGACTTGATGGTATTGTGGGACCGAAAAACAACCATTCACATACGCGCTGGGCCACGATGGAAGGTTAGAGTTGCTGCTTCAGCATTTATGATTTACAAACAGTTGAGTTCATTCTAGAGGGGTTGCTTTATGATTAGGGAATGAGAAATACCTTTAGTGAGTCTCTTGTGTCACAGAGAGATTATTCATAGGTATGGCTCCAGGTTAAAACACTGTCCAGCCAAATGTTTGTTGACACTGTACTTTCACATGCTTTTTAAACACCGTATTCCATATTTACTCCCTACCTTGAAGAGAATTAAAGGATACTACGGCAGCAAAGTTTTCCCATAAGCTTTTAGGCTGTGGCCTTAAAATCAATTCAGAAGGCTTGGTGTACAATCTGTGTTCTAGTTCATCCCAGAGGTGTTCAGTTAGGTTCACCTCAGGGGTGGATGTTGGACACAAGTTCTTTTACTTCACTGGTAATGCATGCCATTGCCGATTATTAATTTGCCGATTTGTGCACAGGAATGCTGTCACGCTGGAACATCTTCCTGGTTTTTTGCAACAGTTTGGGGAAATTGTATTTAATTGTACATTCACAAACAAATTTGACCAAATTTTTTTTACGAATGAACAAATATTAATACTATTATTACCTGGGAAATATTCTCAAGCTGAAAATAGGCTATACCGATCAGTCTGACCTGCAACCTCACCTGTACTATTCCTGCTGTATTCCTGTATTAACTGCCTTATTAAGTGCTTTACAAGATAAGAACATTTTCCCTGTTTGAAGTTATTTGTTTTAATCTTTTAATCTAAGCTGTCAGCGCTTTTAAATTCCAAATACTGCATACGTATCACTGGAGTTCACTCGATCTAAGCTCGCTTGTTCTAAAAACGTGATCTAAAATCAACTGACGTCATTTATCTCAACTTGGAAAGCTGCCCCATAGAAAGTGGTGGTGCAGCTGACATGTCTGGCTTACCTTTGTGAAAGATCTACTTTTTCATACCCATGACTCACATGCAGGTTCAGCAGAGACGTGGGGTAAGTCGAGGGGCAAGAGAAAGCTTGTGAATGTTTCCATTGTAATTGTGGTTTACCTCCCAGGTAATAAGTTTTACAAAACTGTTGTTCAGAATGCAGTTTTCTGAAACAAATAAATACGTTCCTGGACTGCTTCACTCCTTATCTCTTCACGTACAACAAAATCAACACACGTGAGTGGTTAAACATTCACCAGTAAACCAAATGGATGTTGTGTGTGTGTGTGTTTGTGTGTGTGTGTGTTTTTTGTTTCTAGGGTCAGTTCAGTGGCTTGTGTGGGAACTTTGACATGGTGACAGTGAATGACATGACCACAGCAGGGCACATGGAGGTCAGCAACGCTCAGGCTTTTGGAAACAGCTGGGCTCTTGGCCAAGTACGTGAGTGCAATCAGGCGTGCTCCTCACCAATAAGATCGCATGGTATTAAGAGGGCAACAAAGGAGGTTTTGGGGGGGGGGGGGGGTTGTTATGTTGTCAGCATGTTGTTGGCAGTTTAAGATAATGATAGGAAGGCATGCTGACTTTTCTATTCGAACTCTTCTTTTTAACATTGGACGCCACTGCGGCTTGAATGTGAACATTAAAAACACACAAAGCGACATTTCTTTATTCCCTAATAAAAGCTGGGAATGAAAATGTGAATAGTTGATAATCATGTGTTTCAAATGGACACCCTAAAAGCCATGTCCCTTTTCCTCATTCAGCATGATCATAATCATAAAAATTTTTTTTGGCCAAGTGTGTTGGTACACATACAAGGATTTGATTCCAGCTGACTCCTAAAAGTACAGACATAAATAACACTATACATTTAGCTTGAACTATACAAGACAAAACAAACAATACAAATTAAACAAGAACACAATATACAGAGTATATGACAGATCAACAATAAGAGGAATGTAAGAGTATGTATGGTTGTGCAAATAGCAGTATTGTGTGTGACATAAGATAAAGGGACTTTTGTACAATATACTGTACAGCAGCAATAGTGTGTGTTTAACATTTGTGGATAAAGTGATGCATGCAATACTTATAGATATGAACAAAGTTCTGTAGTGCCTGCCAGAAGGGATAAGTTGATTTTTCCTGTTCTTGTTCGGTACTGGAAAGTGGGCAGGGGAGAACCAGCAACTTCAAAGTCTCCACAGATGACACAGGGTTGTCTTGAAAGTAGGAAATAGTGTTGAGGGATGTTTCCTAAATTCCACTATCATTTTAACAGTGTATTCAGCTCTAGGTTGTCCTGATTGCATCATAGCATCAGCCGCGTCACCTCCTGCTGATATGCAGACTTCTTGAATGATTCCAATGACATAGTATCATCTGCAAATTTAAGGAGTTTAACAGTTGGGTCACTGGATGTGCAGTCATTAGTATAGAGTGAGAATAGCAGTGGGGAGAGGACACATCCCTGAGGAGCACCAGTACTGACTGTCCAAATACTAAAGGTAACCCCTCCCAGTTTCAGCTGTTGAGCTGTTCACCTGTATCCTACCAATTGTCAAGCACCTTCTGCTATTTGTGCTGGATAAAATAAGCTGATTTTTATCTTCGGGAAGAAGGCAAAGTTTGCAGAAGCCCAGTCTGGCAGGTAGGGTGGGACGTGAGGTCCTGTTTCCAGCAAGAAACTCACGTGTGAGGAGGGCTCGGTGACAGGGTGGTCAGCATAGCACTAGTTGCACAGCTCCTGATGTACACAGGATGATGTCTTTGGCACAATGATTTAGGAAGGTTGGTGCTCCCTGTGAGTGCTGCCTTGTGCTGCCATCTGTTGGCGTGTTAAAAAATAGTCTTGAAACCTTTTGATACCACATAGTATAATCATATCATATAAACCAAAGCGGTTTATAGAATTTCTAGAATTTTGGTTCTGTAAGTAGACTTGTCTGATTTTCAACAGGAAGTTATATGCTCCTGGTGTTGTTCACTGTCACCTGATCAGAAGGCACTAAGGAACATCAGGATGTTTTGATGATGTATGATATTTAAGTTGATTCTGTTCTATTTTGTATGTGCTGTACGCAGTGTGAGAGTGATTTTATAGTACGCAGACCATGCGAAGGGGACCTGAACAGACAGCCATATGCTAAGCGAGAGTGCGGCCTTCTCTACAGCGACGTGTTTGCTTCATGCCACAATGTGGTAAGCGCCGACTCTGGGAGTTAAGTGACATATTCTGGGCTTTACAAAAAAAGGTCATTGCTTACCCACGGTACACACACACATTTACTCACACACAGATACACATGTCTTGTAGTGATGCACCAGCAGATAGCAGTGTGGTGCAGGGTAAGATTCCCCACTGATGAGAACATGCTGGGCATAATATGTCCAGCAGGGGGTGGGCTTTCTTTGAAAAACCGAATTAAGATGGTGCAGAGCATTCCTCAATTTTTCTTGGTTTGCCAGAAAGCAATAAAAAAGGTGTAGATTTTAAGGCTGTAAATACATGTGGTTTTTTTTGTTTTTTTATAAATTTGCAAGGATTTCAAATGAACTTCTTTCTTGTTTGTCAAATGAAGTGAATACTTTGGAAAGTGAATGCACTGTATATTATTTTTTCATGTGGTATATTAATTTAACCTCATTGAAGTCTATTCTAGGTATATTTATATTGCAGTGTCAGTGTATATAATGATGATTGGCATGGTCTGAATAGGAGTGTAAATCAAGCTAAGCGGACGCTTGGTGTCTTGACCTGCTGCATTGTTCCATGCTCAATGGAGTGACTAATCTCTGACAAACCCCCAGGTGGATGTGACCTGGTTTTATAAAAACTGCCTGACAGACACATGCAACTGTAATCGAGGGGGCGACTGCGAGTGTTTGTGTACCAGCATTGCTGCATACGCACACAAGTGCTGCCAACATGGGGTCACGGTACAGTGGAGATCTCCTACTGTCTGCCGTAAGTACACACACCGTGCCTGTGGATACACGCCTACCTGTTCCTGTGACCTGTTGACCTCTGCCTACTGTCCATCATTATAATCAGTTTAATTTGTTAGCAAACATCCTGTCACGAAAAACACAGCAGCACATGTTTTTTATATGGAAATTAATATTTCTTTTTTGTTTCTGTTGCAGCCTATGACTGTGAATACTACAACCAAGGTATGTCCTCTAGATTCTTTATCTTCTACACACATTTTTTACTTACATAAGGTCAGTTTGTTTGTACCCCCAATAAATGAACTGAAAGGATTGTAAAAGTGTTCAAAGCTGAAAAAGGTTTTGATTGCTGGAACTATAAAAATCCATACCGATAGTTTTTCCGGGTTGCGCTATACAGTACAAGAGCGGCCTCTAGAGGCAAATTACTGATGACACATGCATTTTTTTTGTTTCATTCATTTTTATGTAACTGTATTTATTTGGATTTTTTATTTTTATTTCAGTTTCAATTCACGTTATTTTTATTATGTATAATTTATATATTTATAATTGAACAAATCTTCATGATTTTGTAAGTTTTTTATTTATTTTTGTAATAAAGTTCAGTACTATTTTACATGAAGTGTTATGTTTGCTTTTTTATCCCGTATCCATTTTAAGAACTATTATTTAATTATTCGGGTATTGGAATGTGAATATGCCCCTTAGACATGATTGAGAATCTTTATAAATTATATATATATATATATATATAAAACACTATACACACCAGTATTATATCTTTTTTTCTGTGTCTGTGTTTAGAACTGGGTGAGGGTCCATTCACTTTGTATGCCACTGAACAAAATGATTCAGTGTGTGTGTTTGGAGCGAATACCAGCAGTGGAGAGGTGTTTCCTTTGCTGAAGACGAGCGCTCAGCCAACTGCCATCTTCAACCTCATGATTACCAGTGGACTTTACAAGGAACGGGCTTCACGTGAGAACCCTTTAATGTTATTTATTTATTTATTCATTTTTTTGGTGCCTATCAAAGCTGGAAATGAGCACCAGCAAGCCAAACATATTTTTTTTTGGAAGAAAAAGAAAAACATTGAATAAAAATGTCTAAACGTGGCCTAGCCTATCCTTGGGTCTTAAAGAATGGTCTTCTTTCGGCTTCTCCTATTAGGTGTTGCCACAGTGGATCATTGTATTTTGTTAACAAATTATAGATTATAATTTAGCAAAACAGCAATTTATGGTACTGTGTAAACTATACAGTATAAACGTATGTGGGTGCGTGGAGGAGCGCTCATTTGATTGTTTGTAGTCTGATTAAAAAAAGTCTTATTCAGAAATGCTAAGTGAATTACCACAACATCTATCAAGCATTACAATTGCACCACAATTGCACCACCGGTAAAACAACCGGCTTCAAAGTTTCTAGTTTCTTGTGCTGTAGTTATCGAAGGTGTGCAGAATGATAGAGCATCAATGATATTTTCATTATTCTGCTATGGTTTCAGGAGTCCCCACTGTCTCGCTGGAATCTGCTGAGCGCCCAAACTACTTCCTGTGTGTCACACCCAGTCGCACCATACGCCTGGAGCGCTGGAGATCAGATGAAGACTTTCGCCGGCAGGCAACCTTCATTCATCACCAGGGCTTGTGGTTGCCCGGGCGATCTTCTTTTGAGCTGCACAGCCAGAAGGGCGTCTTTATTACACTCACACACACACATGCACGTGCACAGAGCTACGACAACTCGTACTCTTTCAAGGCCAGCAGCAGTTTTACAATTGAGGGTGAGAAAGTTCCCATAAACACATTCACCAACATAAAGTTGAGTACCTGTAGAGTAGTGTTGCATCCTTTATATCACCAAAGAGTCTTTATGTTGATGGGCATATGAGCACTCTTCCTGTAGAAATTCCCAAAAGGAATTTCATATTCACAAATAATCTTTAGAAACGTATACAAACTCAGAAGGAGTGCATTTGGCACAGAAATACTCCAAATACATCCAAATCATTTGAATCATGAAAATTTGGCCTTGTTATATCCATGAGAATCCAAGTCTAGCAGTGTGAATAACTCAGAGCTCATGAAATATGAAATATTAGACTCCAATAAAGAGGATTTGGAAGTCATTATGATGGTGTATTTCTGTGCCAAATGCACTCCTTCTGGGTTTGTATTAGTTTCTAAAATACAGTTTTGTTATACAAATACAGTTTCGTTAATGTGACATTGTCTGTACCTCCGCTCATGTTTTAGAGAGCAGTTTTGTGATCCCGTATCGACTGATGTGCGAGTGGAAATATCACGCATGTGCCAGCGCGTGCGTGAAAACGTGCGCCGATCCCGATGCCACACGCTGCCAGTTTTTGCCTCTGTAAGCTTCACAATTCTCTGCATTTATGTCAATTGGATTTCTGTCCATGAATTTCCAGATTAGTACCAACAGCTCTAGCAGGTATAGTGAGAATCACCTGCCAGAGAGTTGTGAGGAACTGACATGGTTTAAGACTAAATGGAAATGTTTTTGGAGAGTTTAACTGGAAAATAGCTTTTGGTGCAGTTTTTAGAGGACAGGTTACCTACATCTTAGAACATATTCACAAGCTGCTATAGGAATAGCTTCATATAGTTTACATGCATACATGGTGAGAAGAAGGAGGACAAACATGATTGTGAGAGCATTAATTATTGCAGATATAAATACTGCATCATAGGCCATTTTGTGTTGCTGTTAAAAGGCCACAACAGTATCTCACATCTGTACATTAAGGCAAACCTGCACATAATCTGTAGATATCCATGTGATTCTTATTGTCCCAACTAATTGTCCCAACTTTTTGTTTGTGAATCTGCATTAGAATGATCTTTTTTGTATCTTTACATTGACATGTTTTTCAAACTGATTGTAAATGTATGAGGTACTGCAACATAAACCCTGTGTGTGTATGTGCAGTGTGGAAGGCTGTTTTCCACGCTGCCCGAAAACCATGGTGCTGGATGAAATCACGAGGAGGTGTGTGTACCAAGAAGACTGTGAGTACCACCAACATCTGCTACTTCAGCGTTTATCTCCTCACAGTGCAAACATCATGGTATTCTGCTTATGTTTGAAATATTTACTTTCGCAGGCTCAACACTTCCTCCAACTCCGACTCCTTACATGTTTGTAACTCGGTCAAACAGAACCACCACAGTTCCTACCACGACTGTCTCGACAATTGTGACAACCACCTCGACCACCACAGCTACCACGAGTGCTCCCACATCGACATCTCCTCCAACCACCGCACGGACGACTATCACGACTGCAGCTCCAACTTCAGCCTCCACCACAACTACCTTCGTTACAACGACTCCAGAAATCTTTACATCTTCTCCATCAACCACAGAAAGTCCCTTTATTACCCCAACCCTGCCCACCACTATGCCAACCACACCCCCTACGACTACTTCTGTTACCACTACATTACCGCCCCCCACCACTACAGAGATATTGACCACACCTGTGGAAACAACCACGTCTGCTATCACTACTACAATTGTTTTCACCACTCATTCCACCACAATAACAACTCCACTTATCACTACAGAAACAACGCCACCTTCCACAGTTACCGAGGAAGAACTTATTTTGACATCAACAGCAGAAACATCACCAGAGCCACCATCTACTACCCCTTCCTCATCTCCAACAACACCTAGTTCAACAACCACACTTCCTGCATTCGTGATCCCTACTGGACCATGCACGGTGAGCTATATGTGAAGTTTTCCGGTTTCTGTGTGTACTGAGCGAGCTATAAGATATCAATTATATCTAATATGGCATGTGTTTTTCCGTGGGTGTTTTGTCTGTGTTTAGCCTCCATTTTCTGTGCGAGTTGATGACTGCAGCGAGTACATCTGCTTTAATGGCCAGCTGATGCTATACAACTCCTCCCAGCACTGCCGATTCAACATCTCCCAACCGCAGTGTAACCTGCTCGGCATGCCCATTCAGATCAACACAGACCCCTGCTGTCCTCTGTGGCGCTGTCCATGTAAGACACAGGCCCTGTTTACATGTTGTATTGGCTGTAGCCCATTTGCAATTCCTCAGGAGTAGAATAGATTAATGTATACACACCGGTAATGCTGCCGAAACGATTTGATGCACTTTGTAGACTAAAAATCACTCACCTAAAGGTAGACACTCTGCATAGCAGCATAAGGGCTACAGTCATGATTTACTATAGCAGTCTCCAATATAATAAGCATTTGGGTCACATGTATTAATAAACACAGTAGTATGTATACTATATTACAATTATACATATTATATGATTTCATTATTCATTTATTTATCGCATATATAATGAAAATGTAATTCATTTATAATAATATATGCATACAAATTTTTTATGAAAAATGCACAAATGCAACTGAAAAAATTTCGACTGAAACAAGTGTGGGAAATTGGCATTGGCGGAAGTGGTCATCTTCCAAAATATACAAATCATTTAAAATTGATCCAGTTGCAACAGAAATCATATAAGCATAGACAGGTTTCCAAAACTCTTTTCTTGGCAACAGCGTTACGGGTTAGTCAAAGAAACTTGAGCATCAAAAAATATTAAGGACATATTCCTCGGTCTTGCACACATGCAGTAATACCGGAAAAAATGCGGTGGCACGGTATTCCCAAAATGCTGCTCTTCTCTTAAAGGAGCCACAACATATTTCACCTGTTACACCATGTAATCTTAAAAAGCCTGTGTAAAGTTCATTAGTTTCAGTGTAGACTCCTGCTGCTTATAAACAGGTGCGGCTCATTTATGTTCAAAATAAAAATCTTTGTCAAATTCAGTGCGGCTTATATATGGGTGTGCTTAATAGTCCGGAAATTACGGTAATATCAATTATTTTTTTAAATTGTTTAAAGTCTGGATAAATGTACTGATACTGTGTGTACCGTCAGGCCGCTGCTCTATTATCTCAGATCTTCGTGTGATCACATTTGATGGGAACAATGTTGCTCTGTATGATAACGGGTCCTATATTCTGGTCCACCTGCCTCGAGAGAACATTGTCGGACATGTGGAAAAGTGCCCTACCAGTGAGGTAAACAATGCAGACTGTACTATAAAATCTAATATTCTACATAAAAATGTAATACTTGATGCTTTTTTCCTGAAGTTTTAACTCATTCTGTTTGAATTTTAGAGCGTGAACTACATACGACGGCCTGTAAGTTTACTGACTGTTATTTTCAGTCTAACAGTAATTAAAGTACAAGTTTAAATTGTGAATTTGTACTTTAACACTCTCTCTCTCTCTCTTTATCTGCCTTTTTCTTTCGCTAGACTCCTACAGGTGGAACATCTGGCCTGTGTTTTAAGAAGTTGAACATAACCACTCATGCCTACAGGATCATTATCAGTCGAATTGACCGCAAGGTACACAGCGATAAGATACTTTAGCTAGCTAGGAATTTGCCATTTGCCGATGCATTCCATTCTAACTCTGTGTGATAATCTGTAATGCTTTCTTTGCCTGGTTGTGAACAGGTTTCTGTGAACCAGATCACGGCTCGCCTGCCTTTCACCAGACTGAACCTGCATATCGATGACACAGGAACCATGTACAGCATTCACACCCCCAGTGGAATCAGTATTCAGTGGTACCACAGCACCGGCATCATGGTCCTACAGTACGGCGCCGCTGATAACACCTCCACAAGAGGCCTCTGCGGTCAGTGTGTGTGTGTGTGTGTGTGTGTGTGTGTGTGTGTGTGTGTGTGTGTGTGTTTGTGCACACATTCCAATGCAGATTTTGAATTGGTGCTTAAGGACGCTTATAAAAAATACATAAATAAATTTCATATAAAGTGTATTTCTGTATCAAAATATGGTTTGGTATTCACAAAATACCAATCAAAATACTTATCAAAATAGTAACTATAAAAACATGCACAGCAAATCGCAGGTATTATCATAGTCAAGCAGAAGTTGAAATTAATGAAGTACAAATACTTCGCTACTGTACTTAAGTAGCTTTTTCTGGTGTCATCTCTCTTCACAGACACTCAAATAAAACACAATCCCTCAATCTCAGTTAATATTTGCCACACAGACATAATAAATATATGTATAGAAAGCTCGAAAAGTCTTTTTTTTTATTGCACATCGACTGCAAATATTAGTTGATTATGTAATCAGTTTGAAAGTTATAAGAGGTGCAGTTTCTCCGTTATCAACCCATTAATTGTCTGTGTGGAAACATTAAAACCTTTACAAGTATATTTTGTCTTCATGCTCTATGTTGAGTTTGGTTTCATAAATAATAAAGCATCAATATTTGTCCTTGCGCATGCTGCTTAGAGTATTAAAAATTAGAAAGTATTAATTTAAGGCACATTTAGAACAGCACGATTAAATATTTTAAACGATTGAAAGCCCTAATAATATGATGTAAGGTCTAGTTACCAGTGTGACACTAAAACAGGTAGTAGGAATGACTACTTTTTACTTAAGTACATTTCGGAACCCAAACTTCTTTACTTCAACTTGAATAAAAAAAATATAGTCAATACTTCACCCTATAACTGAGTATTTTTTAAACATAAGTATCTGTACTTGTGTATATTTTAAGAAAACCATAATAACATAAATTAAGTGAATCCTTAGTAACAATAATATATTTGTCTAAAGCAAATCCTAACCTCAAAATTCCAGCCTCCTGATCAATGTATAGTTTAAATCTTTTCCTGTTTTCCTAATTTCCAAGTGTTAATGAGAAAAATGTGTGCTTTCTCTCTCAGGCTGCTGCGATGGTAACCCCGCAGATGACTTACGTTTACCCAATGGGACTGTGATGCGAAACGTGGAGGACATCCCTGTGTTTCTTCACAGCTGGATGGTGGACACATCAGAGGAGACGGAGTATTTCCGGAGAGTTGGGGACAACTGCACCACGGGAAACTGCACCAAATGTTTTCAAATGCTGAACCAGAGCCCCTTTTCTAACTGTCACCACCAGGTCCTGAGCACATATAAATATTTATCAAACTATTGAAAATTCTATTAATTAGCTCAGAGAAACGAGTGTGAATGAGGTGCAGTAGAAACACAGTAAAGGCAAAATCGCCAAAAAATATATATCGGCCTGTAGAGAAAAATGCAGCATATTAAAATTGTGTAACTAAAGACGTCTTTGTAACATTGCACAGTGCCAGGAGTCCAGAAATGGCTTGCATTTAAGCAACAGTTTCAGCTTAATATTCAGTATTTCTTCTTTAAATACAGTATATTAATCAGTAAAGAGTATAAATTGCTTACGATCTATGACACGACTAATAGAGTGTATTATAGCTTCGCTCAGATGTAATAACAAATGTAAGGAGTAAACTTTCCAATAATGATAATCGATGTAAAACAATACAAAGAGTGGATTCCTCCTACCTGCAAAAATTATATAGAAACTAAGGTTTATATCTGTCATATCATTTTCTAATCATTTGAATGTATTTGCAGTATAGAGACAATTTCTGAGACATTCGATATATTTATAGTTTCTTATTTATAATCGATGTATGTCTTGTTTGCGCTCAATTAATATTAAAGTGAACATTTGCACGTAGGTTTCACCAGAGCAGTTCTGCGAGAAAATCTGGGTTGGCGACCTTCACTACAAGGAGCACGAGTGTGACTTTCTTGCTGCTTATGTGGCCATCTGTTACACTCACCAGATCTGCTTCAGCTGGAGGAAAAGCAACTTCTGCCGTGAGCTGTCACATACGCAAGAATATACACACATAGATATTCACTTAAGATCTCATGTCCTCCCAGTTTGTGTTCACGTTCATATACATGTTATTTTCTGCCTTATTTGTTGTTCATGGCAGCTCTGAAGTGTCCTCCTGGTAAAGAGTATAAGCCGTGTGTGAACACGTGCAAGACGATGACCTGTCAGAATCGAGATTATTACGAAGAGAGTACCTGTTCCTCTATTCGGGAGGAGTGTGTGTGTAAGAGTGGGACAATCCTGCACCGTGCTGACTCTGCGTTCTGTGTCACTGAGGAGCAGTGTGGTGAGAAATCAAGGGCTCATGTATTAAATCATAATGGAAATGTAGGAATAAAGAATAAAGACTTGGTTTGGTTGTTCCAGAGGTTGAGGTGGAACGTTATATCAGATAGAATTATCACTATTATCCTGACATGCTATTGAAGACATGCTATTAGAGTTATTATATATATAAATATATTATATATAATAGATCTTTTATACAGTTTATTATTGATTCACAGTTTTATCAGGAAGTCATTGGTAGCAAATATGTTGTCATTTGTAATTTTTTTGTGAACTGATGTCTGTGTGTGTATATTTAACATGTGCATTACAGTGTGTACGGATAATGATGGTTCCCCTCGAGCCCCAGGGGAGGTGTGGAACGGTTCTCTGCGTGGCTGCTGTCTCTTCACCTGCCTGGAAAATGGTAGTGTTGTTCCGGTGGAGCCTGAGTGTCCTCCTGAGCCTGCCCCTCTGTGTGAGCGTGAGGGCGAGTACTACATTGATGTGCTGGAGGAAGGAGCTTGCTGCCCAAAAAAGATTTGTGGTATACACACACACACACACACACACACACACACACACACACACATTTGTGCCATCCTCTAAGCATGTATGTCTATAGGCTAATATGTGTATATGTCTGGATGTTTATAGAGTGCAACCAAACCATTTGCCAGAATGATGTTCCTTCCTGTGAGATCGGGAACAAGCTGATGATTGGCTATAGCACGTTCTCCTGTTGTCCTGAATATCGATGTGGTCAGATAAGTTTTAATCGATTCAGCATTAATTCACTTTCAAAATATGATTTTTATTTATTTTTTTATTCAGTTTGAAATAATAAATCAGAAGTCATTTTGTTACAGAATGTGACCCCATGTCCTGCCCCAGTGTACCAATGCCAGAATGCAAAGAGGACCAGTTCTTGGTGGAGGTCAGAGGGCAGCATGCCTGCTGCTATAACTATCTATGTGGTAAGATGCCTATAATTTAATAAGCGTACTGAGCTACATATTCAATCAAGCAATCAAGAGATGGCTTTTATAGCAATTGTTTGTTGTAGTGAAGTTAGACAAGCAGATGCTGGTAAGTGAAAATTGATAAGGAAAAATTTAAATACAAAATTCTTCTTCTTCTTTTTCTTCTTTTTCTTCTTCTTCTTCTTGTTCTTTTTCTTTCGGCTGCTCCCATCAGGGGGCGCCACAGCGGATTATCCGTCCCCAAACCCCACTGTCCTCTACATCTGCCTCTTTCAAACCAACTACCTACATGTCTTTCTTCACCACATCCATAATCCTCCTCTTTGGTCTTCCTCTTTTCCTTCTTCCTGGGCAGGAAGTGTTTGGGGTTCCTGTAAAAAACTTTCAACAAAACAAAAATGATTCTTTCTTGATAATAGTCGATAGAAGTACTTCCCGAGTTACGATGGGTCGTCTTAGGATTTTTTGATCCGATGATGACGATAGTGATCACGCTGCATTTTTATTTTTGTATGGTATGTTGGGACGCTGCCGGGGTGTACGAATCTCCTGCCTCGTGAGATGCTTTATTCTTTCCAGTGGTGGACAGTGTTCAGTTGTCTTGGGTTTTTTTTCTCTTTGGTGCTTCAAAGCCCAATTGTAGCTCTCTAACCTTTTTATCTGCATCACCAGACACTGAAACAGAGCATGTCTGGCTCCACCCTCCACTCGTGACCTGATGCTCGTCCACGCACCAGCTCCCGCAAATATATATATATACTGTAAATGTTATAAAACTGTAAACTGTAAGTTTACACTGTAATCCTCATACTGATCACCATTCTCTAAGACTCCTGAGTAGGCCAGGCCATGTCTCGAGCTACGATAATTTCAAGTTACGATGAGGTCATTAGAACACACCATCCTAACTCGGGGACTATCTCTTATTGTCTCTATGATCTGAGTCTTTATATTGTAATATGTATTATTCTATGTGTGTACTACAGTGTGTGAGTCCTGTATGGATCCCATCCCAGTTTGTCTGCCTGGAGAGATTTTGGTTGTGGATATGAACACTACTCACGATTGCTGCCCTCATTATAACTGTGGTAATTTAACAAAATCAAATAGTATGAAGTGGTGATGCAGTCAAATGTAACACAAATGTATGCTTTGGACATAGAAAGGTGAATATAAATTAGTACATGATGGTTTTAGCTTGTTATCAAAGTTTTTATTCGATAGTACTCTTTAATTACAATTGAGAGAAATAGTAATTTATAAATTAAATGTCAAAATATTATTTGTTAAAAAAATTATAAAGAATTATTATTAATTCTAACTGTTAAACCTGAATATTCAATGTTTTTGTTTTTATTTTTTCAGTGTGTGACACAAGCCTGTGTCCCGAGACCAACATTAGCTGTGCTACTGGTTCTGCACTTGTTAAGAGACTTGTACCTGGTAGCTGCTGTCCAGACATCCACTGTGGTAAAAATGGCAGCCACAAAGACCCCTTTATATATATTTATACAAATGCATTGCTCTGATTTGTCCACATAACTGTTGTTTCTTTCTGCAGAGTGTCAGTGTGACAGTATCACACAGCCTCAGTGTGCAGTGGTGAGTTGCGTTGTTGTGTGTATCTTGTTCTGCATTATTCTGTAGGATCAACATGAGTGGTGACTCCATGAAGAACAGACAAACCGTACACACACACTTAAATATACATATAGAAATTTAACATCTTCTCTTGGTTGTTTGAATTTTCTTTACATATATCCAATATTGTTGCCTTCTATTAAAAAAAAAAAAAAAAACACAAACAGTTCTTTAAAAGCTACATATAATTAAGTTTAAAAAACATTAAATATTCAACAGACTTGCCAAACAATTTTGATTATCACATGTGTTAAAGCGATCTTTGACTTTGTGTTTTTTCTGTCTTTGTCAGGGGGAAGTTCAAGTGGAGGAGGCAGATTACAGCAGTTCCTGTGGATGCACTCAGTACTCATGCAGTAAGAAACACACAGACACACACATTATCAATCACTGTGCTTGTGCATGTACATCTGTTTTTATATACGTGTGTGTGTGTGTTTGTGTGTGTGTGTGTAGAGAAGGCAGATGTATGCTTATTTCAGGGAGTGACTGTGCTGAGTCCAGGCCAGTCCATGGTGCAGTATGTAGAGGGAGAGCTGTGTTATACTGTGCAGTGTCTCACACACAGAGACTCTGACACGGGTTTCTTTGCCATGGATGTAAACACTTCGAACTGCTCTGAAAAGTGTGAACCTGTGAGTCCTAAACACACAATATGTACCATTTTCTATCCTATATAGAATGTATTTTAGTTATTATCTTCAGTAGTAAAGTTTCTTACATATACTCTTAAAGTGTATATAAATATGAATACACATAAAACGTGTATAAGACTGATCTTTAAGAACTCATCAAATGGGAAAAGTATTGGGACACCTGGTTTTTCCTGCCATATGTGGTTCTTTCCCAAACTGTAACCACATATTTGGAGGCACACAGTTTATAGGAGGTCTTTCGGATATTCAGTATTCCCCTCCCATGAACTAGGAGACCCAAACCTGTTCCAGCATGACGATTTCCCTGTGCACAAGGATATGCTTTACATGGTTTGGTGTAGAAGATTTTCAGTGGCCTGCTCTAGAGATCTGATCTCAACCCTGTTGAACACCTTGGGGATGAAGGCCTCCTCACAGGCCTCCTCACATCATCCTACATCAGGACCTGACTTTACTTTACTGTAACCCTTGTGGATGAATGAAATCCCACACACATTTCCAGAAGCACACTCTAAAATCTAGTGGAACATCTTCCAAGAAGAGTGTCAAGTCGAGTCAAGTCGAGTCAAGTCAAGTCAAGTCAAGTTTATTTCTATAGCGCTTTTCACAGCAGACATTGTCTCAAAGCAGCTTTACAGAATTTAAGTTAAGGTGTATGATGTGTGTTTATCCCTGATGAGCAGCCGTGGTGACTGTGGCAAGGAAAAACTTCCTTAGATGTGATGAGGAAGAAACCTTGAGAGGAACCAGACTCAAAAGGGGAACCCATCCTCATTTGGATGACATCAAGACTGTGATAGTTTTTAAACAGAAGTGTGGAGGTTATTATAACAGCAAATGTAGAATGGGACATTAAAAAACCCCCACATACCAATCTTATGGCCAGGTGTCCACATGCTTTTGTCCATATAGTGTACGTTAGATCCTGTGCATAATATTTATATTATATTATAGTACATGTGTAGATTCGTGTGCTGTGTATGTTTTTGTTTACCTGTATCTTGTTGGTTTTAAAGCACCAGGTGTATGTCCCATCCCCTGACCCCTACGTGTGCTGTGGATCATGTAAAAATGTCTCCTGCTCATTTACCAATGAGAACGGAACTACAGAAGTATTTACGGTACATCTGAGTCGTCTTATTAAATATGACGCACAGCTTATTTATATTTTAAACCTCAGTTGAAGCTCAGTTGTGTGTGTGTGTGTGTGTGTGGGATCATGTGATTATAGGCAGGCAGTTCTTGGGTGTCTAATTGCACACGTTTCGACTGCATCGAGACAGCGGTTGGAGCAGTGACTCTCGCCTCGGGAGTCGTCTGCCCTCCTTTCAACGACACAGAGTGTATTCAGGTCTGCAGGTATTTTTTGTCATTCTGAGAGCGGATGTTATTATGAACCCCGGTTTTATAATCCTCACGATCTCTTTGCAGAATGGAGGTGTGGTGCAGACCTATGTTGATGGCTGCTGTAAGACCTGTAAGTATTTAGGTGGGGTGGTGGCTTCTTGTGGTTTATGGGTGGTTGCTGTATGCTGATTGTGGATGATGGAGGTGGCTGTAGTGGATTTTTGGTTTCGGCTGCTGGTTTCGCTCTGTGGTTGAACTAAATCCTGCTGTCCGGGAGATAATGAAGTCCTTTCTCACTCTTCTTTGTCTCTGTCTTTTTTTTTTTTCCATTTTCACTAAATCCTTTTGTAGAAAATGTATTTGTAGGAATAGATTAAAAGGGACTCTGTAGCTCTACTGACAGGACCTGAGTGAACGGTTGTAGGATATATTTAATTCTTAATTCCTTGACTGTATTTTGTGTTTGCTGTGTGCATTAGCTTTGAAACTAGATGGGTTCTGCAATAGGTTCATATGATGGTTAGGTAGGGCTGCCTAAGAAAAATGTACCATGATTCTTTTGCTCAGTTTCTGAATTTCTGATCTTTTTATTATATCATTTATCATTAAAAATAAACAAGAAAACGTTCATCATTTCATATAATTTTGTCTTAATTAAATTATACTTAATTTGTTAAGAGTCAAATATAGTGTTGGAAATTATAATACTATTACAATCCCAATTCTAGAAATGTTGGCACACTGTGTAAAATGTAAATAAAAACAGAATGCAATGATTTGCAAATCTCCTAATCCCATATTTTATTTACAATAGAAGATAGAAAACATAGAGAACGTTTAAACTGAGGAAATGCACCATTTAGAGGAAAAAATAAGGTCATTTAAAATTTGATACCTGCAACACGTATGAAAAAACTTGGGAAGGGACAACAAAAGTCTGGAAAAAGAAAGTGTAAATAAAATTAAACAGTTGGAGAAACATTTTGCAACTAATGAGGTTAATTGACAACCTGTGGTCAGTAAGATGATGGAGTATAAATAATTTATCCAAAAGAAGCAGAGTCTCTCAGGAGTAAAGATGGGCGGAGCTTCACCAATCTGTAAAAGACTGTATATACAAACTGTGGAACAATTTCAGAATAATGATTCTCAACATAAAATTGTAAAACAGTCACATCATTTACAGAACATAATATCATTAAAAGTTCCAAAGTATCTGAAGAAAGGCACGAGGGACAAGAGCGAAAATCATTCGATGTGTGTGATTTATGGGCCACCAGGAGGCACTGCATTTAAAACAGTGATGATTCTGTAATGGATCGATGAAATCACTTAATGGGCTCATGAACACCTCCAGAAATCATTGTTTGAACATGATCCAAAAATGCAGCCATTCTTTCTAAATGATCAAATTCTAAATGATCTTATTTGCACATCATCGCATTTTTTTTTACATTTTGCACGGTGCCTCAACTTTTTTGGAATTGAATTTCGCAGTCCTAGTGTTACAGTTTTAGACTCATTTTGTAGGATTTTAAACCATGAATTCGACTTAAGGTGCTAAATCAGAAATTGACAAGTTATAGGTCACTTGTTCATATACAGAGTTGTCCAGAACTAGCAGGATTAGCGGTGTGCATGAATCTATCCCTAATTATCTGTTCATAAAACTCCACCATGATTTTTTATTTGATTAGCCTGGAATGTGCATGCTTGGGGAGCTAAGAGATGGCATTGAGGAGACGCTCTGGCATGTGCCCTTTCTGTTTCGTATTTTTTGATGTTTCTGTAAATTGCTCAATGTTAAAATGTATTTTTAAGTGAATGTAAATATGTGATGCAGTGAGCGTTTTGTTGCCTGCATGCATGTGAGTGTGTGAGGGCCTGTGGTTTAGTAGTTGTTGCAGGTTTTTCCTGTGGGTTGGCTGCTGTGCTTGGAATACTCTGAGGTGAAGAATGAGTTGCGGGCTTTCTGTCCAGCTAGGGCACAGTGCATGCTGGGAAGGCAGCGTTTGTGACCTATGGTCAATGTGTGAAATTGTAAATATGACCATGTGTGTTCCTCAGGTGCTGGACTTGGTTTATTACCTTTTTCCATTAGTCCTGTAACTCCCACTGCTAGTACTAACTGTGACACAGGTACTTTCCAATCCTTTCCTCATGTTTATTATACTGTGTGTGTAAGTGTGTGTGTGAGTGTGTGTGTGTCTGTAAAAGCTGTAGTTTATGTTATACATCATTTTCATCCTCATTATATTCAATTAACACGTGTTCTGTGTGTATGGGGTTTAACCTGAAGATACCATCTTCAGCTATGAGATGCTTACAGCTCAGAGAAAATAGCTGAGGTCTTTCCTTAAACCGTTTCTCCAAAAGCCCCCATGATTATTAAGTATGAAGGTGCAAAATGATCAGCCAGTTTTCTTCCTGGTTTTTCGGATGCTTGGAAGACTGTAATATTAGTAGCTATAATATAAAGTCTGTTAGCAGGACAAAACTGATCATGCACCAGTACTGTGGTTATTGTTTGGATTACCAACAAGAATATCTTGGTTCTGTAGCTGTAATAATAGACGCATTAAAGTTCAATTCAAAATGGTCATTGTCTCAAAGCAGCTTTACAGAATGTAAGAATTATAGAACAACACACTTGTGTATTTTACTTTGTGTATTTATCCCTGATGAGCAAACCTGGGATGACTGTGACAAGGAAAAACCTCATTAGATGGTGTAAGATGACACCTTGAAACCACTCAAAAAGGGAAACCCATCCTCATTTGGTTGACACTAAAAGTGTGATTATAAATCATTTAAACATTACAATCACTACAGAGGAAAAACATGTCATGAGCACCAGAGTGTGTGATTATCAGTTATATCCTTACTACAGTCTTATATTTGGAGTTGTGGAACCAGGTGCTTTTAAACAACTCATTAAAAGTGAAGTACACAGATTGGAAACAGGATGTGTTTGGTAATACATCACATTTATATAAAAATTGGTGAAATGTTTTATATACTTGAAATGATTTAGAATTATGCAGACAGTAACCCGACGTTTATACACAAACAGAAGGCAGTGATTCAGTTGTTAAGGCTGTGGGCTACAGATCATAAGGTAAAGGGGTTCAGGGCCCAGCATCGACAAAATGCCACTGTTTGGGCCCCTAAAGCAGAGCACGTATCTGCTCCAGGACGCCATACCTTGTCTACCCTGTACTCTCACCCCAGCCTCTGCAGAACCTCGGATATATAAAAACTTTTTTAAAAGGACACAGAATTTTAAACATCTAGGTGTGGATTTTTAGCTTTCATATGTAAAATTTGGAAAAGTTTCAAAAAGAGGTTTAACCGTTACATCATGAATTGAGAATATGAACACACTTAAACTTTACATGTAGAAAGACATGCACTCTGCAAACCACACACCCCACACACTTTCAACACTTTTCCCTCCCGCTTGGCACAGAGGGAAAGTTCAAATGGCATGTTGTTGAAATGTGCTGATATTCCTGGCAGAATCGCCTCACGTGTGTGGGTTTGAGATGCACTTTTAGTGTCAGATTTTGCGAAACCTTTAAAGCAGGGGCCTTAGCAGAGACCACAGCTAACAGCCATTATGGAGATAGAGCTGTAAAGCCAACTTTGCCGTGTCTATGAGAAAAAAAAAGTATTACATGAACTATATGTAATAGTGCGCTTCAACAGTGTAAAGCCATTCATTTAATTAAACAGTGTCTTATTAATATTATAAAATCAGGCCAAATTTAGACTAAGGCATAATGGCACTGGTAAGTATTTCTAAATTCTCATTATTATTTCATCTATTTAACATTGTCATGTATTTTATAAAATAAAATAAAAAAACTAACAACATTGGTCTTTTTTTATAATAGATTTAATTTTTTTGCTTTTTTCTTCTGGCCTGTTTGAATGATACACGGTCATATAATATTTTATTATTTATTATTATTATTTTTACTAATATTGGCTTTATGTAACATCATGTTCAGCAGCTGCTATAAACATTAATGCCAAGCATTGAAAAAGACCTCTGGGCAATTATGCAGTAGCTGCAGTGATGAGTGTTTATAGGACATTAAGTATTTTATAATGTGTAATAAATTGTCATGGAAATGCTTCACTTTGTCGTTCCTGTCCTCCCTTTGATGATGATCCCTGTTCCACCACTGTTCTCAGGTTGCTTGAACGATGCCCATGTTTTAATAATAGCTTTATATTAATCGTCCTTATAAATGCTTACCAAGTGGTGTTTCAATATTAAAATCATGTTACCATTTTAATTTTATTTTTAAGTTTGGATCTTTCTATTACACTACATTTCTCCATGTGCACAGGTAAAGAGGATGGGAAAACATGCAAAAGGGTTGCCATCAGAACCACTATCAGGAAAGATGACTGCAGAAGTAATGCACCAGTAAGTAACATTCCAACTTCATTCCAACACTTAATCGTCTGATCCTCATTTCTCATTCTCTCTCTCTCTCTCTCTCTCTCTCTCTCTCTCTCTCTCTCTCTCTCTCTCTCTCTGTTTCAGGTAACAGTTTACTCCTGCGATGGCAAGTGTCCTTCAGCCACCATATTTAACTTCAACATTAACAGCCATGCGCGTTTTTGCAAGTGCTGTCGTGAAAATGGCCTACAGAACCGCGTGATCCAGCTGTACTGCACTCGCAACGCTACTTCTGTGGAATACAACTACCAGGAACCGATGGACTGCTCGTGCCAGTGGAACTAATACCAGATAACAGTGTGTAGATGTGCAGTACCTTGGCACTCTATATACCAACTCAGTGAATGTGCTCAGTTACAACACACACAACACACAGATCAGTACCACCCCCAAAACTACTAACTCCATGTTTATATATTTATATTTGAAATTTTTGAATTAACAATCTGGGAATATTACATTAATAATCACATAGTCAGTAGATGAAGGTATGACTAATAATCAGTCCGATTTTATACATATAAATCGATATCTTTATAAATATCTATATCTATCTATCTATATATATTTATATAATATATATATATGGCAAGTACAGATTATATACATTTTGATATGCAGTTTTGTTTCTTAGCAACATTTTGAAGCAAAATTGATTCTTGCACATTGCATGTAATTCAGTAACCTGGATACTGTATGTCGGTAGTATTTTAGATGCCTTTTAGGATTTTTTTGTAACTTTTTTAACCTCTTGAATTATTTAAGACATAACTTTTTGAACAATTTGCCATCAACATTAAAAAAAAAACATTTTAACCCCATACAGGGATAAATAAATAAGCCAGATTTGTGCAAGTCTGAGTTCTATTAAACTGATAATGTGCCATTTCTCTTGTGTTCTGAGATTTGACGACTGGTCTTTTACAGATGTACTGTAGAAAAGTTGTGAGAGCTCATTCCAGGGGTCCAAGCTCTAGTACACAGACAGGCAGGCAAAGATCAGGTCCGGGAAATAACCGCAATCATGAGTAAACAAGTATAAGATGCAAAATAAACATTATTTTGGCTATATATATATATATATATATATATATATAGGCTATGGAATTATATACATAACAAAAAAGTGTGAAACAACTGAAAAACCTCATATTCTAGGTTCTTCAAAGTCGCCACCTTTTGCTTTGATTACTGCTTTGCACACTCTTGGCATTCTCCCGATGAGTTTCAAGAGGTAGTCACCTGAAATGGTCTTCCAACAGTCTTGAAGGAGTTCCCCGAGAGATGCTTGGCACTTGTTGGCCCTTTTGCCTTCACTCTGCGGTCCAGCTCACCCCTAAACCATCTCGATTGGGTTCAGGTCCGGTGACTGTGGAGGTCAGGTCATCTGGCGCAGCACCCCATCACTCTCCTTCTTGGTCAGATAGCCCTTGATGCCTTCAGTGTGACTCTACAATTTTCATAGTCATGAAAATAAAGAAAACTATTTGAATGAGAAGGTGTGTCCAAACTTTTGGTCTGTACTGTAGATATATAGGGTTAGGTTTATACACACTTACATGATAGATTACAGAAGAGAAAATGTCATGCTAAATGTCATGTTATGTTCCTTCTAGCTTTGAGATAACAATTTGGGAAAGAACCAAAAAGTCTATAAAGTTCATATTAGAACCCTGTTAAAGAAAATTAATCTTCTGGTGAGATACACTGAAAAAGTTCTTTAGCATTGTGGTATAAAACCAATGGTTCATCTTTATGCCAGGAATCATTTGATTACAGTGTAGAACTCTTCACTATACACAAAGAAATAAATCAGAATTGATCAAATAGCAATAAAAATAAAAGCAAAACAATGTTTCACCCTGAACCTCCTACACTTTTGCCTGCAAGCTGTGTAACCGAGTGTAAAAAGTCTCATACAATTCACCTGATGAGTCAGCGATTCTTATACAGTGATCTACAAAGACAAGCCTGTGGATGAAGACCACTCTCTTCACCACTTTCCCCTGAAGCAGTGACCTGCTCTTCACGTCCTTATCAGCTACTTGTTGATGGATCATCCCACGCCAGGGCTGAAATCTGTCCTGCTGAGCCTTGCGTTTTTTTTTATAGAGAAGTAATTAAAATTGCTGGGAGGCTTCAACTCCTTCTCGAGTGAAACTGCTGTGTCAGGACTTCAGATGAGAGTGGTCATGGTCAACAGCCTTTTACTTTAGTGGTTGAGATGCCGGGTTCCGTCAGGTCGGGTTATTGAATAGAAATACGACTTCATATCAGCAAGAGATTATTGTGAAATGTGGGTTTATTTTTAAGCTTGGAACATGCAACAGAAACGGCTTTCTCACGTGGGCTCACGTGAACGAACGGCATTAAAACGACTAAATCATGCAATACAGATTCTTCTGAACTCAGGAATGTGATGGTTAAATGCATTACTCCTCTCGTGGAATTGGTTTTTGATTATAGATACTACGTTTGTAGGTCAAATTTTCTGAGTTTGATTCAGCAATTGTACAAAAACCAGGAAACTTTTAGCAACACAGACCCTAAAGGCCTTTAATTAACAAAACTGACTCTCAGACAAATTACTATTATTTCCAGAAAAATATCTTCTGAAATCAACACAATTTGAGTCACATTTGACTGCCAAAGCAGAAGGTGCAGCAATTTTAGCATCTATATGAATTGTAATTATATAAATTAAGATTTATTTTTTCAGGGTGGTGCAGTTCAACGTGCTGAAGACCTTACAGGGTCTTCAGTTTAATCCCTTACCATCTTTGTGCTCTGCATCTCTCAAACCAGAAAATCCTCCAGGTTCTCTGGTTTTATTCGACTTTGATAAAACATGTTGGTCAGTTATTCTAAACTTCCTGTCGGTGTGTAAATGGTGTCCTGGGTACCATCTGACCAACTGACTGTTGTTCTACACCGGCACTCACACTGCATGTTCCTGGGACAGACTCTGAAAATGTTCGAAGGGAGAAAACAAAGCCAGAAATCTAATCTGGGGTTAATGTTCCAGAGTAACTCTTAAATTGGCTTAGAACTTCATTAGATGGACACCTGACCATAAGATTCGAATGTGTTTTTTTGACCGTCCCATTCCACATTTAATCCCCATTTGCTGTTCCAATGACCTCCATTCTTCTGGATAAGATGTTCCACTAGATTTTGGAGTGTGCTCATGAAGATTTCTATGAGATTCATTTAGCCACAAGGATGTTAGTAAAGTCAGGTACTAGAGTCATCATTCACATTCATTCCTAAGGTGTTCAATAGTTTTGGATTTTTCAACTCTGTGTGTAAAGCACTGTCTTTGTTCACAGGGGTATTGTCATGCTGGAACTGGTTTGGGTCTCCTAGTTCTAGTAAAGGGGAAATTCATGCTACCACACCTAAAGCTAAGCCTTCAACTTTGTGGGAACAGCTTGGAGAAGAACCACATATTGTTGGAAAAGTCCCAATGCTTGTGTCCATATTAAAACTGTGTTAGGGTTCTGTAGTAATGATGCTCAGGGAAATCGAAAAAATTGCTTGCTTTAAAATGTGGCGCCTAAAGAGAAGGGAGGGCGGAGCTAGTATCCATGACAACGACTTACCTCGAGTATGCAACCCCTCATTTTATAGGTTACATATTACTAAACAGTAGCACATGCAAAACAAAGCCCCGCCCCTTTTATTTATTATTACCTGATGAAGAGACAAAAAGTCATTACGACATCAAGAAATTTGAGTTGGTTTAGGAGACACAGGCATGCAAGTGAAAATATTTTCTTTTCATCATGAGGAAGGGAATGTAAAATATTCAGGTGTGTGTGTGTGTGTGTGTTTGTGTGTGTGAGGGAGAGTGTGTGTGCAAACCTGCAACGCACTCACACTGAGCAGTTCAGGATCTAATTAATTAAATAATGAATCATAAAAACCGGTTGCTGGTGTAATGAGAATGTCTGGTTAAGATTTTATTTATGGATTTTTGAGATACAGGATTTAACTCATGGGTGAAACGGTTCCTCTGAGACTGCTGGGGTTTCTAATACAGGTAATAAATCTCATCTCATCTCATCTCATCTCATCTCATCTCATCTCATCTCATCATTACAACACTGCATGACTTTAAATCTGATTTGCAAACTTTTTACCTTCAAGAAATGCAAGGAATAAAGAACCTACATGGAAACCAATCATTCCTTTAAAGCAGATGGTTGAAAACAGCAGGAATTGTGAAACACTGATGAAACACATCTGGCTGTGTGTTCAGGGCATTTTGGGTTACTTCTAAACACATCTAGTGTGTTGTTATTTTTCTCCTGGGCAGATGTTGGTCTTGTAATGATGAAGACCTGCGTTACTAAATTCGAGTTGTGAAAAAAGTTCACAACAAATCCTTTAGGATT
This sequence comes from Silurus asotus, assembly GCA_024362625.1. NCBI lineage: Eukaryota > Metazoa > Chordata > Actinopteri > Siluriformes > Siluridae > Silurus > Silurus asotus. The sequence continues at coordinate 1,273,269 of MU551741.1, forward strand.
TTCAACCATATGTTTTATCGTAGGATGCACTTGTTGTAAAAGATGGAGTTATAGTTCATATTGGACTCATTTACACTTTGATGCGTCTAAACAGAATCAGAATACTTTATTGATCCATTTGGGAAATTGCAGTTGCTCAGAGTCGAATTAAACTAATGATTAAAGTAAAATAAAATATAAGAAATGTAAATACATATTAAGTTGTATATCAAGTGAAATGAAATAAAATGAATGTGTAGCAAAGAGTGAAACAGATGGCGGAGTTATTGCACAATTGTAACAATTATTATAATTATTAATGCACTGCAATTGTTGCACACTGCAGAGTTGTAACTTAATGTTTTAGGTGAAAATTTTTTTCACTTTAAATAAAAAATTCTGACCAAAAAATTATCTAGCTTCATCCCCAGCTAGATAATAAATTGTCAATTTTTCCAGAGAAAAAAAACGAAATATCATTGTAGTTGCGGTTTCCGTTTCACGCCTCATGGGGTAATAAATGTTATAAACGCATTTTCAGTGTCAGGACACATCTGTAAATACTAAATCTCACTGCTGCCTTACAAATCCTTCCCTTTAACACAGGTATCTTTTGGCTGCCTTCACTTGGCTGAGGATTTCTTGCAGCTCCATATGAACCTGTCCAGTGTACAAAACAGAGATTGTTCTAAACACTGCATGTCTTAAATTATTGTTAAGAACATCCCGGGTCATGGAAGAGTTGTTACCCAGCAGTGTGTAGATATTCCACTGTATTATTTATTGTGTTTTGCCCTGTGTACTATCCACATTTATGGTTTTTCATGGAAATTAAATGCTAAATAATTAGCAAGACTATTAAAAAATATATATGACGAAAGATCTGAGACCTCTGCCCTTTATTAACCCCTTGTTCATATTACAATAAATACCAGGATTAAAATTCCAAGAAAAAAAATCTTACAAATAAACAGATAAAATAAGATTCAAAAATACATAATATATAACCAGTGTTTTTTATTCTTTGCTCAGGTTGTAAGTTTTCATGGTCTGATTGGTTCAGCGTCTGTTCAAGTCCAGGTGAAGTTTTGCCGGTTTCCACTCAACCATGAGCCTGAAACGTTCTCACTTTTACTGGGGAATAAGGTATTAAAAACAGCACCCACAGTACGGAAAATAGACCTGTTATGATTCTGTACCTCTGAGTATTGTGATTCACCTTTCAGGATATTTGATGCCCCTGTTCTAATTCTAAATGTGTAATTACATCCATGTTTCTGAACATGTGTGAACTGGGAATGAAAGTTTTTCTCCTTTTATAATGTTAATATAGAGCTCAAGACTTAAAATGCTTGACTTAGACTTGGAATGGTCACCTTCCCATTTATCAGTGCTTGGAAAATTATATAATGTACATGAATGATGTGCTATTAAACAGACCTGTCATATAGTTACCATCATATAGTTTTTCCATTTACACAGTTTAGCTATAAGTGGTGAATTAAACTATGTACTTGAGATAAAGTAGAGATACTTGAAATGTGGCTTTATATATGGCTATAATGTTCCTATTGTCATTTCTATCACAAGACTCTTTACTTAATCCACTCAGTTTATGTGAAAAGACTCTTAACACATCGATCTATTATTAGAATGATATTAATGAGTCAAACATTGATATCTATTCAAAATGATTATAATCCCAAAACATTCTTTTGAACTACTTTTAAAAAATCACAAATAAAGTGTTCTAGTCTGGAGTTTCTTCATCGTTTATTCCTCTTGAAATGTTCTGTTTGCTGTTGAACTGATGATGAGCTGCATGTTGGTGATCAGTAGATACACCAAAACCAGTTTAAAACAGAGCAAAGTGCTCGATCCTGATTGGTGGATTGCTGCGTGATTGACCAGATTTTATCCTCATAAATAAAAAGAAACGACTGATTTCGCAAAATGTAGTCGAGAAAAAGTCAAATATTTCACGTTACAATACAGTGAAGTTAAAGTAAAAGTCTCCCGAAATGGAAACACTTCAGTAAAGTACAATAACGAGTTATATTTACTTCGTTACTGTTCACTACTGATAGACTGATTGGCTGAGGCACAAAACTAAAAACATTCATTATATGGTGTTAGCATAATGGTTAAGGCATTGGACTTTGGCACTGAAGGTCATGAGTTCAAATCCCAGCAACACCAAGCTGCAACTCCTGGGCCCCTGAGCAAGGCCCTTAACCATAGCTGATCATTTGTATGAATTAAATAAATGGTGTTTCTGGATATGGGCGTCTCCTAAATGCTGTAAACGTTAATATGCTACAGATTCAGTTCATATATCAAATCTTGGGAATAATAATTTTATACATAAAAAAATAATTTTTAAATTTTTACTTTAATAATGGTGGAATTAAACAGTTAGCTTTTATATCACATCAAAATGTGGTTCTATTATGTAATCGTTTTTTTTTACTAACACTTTAAGAACAATGGAGAATGTATGAACATTCAGAATAATAGCTGACTTTAGCTGCCAGAATCAGAAGACTCGAGTTGAAGACGTTAAATGAAACTGAAAAAATAAAAAAAATGTTTTTACTGTTTTCAGCTTTCTGTTATAGGACATGTAAAAACTCCCATGTTCTCAGTTACTTTCTACAATACCTCAGGTGTGCATCATGTCTCATGTATCAGGTCCTGAGCAGCAGTGTGGTGTGTCAGAGTGTGTGTGAGTGTATCATGGAAGTTCATGTACCACAGTCACCTCCTGAACTGAATCTGTCTTTACAATCGTACAAATTGGACCGAAAGCTGGAACAAAAGCTCCTGCTGGGTGAGATCAGCTCTTCACATTGTAGATTTTTTTAAAGTGCGCGACTGATCGGTTTAGAACATTTAACGTTTCTCTGTAGTTCCTCTGCAGAGCTCCTTTCTGAAGGTTGAGGTCTCCACCACAAGCATTGTTCTGAACTGGACTGACTGGACCAAAGAGCACACACAGCACGTGTGTCTGGATGGTCAATGTTGGACACTTACATCTTCTCAATCATCACGCTTGGTGTCAGGACTCCAACCTGGAACACGATATGGAGTTACTGTGGTGCAGGAAACACACATTCAAGATGGCAATATCACACTCATACAGAAGCTGCAGCTAGCTATTAAGACAGGTGTGTACACACGCACACACACACACGCGCGCACACACACACACACACACATTCCCTATATTTTTTTTATTGAAAGTCTAAAAAGCACAAAAATAGAGAACAGCAAAAAATCAGGTCCTAAAAATCCAACACAAAAGCAGAGCAAAAGACAATCCACATCCCAAACGCAAAAAACAAACCCAGAACAACAATCTTCTCAAGAATTCAACAAGAACTTACACAGGAC
>MU551741.1:1279140-1307316 GCA_024362625.1 Silurus asotus
TGGTGTCAGTCACAGCAGAGGGGGTGGAGAGCTATGAGGCCACACCCCTGGTTGTCTACACAGGTAAGATCTACCACCATCTGGGGTAAGTGGTATCTTAGTGGTCACCACACTAAGATGCCAATCTTGGGCCCCTGAACAAAACCCATAACCCCATAGCTGCTAAGTCACTCTGCCAAAGGGTTTTCGTCAATGTAAAATATCACCATATTTATTGGCACCCTGTAAAAAAAGAGCATGCAATGAGTGAGGGTCCATATTTTACCTTTAAAATATTATCCCTTCAGTTTAAGACTTTTACAAAAGTTTTTAGTTCATTTTGAACTAATGGTTTGTACGTATATGTGGCGCAAAGATTTAAATAAGATTTAAATCAGAATAAGATGGCTGCTACGACCATGGAAATATTGTTATTAATTCTGCCAGGTCTGTTGAAGGGTGCCAATATTTTTTGTATCTGACCATATTTGTGTTAGATTTTATTGGGACATCAAATTTTATGCTTTTCAGTTGCTTTAGTTGAATTCGATGTATATGTGTGTGTGTGTGTGTGTGTGTGTGTGTGTGTGTGTGTTTTAGAGGTTAGTCCTCCACACAGTATTTCAGTATCAGATATGGGAACAGAAAACGTGACTGTGTGCTACCAGCAGCTTGATGATGAAAAGGATGATAAGTATCACATCGCGCTTCGGCCACACGCCCTACATCAGGAGCACTCTCCAAAACCCGGGGTAAATAGCTCAAAATGTACTACATTTACCAAGCTTGTACCTGGTGAGACATATGATGTGGGCGTGGCTATAGAAAGGGGCGGGAACAGGAGCCAGGAGAAAACACTACAAATCACACTAAGTAAATATCTAAGTTTCTAAGTTTCTTCTATAAAATTTTTTCCCATGTATTATAGCATAGACTGACTAAGTCTGTTCGTCTGATTATTTCAGAGCCTGAGATGGTCAGAGACGCCGTCCCATGCGCAGTGGACACGGTATCTGTGCTCCTGTTTGTCCAGATGCCTACGAGTGGTGTTTATGATGGCCTTGCTGTGGCTTATAGTGGGAACCGCACCTGGATTCCGATGTCCAGGGAGACGAGTAAAGCAGTGGTGGGAAATCTGATTCCGGGAACAGAGTATTATTTCCAGCTGCTTGTCACCAGCAGAGGTGTGAGCAGTGACAGCTTCAGTTTGCTCCCGGTCAGAACCTGTGAGTGAACGAGGAGCAATATGGGATGACTTCCTCGCTCATACACGTGGATGTGATTTGTATTCACTTCACAGGATCTTTAGTTTGATAATGAGAAAGAGAGGCAAATAAACAGTAAAAAAGTGATGATGCAGTAATCTTCAAGATCAAACACTAATGTGTGTGTGTTTGTGTTTTATGAGTTCCTCAGTAGCTTCTAGTTCTATAACCATAATGACTGTATAAGACTGTAGAAGGAACATTACTTATAATCTTACATTCCAGTGCTCATGTTAGTTCTCACTCTCCAGTGTTCTGTATTGTTGAAAGATTTATAATCACACTCTTGATGTCACCCAAATGAGGATGGGTTCCCTTTTGAGTCTGGTTCCTCTCAAGGTTTCTTCCTCATAACATCTCAGGTAGTTTTTCCTTGCCACAGTCTCCACGGCTGCTCATCAGGGATAAACACACACCATTCACTTTGACTGTTGATTTCTGTAAAGCTGCTTTGAGACAATGTCTGTTGTGAAAAGCGCAATAGAAATAAACTTGACTTGACTTGTATGTGTGTAAAGGTTTGGCGCCTCCAGTGCATGTGCGTGCCGGTGTTGTGACAAACAGCTCAGCAGAAGTGCTGTGGGATCGAGCACAAGGCCATGAACACACGTATGAAGCCCTTTGTATCGGCTGCACCGACACCGTCAAGGTAGGATCTATTGTAGGATACGTTGCCAGTTCAGTCAAGATTCAAGACTTTTGTTTTCACAAATATTAACGTTATCATATAAATCTAAAAAAGAAAATAAAGTATGAGAGGAAAGAAATATGAGAAGAATGAGAAAATAACAGAAAATAAGAGAAGATACGGTAAAATAATTAAGTGGTATTAAAAAAATATTTTGGATGTGCAAAAGGAAATACATAATAATTAACACTTTAACAGTACATAAATAAGCATATGCTAATATATAAACTAAATGTTACTTTATTTTGAACTAATATTGAGTTCAGGCACACAGTGGTGTGAAAACGTGTTCCAGATTTCTTCTTTTTTTTGCATGTTTGTCACATTTTAATGTTTCAAATCATCAAACTCATTTGAAGATTAGGAAAAGATAACACAAGTGAACACAACATGCACTTTTCAAACTTATGGCAAACCCTTTTTCACACCACTGTATACTAATCAAGAACTAATCTTCACTACACCACGATTCATGTGTGAACAACAGATTCCTTAATTACATCTTAGTACATTTTTATTAATTAATAAAACACTTTAGGTTAAGCTAAATGCGACTTGCTGTATAAGAATAAATATGAATATGAAAGTACACTATTTACATACATTACCAATAGATAATGATGAAATATTTTAAATAATGCACTTTTTATTCATATTCTTTCTCTTGATTAGTATATGCCTTAATAGTGATATTAAGTGTTACCACAAAATGTAATGAGGTATAACAATAACAAACCAAAAACAATAACAATACAAGGTGTTGTGTGTAAATGCAGAATGAACATGAGTATGACTGTAAATGAAAACTGAACATAAGAGACGTATGGGATAAGTGAGATGTTCATGCTCGCATTAAGAGTCCTGATAGTTTATGGGAAGAAGGCCATCAGACAGCGGAAGTTCTTGTCCGATAGCAACGGATCTGAACAGGTAGTTACTGGGATGATTAGAGTCTTTGATGATCCTAACAGCCCTGTTTCTTAATCAACTGATGTGTATATATATCCTGCTGAGAACGGCGAGCAAACCCTGAGATGTGCTTTACTAAGTACACGACTGGGTCAAAATGCTTTCTAAAGCCTGCAGGTTTTCAGGATTACAAGCAGTTGTAATTGTAGCAGAGGTCCATGAATGCAAAATTGTGTGTTTTTGAATGTGTTTGTGTTTTGCAGGTGCAAAAAGTGTCCCAGACTCGGGCGGTATTTCATGGTTTGATCGCAGGAAAGCTGTGTAACATCTCAGTGCGTACAGAGAAGGAATCTTTTAAAGACAGCGCACCTGTTTTTATTACAATCAGAGTTTGTATGTACACACTAACACACACACACACACACACACACACACACACACACACACACACACACGTCTACACGCACACACACTTTTTAAGGTGTATCATCATCAGACTACGTGCATAAATATGAGAAATGATCGTGCATACTTCTGTGTGTGTGTGTGTGTGTGTGTGTGTGTGTGTGTGTGTGTGTGTGTGTGTGTGTGTGTTTGGACCCAATATCATTATTACACTAATGTATCTCAAGATCACATTAGAACACATTTTTTAATTAATTCTATTTATTTGGTTTTCACCATCTCGCCACACCACTAGTCCCCAGCTCGGTCTCATTACGGCTTGTGCGGAGGACAGCGTCGTCTCTGTGTGTGAGCTGGAGTGAGGGACCCGGAGTGTGTAACTCTTTCATGCTGTCCATTAGAAACTCCACCTACAACCTGCAAATGAGGCTCAGTGTCTCTGATGAAAGGTCTGAACGTCAGAAATCTCATCCTTCTCAAGCATTTTTCTTCAGTTTCATCCTCTAAATTGAGTTTTTGTATTTAGATGGTATAACTTTGACCGTCTTCCTCCTGGAACTGTTTACACGGTCGAGGTGATAAGTGTGAGTGAAAAGAGATACAGTTTTCCCACCACACTTACTCTTAACACCCGTGAGTACACGTGCAACACATACACACACACACACACACACACACACACATCTTAGCAATTGAAGACACGCACTGAATAGACAAAAGTATTGGGACACCCGACTTTTCCAGCCATATGTGGTTCGTCTCCAATCCGTTTCTGTAAAGTTGTGTGTGTAGGATGTCTTTGGATGTGGTAGTATAAAATTTCCCTCCATTTGAACCTGTCCTGACATGTCAATACTCCTGTGCACATAGCCAGCTCCATGAAGATATGCTTTATAAAGCTTGGAGTGGAAGATGTTGAGTTATATTTCTTATATAATCATCTCATAATAAGGATTTTACATTTAGTCCCTATTTGCTGTTATAATAAGCTCCAGATGTTTCAGTTGATTCCATGCTCATTGGTGTAGATGATGTAAGAAGGCCTGGGGTGCAGTCAGTGTTCATCCCAAAGCTAGTGTTGAATAGGGTTTAGAGCTCTATAGCAGGCAGAGATACAGATACAGTACTATGTTTCTGTACTTAAGTAGATTTTTCCTGGTTTATTCAGTATTTCAACTTTTACCTGAGTATTTTAAAACACGAGTACACTTTGTTACCACAAAGCCACAGACACACAATTCTACAGGACGTCTGTGGATGCAGTACAATAAAATTTAGCTTGGAAACCCAAACCTGTTCTGATATGGCAATGCCCCTGTGCACAAAGCCAGCTACATGACGAACTGGTTTACATAGTTTGTAGAAAAAGCTATTGAGTCTCCTGCTATAGAGCTCTGATCTCATCCCTACTGAACACCTTTGGGATGAATTAAAATGCTGACTGCACCCCAGGCCTCCTCACCTACATCAGTACCTGACCTTACTAACACCCTTGTGGCTGATGAACACAAATTTAAAGAAGCACACTCCAAAATCTAGTGGATCTTTTCTTCCCAGAAAAGTGGAGGAAATTGTAAGAGCAAACAGGAGCTAAATGTCGAATGTGATTATACTTCAATATAGTGTCTTCGTGGAGCTGGCTTTGTGCACAGGGGCATTGGGTCTCCTAGTTCAAGTCAAGGGAAAATGTAATTCTCCAGCATCCAAAAAAATCCTATACAACTGTGTGCCTCCAAATTTTTGCCAACATAACAAGTTTAGGAAAGAAACTCTGGGGAAAATTTTCTTCCGGTCACACAGGACCATAAAGATTTATGTGTGTACGTGCATGAAAGTGTGAAGCAGAAAAAAAATAAAAAAATAAAATAAAATAAAATAAAAATAAAAATATTTAAATCCAAGATCACAAACCATAAAATGCCATTTATTGTGATTATTTAAATGGTACAAAATCAATTTCATAATTAAAATAATTATCAATCACATAATATTAATGTTCCTAAATGGTTTGTACTGATTTTTTAATTCCCTTCTTTATAAAGTACTGAATCCCTCATATGAAGTAAAGTTTTAGGTCAAGTTTTACTTTCCAAAAAATTTGATTAAAATAAAAGTATAGAAATGTTTAAATATAAAGTATATCGTTTATAAAAACCATTATATGTAATTTATGTAATTTACATTTTGATACTATAAATCATGTTGTTTTTAAATACAGTACATTAACTTTAATTACATTAACAAGGCTAGAGTTTGCTTATATTTATAGTATCAGATTATCCTTATCGTTTCTATGCTGCAGTTCCAGCACCACCTGACGGCGTCACTTTTATTGAACAGGAAGGGAACGCCGTGTACGTCACCTGGACACGACCGCAGGGACAAGTCACGGGCTACAGGGTACAAACACATACACAAACATTATGCTGATTTTCTAAATGACATACAGTTGTGTTAAAATATTGACATACACTTTATGGACAAAAGTAATGGGGACAAATTGGGACTACATGGGAATAACATTCTTATGCTTAGGCATCCATAAACCTCTGTACATATGGTCTATCAGTGGTGGGCCGTGCATTTGGTACCCGGGCCTTCAGTGGGGACGTACCCGACTTAATCCACCTCTTAATACCACCACTATCACGTCGAAATTATAGAAACTATCAAAACAATTCGGAAACACAATATAACAACACGTGGCATTTCACATATGGAGGGTAAAAACCATTTTACTGAAAAAAGAAACCCAGTTAAGACTCCAAACCTCTACTCTACAACCGCAACTGTGCACCTACATCATCTGGAGCAGTTCAGAATCAATATTTGTGTAATAACATGACAAAAACATTAAATATATTCACCGGAGATACAGACTCATAATGTGCAGCGCCCCCCAGAGGCTGTAATCCAGTGTTACCGCTCGTATTCACTGGTCTGGAAGTGAAGAACAAACCCTTTCCCAGGCTGAGACACGCTAGCTAGCTTCAGGGTTGGACGACCTCCTCATGATGTCTAGCTTTTCTTCAAAATGGATTTTTAAGAATGTCCGCTACCAAATCAATTTATCTTCCTCTGTAAGCATAAAAAAGTCTAACTCTGATGTATTAATGTGTGCAGAACTACAGACGTGTTTTGCCAGTTAAACTTAGCTGTAACAGTTTCCCACTGAGCAACCAATCAGAGGATGGAAAAATGCTGATGCTATTCTGGGCCAGCTACCTGCCCTGTGAGGCGAATATGAAATCTGATTGGATAAAGAAACTAAGCTATATATTATGGACACTATGGTAAAAAAAAAGGCCAGCAGTACAGATTTTGAAGGCCCTGGGCAGATTAGATTGACATGGCAGCACATAGAGACTGAAATCTGATTGGACATACTGGAAGCAGTGCAGCGAAGAGAAACACTACGAAATGAAGAGAATAAACTTTCGGGAATAAATTAATACTTTCATGGAACAAATATTCGAATTTAAGTTGTAAATGTAGGTTCTGATAGTGTTTAGGCCAGCAGAGAAGGCTTTACTGGCCCTGACCGCCTGCCACTGTGGTCCATGTAGATACATTATGAATAAATAATACATATTTAAACCATAAAACATTGACAAAGACTTTAAACTTTCAAGCAGTCTGCTGTAAAGAGTAAATTAAAATCAGGAAAACAGTTCAAACATAATGTTAAGCAACAACTTCCAGCTATTAAACTCAAACAGCAGGAGAGCAGTTGAAAGAAAAGTGTATAGATTTTTGTATAAAATAGACTTCCATGTCAAGGTTTTCCTGTTAAAAGAAATCAGCAAGTGTGTGTGTTTGTGTGTGTTTGTGTGTGTGTGTAGCATTGAGTGAGTTTTAGTGTAAGCAGGACACCTATTTAAAATTTCATAGTAAACGCTGCCTAGCAACAACTCACAGCCGTACCTGCTCAGGTTACTGATGTCCTCAATAATACACAACCCCAAACACGCTTTATACCACACAGCGAGAGAGAAGAAAATTAATTAGTGTGTGTGTGTGTGTGTGTGTGTGTGTGTGTGTGTGTATGTGTGTTTGTGGAAAAAACATCAGTAACCCTCACACTGTTTTAATGGTTTTAATGAAAATAGTAATGTTGTGACCTTATGGGTCTCTGCTGGTACTGATATGTCTAGTGGATACCATCAAGAAACACCCTTAATCACTGTAGATCACATGTAGGTATCCTCTAGATACCAATAGAAGCCATTAGGACACCATTAAACATACAGATTCTACTATTTATTTGATTTCTTCAGTTTTATTCTAATGATTTAATGTATACAAACACACTCGATTATGGAAATCGTTTGGTAACGGGTTTAATGGTCAACAGATGATGGTTTTTAATAGTATTTGAAGTCGAACCGTTTGATTTTCGCTGTTCTTTTTTCTTTGTTCATCAAAGGGAGATGAAAAGGAAAATGGACATGCCCTTCTAAAATCTTATCGTCCTTTAATAAGCTTGGGTGCACTTTTATTGTATGTCTGAGAGCAGGACAATTTGATTTAGTACTAGCTAGCATTGTTTTAAGTTAGCTAGCTTGTTTACCTCACACTTTCCATGACTAAACATTTCCATGTCTTGTCTCATTATACTCGAATAATGTGTCTCAATTTAAAGCTTTGCTTTTAACGTTTTATTATTTATTGGTATTTCTCATATTTAGCCCTGTCTCAGGTCAACCTTAAATTCAAATATACTATGTACATGTAGCTTAAGATTTTTTTTATTTTATGTGTATAATTAGCATTGTAAATATTTATATTCTGGGGAACCACAGACTGAATTACACAATGGTAATTTATTATTTTATTTAGTTTCCTGCTATACAGACAAGTCTAAACTGAATTATTATGTTCCATCTCACTCACTCTCACTCCCTACAGTTGTTTTATGGTCTCAGTACGGACACCACTCCCCCCAAACGAGTCGTGGTCCACGGCAACCATGTGAGGATAAATGACCTCATCCCAGGAACTGATTATGAGTTTAAGATCCAGTCCTTTCTGGGGAAAGATTTCAGCCAGAATGTCAGCAAGAACTTCTCCACTAGTAAGAGTTTTACCACTGGAAAGTTTTCACTCTATCAGGAACGCGCTGGAGTTAAAGTATGACTGATCTATAAAACACTCATAATGTAGTGTATTCTGATACACTGAGGGACGGCACAGTGACTACCAAAAGCTAGGGTGGACTGGACAGGAAGTTGTGCATGTGAGTGTGTACATTATTACATTATTCTCTGTATTCCCAGAATAGGGTTCTACCTTAGTAAATAAGGAATTGGACTTTGATTTCAAATCACAACCATTCCAAACTGCACTCCTGGGCCCCTGAGCAAGGCCCTTAACTCTATAGCTGCTCAGTTGTTTCAGTTTAGTGTTTAAGGCATTGGACTTTTGGAGCTGAAGATCATGACTTTAAATCCCAACCACACCAAACTGTCACTTCTGGGCCCCTGAGCAAGGCCCTTAGCCCTATAACTGCTCAGTAGTATGACTGACTACTATGATACTAACGATAAAAAGGATAGAACGTGGAGGTGTGCAACTATATGAATGGAATCAGCAATAGGGTGGTGTGATGTTGTCTGATGTGAAGCAAAGTTTACACAAGTTTACCAAAATTTTACCCAAAGTTTATTATTTTCTAATAGTTTTTTTCAATTTTTTTAGAAATAGTTACTAAGAAAATAATTTAAAAAAATCTGTCTGATTGTCTGAAAAACCTTTTCTGATTGTTACAAAAGCACTGGAACTGTAGACTCCTTCCAAAAATGCTAAATAAGTATCTCACAATATACTTTTCACCATATATAACAGTAATAACAATATTTTTAATAATATTTAAATATTTATATATTATGTAAATAAAAATAAAGTAAGTAAATAAAATGATAAAAAATTACAAATATATAATATACAAAAATATATAAAATATAAAAATATATAAAATTAAAATAGTAATGATAAAAATAATATAACAGTAAAAAAAAACATATATTTTTGAAGTGTTCACTATATAATTCACTATGAAGGAGCAGTTACCATAGAAACAGAAGTGTATTAGAATGAGCACATTAATATAAACCAATATACATATTTCACACTTTTGTTCTCCCTAAAAACATTTAACCCAAATAAATATCAATTTAATGGGACTTTCTTGTGTATTTTTTTACAATTTGCTTTACATGTATTTTGTTCTGAACCTTTTTTTCAGGTCCGGCAGGTGTGTGTTCTCTCACTCTGTCACAATCCAACTCCTCATCTTTCACAGTGACTTGGGACGTTGCGTTCGGCCATTTCGATTTCCACAGGGTGAAGGTCAGTGACCGTGTGCGCCGATGGGCGTACGACGTGAGCGCAGAAGCTCGGGAATACACAGCGAGCAGCCTTCGGGACGGGTGCTCCTACAACGCCACTGTAGAACGAGTGAGGAACATGCAGACTGGGAAAGCTGCTTCTCTCACCATACACACAGGTTGAACTGGTTTATGGACATGTTTCCAAAGTCATAACTTTCTCAGTAAAAATTTCTCAGTAAATATTAATACAAAATTAATCTCTTCCTTTAACTGATTTTCTTTTCCAGAAGCTGACACTTAAAAAAGTCAAGGATAATATTCACACTTTAGGTTGATCTTTCATGTTTGTGTGGGAAGAGGTAGCTCAGTGGTTAAGGCTCTGGGTTACTAATTGGAAAGTTGTGGATTTTTTTTTTTATCTCATTAACTCATAACATGTTAATCCATCTTTTATAATCTCTTGGCCTGTAATTATTGATTATAAATTTTTAAAAGCATGACATTAAATGCTTTAGGGCAGAAGAGCTTAAAGCCAAAACTATTATGTAGCACCTCAGACAATATTTTCTGTGAGTATCTATTAGTACAATTTAGACAAGGCCCATGTTATATCACTCTATTTCTCAAAATGGTCTGAAGCTGTTTAATCATTTCTTTATTATCAGACGTTCTGTGATGTGTGTACTTTCAGTGATTTCGGTCCATTGCTAATTTCGAGTCACTGTAATCTTTATAATATAATATAATATAATTGTATTTAATATAATATAAATCTATGTATAGTGTCACTTATTTACAAAATCTATTTCAAGTTAATGATGTGATTTTAACCTCCTTTAATTAAAGTGATAATTAAGATGATTATGCTATGAAGCATTGACAAGCTGTACCACTAATCTACCAAAGTCTCATGAATGTGCTGTTAGTAATGTAAGATGAGTTTAATCAGATAGCTCACAATAAAAACAACGGGGGTTGGTTTCCTTTGTTTTCCTCATAAGAAAAGGGAAAAGACACACGCCACATGATCTGAAATAAACCTTTCTAAAAAATGACCCAACAAAACGGTTTGTGACCAGAACAAAAAAAAAAACAAGTGTACATTTTTGTCCATTTCATTAAATAATTTATATCTTCATCTTATTTATATAATATCAATCTTATCAATATTAAGTCTAATTTAGGTTAAAATAATTAGTTATTGTTTAAAATATAACCCCAAATTCAAATAATTTTTTTTTTGTCATTTAGAGCCAAGAAAGAACATAATCAGGGAAAACAGATTAAACCTATAATAAAGCCTTGAGGTACACCACAGATAAAGGTGGCTGCGGAGAAAGAAATTTCTAACAACATTACTTCCTAAAAGTTCACATAATACCTATTTTGTAGCACTTTTGCATATACACTGTATGGACAAAAGTTTGTGGCCATAAGATTGGTATGTGCTTTTTGAACATCCTATTCAACATCTTCATCTACAAGGGTGTTAGTGCTGATGTAGGTGAGGTGAGGAGGCCTGGGGTTTATAGCTCTAGCCCATTGGCATGCTGGGACTAAGTTTGAGTCTAGGAGTTTAAGTGAAGGGAAAATCTCATGTTACCACATCAAAAGGGGTCGTATACAATTGTTTGCCTCCAACTTTGTGGAAACAGTTTGGCTACGAATCACAAATAGTAAAATTATGTGTCTTTTGTGCATGTGTATCTTTCAGTCCCTGCTATTCCCAAAGACGTACATGTGATCAGTGTGTCTCCTCGCTCGTTCTCTCTCCACTGGCTGCCATCTTCTGGATGTGACCAGCGCTATTCGGTCCATCTTACCCCAAACCACGGCAATGTGACCCTTCTAACTACCCCAGATGGACATATCCAGGTCAGCATGGCATTCATGCAGGGTCACGATGAATCACAATGGTTATGTGGTTTTATTTTTATTCCCCACACACGTATTATGCAAGTGCTCAGGTGTGTTGCTCTCGTTCGTGGCTTCATGTGCCAGGTGTCAGGTGCTCGGGTATCTGTATCAAGTGGGCGGAGTGTAGAATGGTTGGAGAATGAAGGTTAGGGAGAGAGTCAGAGAAAGAGAGGACCATTAAGGATTAATGACGTTTAGTTGTGATGGTGCAGTAGATGTTAGACGCCAGGAAATTTTGTCCATCAGGGTTTGATTTGGTTCGTAGCTGCGTTGCGCTCTTCCTGAGAAGAGCCACTATGCCACTGTTTGAGCTTGTGCTTCTCGGCCTGTGTCTCGGCATCGGCAGTGTTCAGGTAGGCCTTGGATGCTGATCTGGGACCGGTGTGCCGTCTTTCTCTTCATACTGTGTGCGCTTGATGGGTTGATGGAAGAATCTCTGGATACCACCCAGTTTAATTCAGGCTGCTAAGATGAGATTTCTATACGCATGCCTGTTTTTTAATTTTATTTCTACAGGCTTTTGGGTACGTTACAATTTTCTTCCATATGTTAAAGTCAGGGTCGATGTCATGAGATCTAATAACATACAGAACAATCCTTGCTAGCTAATTATACAGGCTTTTATTCTACGACTTCTTAAATATAGATGCATCTTGACCCCTGTTTGAACCCGGCACCCTTTTTACCCTTTTTCTGTACAATCTGATCAACAAATATATCAATAATATTTTCTCTTGGAAATGTTTTGGCAAGTTTTTATATTTTTTTTTCAAAGATATACACATAAGGTAGTTTTATAAAGCTAAATAAAGCTGTTTTACGTGTTTTTTAATTTGATTGGTCAGACAGTCTTGCGTTTAGATTGTCATCTGTCTGTCTGTCTGTCTGTCTGTCTGTCTGTCTGTCTGTCTGTCTGTCAACTAATGCATAATCTATCTATCTATCTATCTATCTATCTATCTATCTATCTATCTATCTATCTATCTATCTATCTATCTATCCCTTTGTCAGTCTGTCTGTCTGTCTTTGTTTATTTCTTTTCGGGAATCCAGGGAATTATTAATAATCAATAGTCTATATTAATCTGTTTTTTCTTATGAGTTGTCATTCATAAAGGAAGAAAAAAGTTTTTAGTTAAATAATTTGCCATAAATGTAGTATTTATTGTGCTTAAGGTTAAGGTTTTCTCTTCATTTTAAGTGTTTAGTCATCATGACTGAGGATGTGTCGCAGCCTCCGCCAAAAGGCAGAAACTGTTAAAGACACATGGAGTATTGACTACAGATCACCAGAATCCTTTCTAATAAGATTATGTGAAGCTAGATAGATTCTCTGTTATAGAGCTGTATGAGGTCTTTCCATGGAGCATTTCTCAGTCTGAAGAATGATTGGAAGTAGAAGCTAGTTTGTCATACATATAGATATCTACCCTTTTTCATGAATTAAAAATTATGATCGTTTTTGTTGTGGATGTCAATAAGTTGTATTTATGAAGTTCGGCTTTATTTATACACAGCTTTTTTTTTTTTTTGCATCTGTAATTTCTTCTATTATTTTATTTGGTTGTGTGTGTGTGTGTGTGTGTGTGTTGTGTGTTTGTGTTTGTGTCACAGGCAAATGTGTCCAGTGTGACTCCAGGAACACAGTACACAGTAACAGTCAGTGCAGTTGCCTCCTCAGGGCTGAGCTCTGCCGTGAGCCGCTCCATTACCACCACTGAATCACGTGAGTGTGTGTGTTCATGTTTGTGTGTACGTGTGTAAGAATGTGTGCATATTTGCCTCAAGTGTGTGGATCACTTGTTATCAGTTGCCCGTTTGTGTATTGATTTTAAAAATCATCATAGTAATGATCAAAAACCTATTCAAGCAATCTTAAAGCAGAGGTTAGTGATTTTCAGACCCCTCTGCAGTCTTTGTGGGTGGAGCCAATTTCTGGGCCAGAAATCTGCAAAACTGAAGCCTGTAATAAACGTATGAAACGTACAGCAGTATTTTATATGGCAATGTTTCGTTAAAATTACAAACATTTTCCATGTCTAGAAACACTTCCACTCATTACATACCGCACCTTTAAATCTGGATTTTTTTGTCACAGCGCTCTGTGTAAACTGTGGGACAGTGTGGGCATGCGACTGGTTTTTTTAGGAGCTTTTATGTATTATTGATAAAGAGTACAGATGGAGTGGTATAGGTTTCAGATTCAGCTGTTCTTTCCTCTGAAGTCGTTGTACCAGCGCTGTCGTCATCGTGTGGCATTAGAGCTCTAACTGCTCCTTTAAAAACTGATCCTCCTGCCAGGCACTCTGTGAATGGACCATGATTCAGGATCGGGCAATGACGATAATCAAGACAATGCTCGGTCATACGATCGCACTCGAAAGAAATAATAAACGATTGTAATGCCAGGACTGCTATTCAGGCAATTGGTTACCTTTTTAAAATAATGCTGAGGGTTAATTTGTTTTGCTGTTGTTGAGTCGGAATGATAAATGAAATGTGTAATTTTTTTAAATAGGAACAGATTCTTTGTCAAATAACACAATTAGCAGTAAAAAACAAGCAGCCTTAAACACAAAGGAAATGATGGATAAATATTATTTCAGAGATCTGACCTTGCTGTGACCTTGACCCTGTTTGGATTAATTCCATTTCATATACTGGTTTCAGTAATAAATCCTTACATTCAACCGATTGTTTTTAATTACGCAATGTCATTTATTAAAGAGACAATAATGCTGGACAGAGGAACATGCAACCCATAAACGCAATGCCTCCACCTTGTGGAGTGGAGCAGGAACAGAAATATGTGAGGAATTGAAAGCCAGGACTTTTAATAATAATGGAAATACATCAAGCATAGACAACAAATTAGGCAAAATGTAAATGATTTAAACACATAAATTGTTTCATTCTGGTAACATTGGGTATCGAATTCTCTAACAATTCTTCATAAGTTCATGATTCTGGTCAGAAAGCAGGATTAGAGGACACACATTATAAAGACAAAAGCTTGTGGACACCTGAACATAAGATTTTAGCGTGCATTTTGAATTGAAATTCCACATTTGCTGTTATATTAAACTTCAATCTTCTGAGATGTTCCACTAAATTTTTGTAGTGTTCTTGTGGACATTTCGTGGAGATTCATTCGGCAACAGGTGTGTTAGTAAAGTCAGGTACTGATGTAGGTGAGGTGAAGAGGCCTGGGGGTGCAGTCATCATTCTAATTCATACTCAAAGCTCAAAGTTTTTAGGTCTATAGCAGGATGGAGAGATCTTCCACTCATGTAAAGCAGATCTTCATGAAGCTGGTTTTGTGCACAATGGCATTGCCATGCTGGAACAGGTCTGGGTTTCTTTGTTCAAGTAAACCGAAAGTTTAATTCTAGTGCACCAAAAGCCATTTACAATTGTACACCTACAAATATGTTTGGAGAAGAAGCAAATACTGAATAGCTGGAAAATCAGGTGTAACAAAGCATCTGTCCATGTAGTGTATGTGTTTCCTGTAACATAATAAGTGAGCAAATGTTTCTGTTGTTCCATGGATGTTCTACATCTTTAAATGTGCCTATAAATGGATAAGAAAGTATCATCTGTTGTTTATCAATGCAAAGTTAAGACAAATCACTGTGTTATAGATAAATGAGTTTGAACTCCTTACACATGGATTCAACAAAACATGCATTTGAAGATCTCAGGTGATTTTTGCATGTAAAAGGTTATTAAATGTCAATTTTTCAACGAAAAAAAACAAAACAAAAAAACTTTGTACTCACTTTGAAAACTGCACTTTTTTGCCATAATGCATATAAATCAGAGGGGCCCAAACTTTCATCTATAAAAGGGAAAAAAAATCAAACTCGATCGAGGGTTATGTTCTGAAAGGAAATGTTTCTTGAAAGTACTGCAAATGTTCTCACCACCACATTTTGTGAAAGCTGTCGAATGTTTCATAATGATGATGAATATAGTTTTCTTTAAAAAAACAAAAACAGCAGATACATTTTTCATTTTCCATTTTCCACTGCCGTGATCTTTCCATAATTAGCTGTTCAGTGAGTATCACAAAGTGTGCTGTTCTTGCACCCCGGAGTACACGTTTGCGTAAATTAAAACAAGTCAAATTTATACATATTCATTCAACATTTGATTTCAGTTTCCACATTTTTCCCTTTAATGGCCCACAGACCCTAGTTTGTGAAGTAGGTGAGAGTATGGTGACAAAAAAAAGGGTCTCTAATGTCAGTTTCAACAGCATATAATAACATTTGTGTGTGTGTGTGTGTGTGTGTGTGTGTGTGTATGTTTGTAGTTCCCCAAGCACCCATTAAACCAGAAGGAGAGCGAGTTGGCTCGAATGGAATCCTCCTCTCGTGGAAGATGCCTCCTCCACCTGACCAGAGCATCCACGTGTTCGTCATCAGATACAAGGAAATGTGTCCACACCCCGACTCCACCTTCACTGAAGTCACAAATATGCTAGATAACCCAGAAACCCTGCTGAACACACTCTCACCAGGGGCCACGTATAATATTAAGGTATTATATTGAATTATATTTTTATCACCGGCACCTTTTAGCAAAGCTGCTTTGCGACTGTATATACAGTAGGTTTGGATTGTCCACAGTATATTCTGGTGAATTTAGATCACATCTAGGATGTTTACAGCAAAGGATAAAATCGCTATATACAGTATGTGCCCCCGATACACTCCCATGTTAATCCCTTCTTTCTCTTGAAAGGAAAACCTTTTTTTGCATGAATCCTGATTACTTTTGCTGCTTATTTTTCAGTGAGAAGGTCTGTTTTCTGGTACATCTTGTGATGTATTGTACAGGTGACAGTGAGATATTTACTGTGTGTTTCACTCGAATGTGTGGTATAAAGTGGACATACAGAGACACTCGACTGTCTGTGGTAAAGTTGCCAGTGACATCCATTCCATTGATCTCTTTAAATTATTCACCTGCCCTTAATTATTTATCTTGTAAAAAGATCTATGGATGTAGGATGGATCCCTGTGTGTTTTTTTTATACATTTTCAACTGATTCATTAAATCACAAAATATCTGTGTTGTTGTTTTTACTATTTTCACTTCACGATGCTATAAGGTGTAGAATGCGTTGTGTGTGTGTGTGTAAAGTCTAACAGTGCTTTATGTATTATTTAGTTTTGATTCCACCTTCTCCTGTTAGGTTGCAGCAGTAAACAGCGCAGGAGTCGGACCCTTCAGCCAATCGCTTTACTTCAAAACAGCTGAAGCCCGTAAGAAATGCTGCGTGTTTTTTATTTAATTTGTACCTGTACGTATTTGAGGGAATGGTTTCCCTGTAACGTGTGTATGTGTGTGATGTTCTCCTGCAGCTCCTGGCATGGTGACAAACCTCACAGCTTATGCTCAGAATCACTCCACAGTGGTACTGACGTGGTCTCTCCCCGTACGCATCAACGGACTCATCACTAAGTTTGCAGTTAAAGCCAAACATGCCAGAACAGGACAGACGGTCCGAACTCTGGAGCTCAACGCAGAGGAGATAATGAACGGAGCTCTGCCTCATTGCAACGTACGACTGCATTCTGCACCACACAATTACATGGTCATGAGACAAAGAGTGTAATATACATCGATCAGCCATAACATTATGACCACCTGCTTAATATTGTGATGGTCCCCCTTTTGCTGCTAAAACAGTCGTTAAAAACATCGATCATTAACAGCGTTAACTTCTTCAGCAGTTTGAGCTACAGGAGCTCGTATGTTGGATCGACCACAAGGATCCTGTCACCTGTTCATCCACTGTTTCTGTTGGGATCTTTCTCCTGGGATGTTCCTGGTATTACCACTGCAGACCAGGAACATCCCACAAGCAAGAGCTGCAGTTTTGGAAATGCTCTGTCGTCTAGACGTAACAATTTGGCCTGCGTGTAACATGTCAACTTTGAGGACTAAATGTTCACTTGCCGCCAAATAAATTCCCACCCACTAACAGGTGCCATGATGAAGAGACATTCAGGGTTATTTACTTCACCTGTTAGTGGTCATAAAGTAATGCATGATCCATGTATATAGCAAGTCATTTGAGGAGTTCATGAGACTCCTTAGACCACAAAATAAATCTAGACCTACTGGAATTCCAGATTTTGGCCCAGATTGTTTTTATTTATCTATTTTAATTTGGCTATGCTATATATCTAACTCACCAGCTCAATACTTGCTATTATAAGACATAAGGACTGAGAAGGGTGAAGGCTAACAAGTACTTTCTCTGAGATACACACCTTTACCAACTATTTTTTCACACATAACACACTCGAAGACCTATTTTCCCACTCCTACATGCATGAGCTCACAACAATGATTGGCTAGTGGCAGTCTGATTGACAGGGGAGACTGTGTACACTTCTCCCTCTGAGAGATCAGGGCAGGTTTTGTTTCCTTGTCTGTGACATGGTCAGGATGTAAATTAGTCATCTCTGGATGATTCATATTTTTTTAATTAATCTAAAATATTCTTGGTCTGTGGTAAAGATCCTAATATTTTAGAATTTTCAGGGAAATTTCAGGGTCCCTGTTGTAATGTCTGTGTGTGTGTGTGTGTGTGTGTGTGTGTGGGGGGGGGGGGTTTGGGTTTATTGTAGGATGCTGCAGACTTTCTATCCCGTGGAACTCCAAGCCCCTCGATAACCTCAGTAACATCTGCATTGCCAGCTCTCACTATGTCCCCTATTCCTCCCGCCTCCATCTGGAATGTGCCAATCACAGTGAGAATGGATAAGCTCCGCCCCTATACAGCCTACGTGTTCGAGGTGTCTGCCTTCACCAGTGATGGAGAGGGTCAAATCGCCAGCACTATGGTTCGCATGCCAGAGGCCGGTATGCTTACACACACACACACACACACACACACACACACACACACACACACACTGCAAGGATGCTTCCTTCTCCAACATCCCGCTGGTCTGCATGAGAGGCAGCTTGTAACATTTTCTTTGAAAGAGAAGGAGAACCCATCTACCATTCAGCACAGTGATCAGCTTTCCCAAGTGTAACTTCTGTGTGTGTGTGTGTGTGTGTGTGTGTGTGTGTGTGTGTGTGTGTTGCAGCCCCTGAAGATTCTCCACAGAACTTGTCTGTATATAACTTCACCTCAAAATCTCTCTTTCTGTCTTGGGAGTCTCCAGCCATCATCACGGGACGGTATAGCTATGTTGTCCAAATCTACGGCCCTGCAGGTAACCTCCTGAAACACACATCACCCTGATATCACACTGCTAACACACCTCAACTACTACTCTGCAACAAATATTGATTTCATACTTTCTGCGTTCTCCTTCGAGAAAAAACATCACAAAAATAAAAATCATTAAATGATGTTTAATGTCATAGGTACAGTGTGAGTAATAAAAAACCCTGGGATTGTTGTTATAGGAAAATAGGCAATAACAGAGTAGTGTGACGCTATATATATTCACATATACCCTTTATATAGCAGCTATAAACACTCGTTTACCTCAGTTTTGAATATAATTCCAACAACTTTATTGCATTCAGAAGCATGTGCTATTTCTATAGCGTTATTGCACTTCCATAACATACAGTATATACATACAAAGGGAAACTTATGTGTATGTATTTATATATATTTATAAATAAATGCAGTGTGTGTGTGTGTGTGTGTGTGTGTGTGTGTGTGTGTGTGTGTGTGTGTGTGTGTGTGTGTGTGTGTGTTTTAGGTTTAATAAGTGAGAACAGTACAAGTGAGCAGACCATCATTTACACTGGACTGACTCCATTTACACACTACCGCATTGTTGTCATGGCCAAATCTGCTGGTGCTACTGGGCCTGCTGCAGAAACCAGGATCTCTACACCTTCAGAGGGTATGCACACACACACACACACACACACACACACATGCACACACTTGTATAAAAGGAATATAAAAAAAGATGTTTTATTAGGTATTGTTTGTAAAAATCAGGTACTGATGTAGGTGAGGTGAGGAGCACTGACGTGCAGTCAGCTTTCACATTCATCCTAAAGAAGTTCAATAGGGTTGGAGCTCCATAGCAGGAGATCTTCCACTCCAAAGCGTGTAAAGCAGATCTTTATTAAGCTTGCTTTGTGCACATGTGCGTCGTCGTGCTGAAACAGGTTTGGGTCTCCCAGTTCACATCAAGAGAGGATATCATTTTTTGACACTTCCAAGATGTCTTATACAATTGTGTGCCTCCGAGTTTGGGGAAAAAACACATATGACTGGGAAAGTAAGATCCCAAACCTTTTGTCCATATATTGTATACATTTTTTTTATTGTGTGTAGCAGGGAGACAGGAACACGTGTGTGCTAATAGAAGTTGTGTAATTACAGTATATCACAGTTCACAGGACCTGAAATCTGCTTCAGTTTAACACATTCCTGATTTATTGTGTTGGTTCATGTCTTTAGCATTTGCTTCCCTCTACTGGAGATTAAACAAGATTGCATTGTGTTGAATTTAAGCATGTAACAGTGTGTGTGTGTGTGTGTGTGTGTGTGTGTGTGTGTGTGTGTGTGTGTGCATGTGTGTATGAATGTTTTAGCCCCCAGTGCAGTGTCGTATCTCCAAGCAGAAGCTGTAGACTCCACGTCTGTGCTTCTGACCTGGGGAATCCCCTACCAGCCCAACGGACTCATTACTCATTACCGTATTCTCGTCCTGCACTATGAGACACTTGTGCAGGACATCACACTCCGAGAACTGGAGCTGGTAAACATTCATCAACATCGCACATAGACATCATGAGAAGGGAAAAGAAATGTCATTTATTACAGAAATGATTTTTTTTTATAATTACTGTGTTTAAAAATGGTGTTTCCTTTTCTACAATATGCATGTTTCAGCATATAGGAAATTATTCTACATACTGTATAATATAAAAGATTTATTTTAAAAATAAACAATATTATAGAATTTTATTATTGTATATTATTTGAGAAATTTCACTTCACATTTTCTATAGGGAACATATTTTATTTTACTATAATATTAACGGTTAACATCTGTTTGTTTATGTAGGATTAAGAAAATAAATTATTTAAAAAATCCTAATAATTCCATCATTCCAACGTGATTTTTTTTAGGACCTGAGTTCCCATTTCGTGTTTTCAGGATATTTCTGAATCCCAGTGCATAATCTTTTTTTAAAATCAATAGATAATAAATAATAATCCATAGCTAATATGCATTTAAAATTTAGAATGTTAATTAATAATATAATATTTATTAGTAATACAAAAATAAGTTTTTTTGCATTTGATTTTGTGAGAAAATATTCCCATATGATTTTTGGATCTTGT
Organism: Silurus asotus; assembly: GCA_024362625.1. Lineage (NCBI taxonomy): Eukaryota > Metazoa > Chordata > Actinopteri > Siluriformes > Siluridae > Silurus > Silurus asotus. The sequence goes on from MU551741.1 coordinate 1,299,984, forward strand.
GGCTTTTTTTTTTTTATTTATTTTTTACAGGATACAAGCCAGATCAGTGCTATAGCTGATACGTTATCAGGAGTTTTCAATGACAGCACTCAAGCCCTGCACCGCTCCGCCAGATCACTTAACATCAGCGAGGCTTCTGATCCCACCAGTGTACCTCTGAGCTCTTCTAGTCCTACTCACTTCACTGCTACTGAAAAGCCCAACACTGATACAACAGACTCAAACTTCACCCTCTTACACACTGCTGGAACATCCAGCCTGACCCTGACCTCCACTGCTCCTCCAACCCGCCCCCCTTGGCTCGCCCTCACCTCCACTCACGGCTCCTCAAACACTAACACTAATGCTGTGGATCCCGTAACCAACATTTCATCTCTGACCCCAGGATCTGACCTGGTACCCATTGTGAGCTCCGTCCGACCACATCTGTCCACAAGAGCGGCGATTACAGGCTCGATGTTCACACAAACAGCAGCCATGAGCCAGATAGAGGGTAAGAGCTCAAGTCATTACATGTCATTGCATGTCTGGTTTAAGCATCACATACTGTAGGTTGATTCTGATTTAAATTATCTGAGTTGGGGGATACAGTCATTAACACAACACTGAGTGGGGGATGTGTATAGGTGTATCTTGTGATGTCACAAAATTCTGAATATAGTATGTAAATTCTTGGAGGACAAAATGGTTTTCAGAAACTTTGCACCATCGTGCAAGGTCAGGTCCTAGCTAGCTAGCTTTGTGTTAGCTAATATAAGACTAGGAGGAGTTAGAAGCAGACAATGAACCTTCTGACAACGTTAGGGAAATGAAAATAGCTTTGAACCAGCTACTTCTGATCTTTAACATCGAGAATCTACGACAAATTTAACAAAGTCAAACTAAACCTTGGAACTGCATTTCTATTAAAACACAGCCAACGTACATATGTAGCTAAGGCATTTTTGTTTAATTCAAACTAGCTAACATTATAAAGAACAAGGTTAGTAGCATGTCAACTGGTAGTGGTTGTAAGCTGTGCTTGTTTTTATTAGATTATTAAGTTAATTGTATATAAATTATACAATTTTAGAATATTAATCAAGCTTGATATAATACAATGCTATTAATATTTATATTCCTGCTTCCTCACGTGCTGCTTTCTAATTCGCAGTTCTGCCTCCCTATGAAGAGCTGGTGAACTTATCATCCAATCACATTTCCTACGTGGTGACGAGACTGAGTCCTTTTACTGACTACAACTTCAGCGTGTCTGCCTTCACTATTGTCGGAGAAGGACCCTCCAGACTGATCGCACAGAAAACTCCAGAACAGGGTAAAGTGAGATCAGAAATCCCAAGTCTGCCTGAAAAACATTTTCACCCAGTAACAAGATTTTCTATAAATGAAAACTTTTCAGTTAAGGAGCTTGCTGTAACCTACACAGTGCTCATACTTTATATCCTTCAATAACTTACTTTTGGAGACGCATTCACAAGTCAGTTGTGTAAAGTAGATCTGAACTGTTTTGGTAAGGTGCATGTTGCCATGATGGGTTTCTTCTGAGAAAACTGAGATATGGATGAAGAAATAAAGTGCTAGTCAAATGGTTGTAAACACTTAGTCTTTAAAAGTTTTGGATGAACTTGCTAAAAGGCAGAAACAAACACGAACTGGAGAGTGAATGCCAGGATAAAAGTTCTGTGGACAGATAAGTCCAGATATGACATTTTTGGCTCTAACAGAAGAACTTGTGTAAGAAGGAGACACAGTCAAAAATGAAGGTGAAATCTTAATGTTTTGGGTTGTTTTGGAGTAGGGATATTTGGAGACTTATTCTGGGTGAAAAGAATCCTGAACCAACATGGCTACCATTCCATACTTTAATACCATGCAATTCAGAGTGGACTTCACCATACAACAAGAAGATGAGCTGTCTGAGCTCAGTAAGTCCAACTAGTAAAGAAAACACCACTGTCAAGTTTTACAACAGGCCTGGCAAAGTATCTCAGCTGAATGTTTGGAGAAACAAACTGTCCGAAAGCTGAGAATGTGTAAAGCTGTTGTTCATGCTTAGGGAGGATTTTTCAGTGAAAATAAAGTGGAACATCTGTACATTTTATATATTTGTTGGTCAAAGTAAACCTTCGTACCTTTACATTACCTAGTTTGTTTCATAGAAACGAAAGTCACATAGTCTATCAAAAGACATTAAAGCCTAGGCATCTCCAAACTAGCAATGTATAAGAAATAGACTTGTCAGAGTGGGAGGAGAAGCTCAGAGAGGTCTGACCGCTGAGCTCTTGGATTTAGTATATAGTTAGAACAAGAGTGGAACAAGAACTGAACCTTGAGGAACTCCTGTGGTAGGTCAGGTCCTCAAAAATTATACACTAAAATGCTAACATAAGATATATGCTTGGCTTAAAGTAGTGCATTATATTATATCTTGATTTAATAACTCCCTTGTCTTTTTTAATAAGATAGATAGCTAGCTAGCTAGCTAGCTAGCTAGCTAGATAGATAGATAGATAGATAGATAGATAGATAGATAGATAGATAGATAGATGATCTCTACAAATTATCTTCATTATCACTGACATTTTTTTACTTTCACACGTGCTTGTATTCTTCACTAATATATATAAAAAAAACGAACTCCTCTTTCCCAGTTCCTAGCTCTGTTCAGGACCTGTCTTATAAGAACATAAGCTCCACCTCCATCTCCGTAAGTTGGAATCTGCCTCTGAACCCGAACGGGAAGATCACGCACTACACGCTCTATGTCCTCAACCTGGAGGGTAACGTGACCCAGCAAAAAGTTACAAACACAACCAGTATCGTCCTTACAGGTTAGTGCTCTACCTGTACCTGCACTGCTCAGTAACACTGGACTAGTCCTCTGATGGATCGTTTCTGCCTACAGATTTGGATAAATACACAGAGTACAAGGTGCGTGTGGCTGCTTCAACAGCAGCAGGAGAAAGTCCTGAATCTGATGAGGATAACATCTTAGTACTGACACCTGAGGATGGTATGTACTGTTGTAGTTTACAGATACACACTTACAAAATTAAAGTGAAACCTAAATAAATACATCTTATGTTAAAGAAGGTTCAAGAGTAATTAATTTTATTTAAAAAATAGACCTTTTTCTATTATCATAAATCATTCCTTGTTGTGTGACTCCTCCAGAACCAGATTCTCCCCCTTACAACCTGGTTGTTCTGAACACAACATCGTCCACAGCTACCATCTCCTGGTCTCCTCCAAATAAACCCAATGGCATCATCGTTTTCTACGAGGTGACCTACAGCAACGCTACATTCAGCTACATGGTGAACTCGACTGTTCCCAGTGTCACCCTGCACCACCTCAAACCGTACACTCTGTACGACGTCACTGCACGCGGCTTCACACGACTCGGACATGGAGATCAGACCTCACCAGTGCTGCAGATGCTGTCAGGAGAAGATGGTGGGTCTGTTAGTCAATTGGTGTAACTGAGTAGGTTTATTCTTTTTTTTTAACCCTGAATCCTTTGCTACACTTTGGACCGTGTCTTCTCAGCCTCTTCCATTTGACTTATACCATAATTGGCTGGAATGTGTATGCGTTCTTTGGCACAATAAGTCATGCATTAAAATTGTGGATGTAGAACTAGCTGTGGATTAAACTTTATTAATATCTTATATATAATATTTATTTTATTTATTATCATTTTTATTATTATTGTTATTCTTATATTTATGTTAAAAAGTTGAGAACAATAGAGAAAAATAAAGTAAGACTCAAATGGAGGATGTAACATACACCAGCTAGGTGGTGTCTCATAAGTTGGTATCTTAGTGGTTAAAGCATTGGTACATTAGATTAGGTCTAATGTAATTATTTATATATATATATATATTTATGTGTGTGTGTGTGTTTCAGTACCTGGCAGTCCTCCATACGATCTTGCCTATGACAGCATCAGCTCCAGCGAGGTGAACGTGTCCTGGTCACCACCCCTTGTGCCCAATGGGGTCATCTTGTATTATAGTGTGGAGTACTGGAACACCACACACACTCTGAACATCACGACACACACATCATCCGTTCTCCTGTCCAACCTACGCAAGTACGCACGCTATCACCTCAGCGTTCAGGCAGCCACACGAGTCGGATTGGGGAACCACAGCAGCGAAACCCTCAACATCACCACTCTGGAAGACGGTGAGCGTGTTTTGTGTTTTTAGTAACCTCAGGAACACACTGATCACCTGCTGTTCTGTTTATAGCCGAGCTGGATTCAGACCTGCAGATGCGTCAATACTAATTCTTAACTTTCCTTAACACTCCTACAGCTTTATCCTGAACTTTTATTTGTGCTTTCAGTCTTCAAAAATCCTGGAAAGAGTTTTCTTCTGTTGTACATGTGTATATGTAGATGCTATGTAAGTTCTTTGACACACAGTGTTCGGGAACGACAAGGTCTTGAGTCGGAATTCTGATAATCAATAAACAATATTCTTCCTAAACAACAGTCCCAAGCTCCCCTTTGCAGTTCTTGTACTACAGGAAGTTGTCCGATAACCAAGTCGAGTTGTCATGGGAACCATCAGAGGAGACCAACCCGGACATACTGTACTACATAGTGAGGGTGTGGTGAGTGCTTTTTAATCTAACATTGAATCTATTGGATGGCTGATTTTCTTGAATTCCCCCCCCAATATAATGTAAGTCGAGACTCGGATACAGGATCAGACCCTCTTTACTAAAAGGTGATTCATGTGCAGGAGGCTGTATAGATGCTATTTTGTATATATATTTAGAGACAGTGGTGGGCCGTGTATTTCACCCCCAGGCTTTCAGTGGTGTCCTACCTGAATCAATCCACATCTTAATACTATCATTATAAAAAAATGCAGTAGAACAGAGCACTGCATCACAGACAGGAATTCAACAAGTCTCCTTTCACTGGAGCCACAACTGCACAACTTGCTTACATCATCGCGTCGATTTCAAGCTTGTGCAGTTTGAGAGCTCGAGAGAATACTAAAATGCTGACATGCTTAGACACCTCAGTGCCTTCAGCTTGCAATCTGATTGGTTAAAGTGACAGCCTTTATCATCATGCTCTGTATGTGTGAAGGCTCAAGGCATATGGATGCACTGGCCACACGTGATGTGACAGCTGAAATCTGATTGGATAAAAACTATGTAAACAGAAAAGCCATGAAATGAGAGAATAGACTATTTTAATACATATTCCTGGACAAGTATGTATATATTACAATGTATTTAAGAGATTTTGAAAAATGTTCAGGCCAGTAGAGAAGACCTTGCTAGCCCTGACCTCCAGCCACTGACTAAAGATCCTGGCACTTTTTCTGAACTAAAATATGTCAAAATATAGATTTTAGTCCCTGTTTTGCATGGATTTACTTATTTACATACATCAATACATCAATATTATGATAACGATTGTTTTGTATGTATGTGCATGCCGTGTTTGTGTGTGTGTGTTAGGAACTTGAGCTCTGAGTATGTAGCCAATGTGACTGAGACGTCAGTAGTGGTGAGTGTAGATGGACCTGGACTGTATAACGCCTCTGTGAGCGGGTGGACTTGGTTTGGTGATGGAGGTGTACTTATCTACATCACTTTAAGCACATCAGAGTCGGGTATGAACACTCACACACCCATCTGCGCGCACACACACACACACACACACACACACACACACACACACACACACAGACAGACAGACACCTCCTTTCTTTTTTACTTTCTGTTTTTGAATAGCCTGAAGGACTAGTTTTGTTATTTGATATTTGTGTGTGTGTGTGTGTGTGTGTGTGTGTGTGTGTGTGTGTGTGTGTGTGTGTGTGTGTGTGTGTGTGTGTCAGCTCCCTCAGATCCCCCTCGGAATTTGTTCTACACACTACTGTCTCCCAGGACAGTAAGATTGAATTGGAGCCCCCCGAGTGAGCCGAACGGTATCATACAGTACTACACAATTTACTACAGCGACAACATCACCATCTCCACCCAGGTTCATCCATACACACACACACACACACACACACACACACACACACACACACACACACATACCTACCTATTATGTATGTATATATAAAAACCTTCACGGTATACATTATTCAAACACATAATTGTATGATGTTTAATATTTCAATATTTCTTATTATTTAAATGGAAATATTTAATAATCAAATGTATTTCAATAGTAATTTTTATAAAGTTATACTGAAATGTAAAAAAAATACACCTGCTAATTGAGAATCACAAAAAAATAATGAAACAAGCTTTTTTTTAACATATATAAACAGTGTTTTACATTTATAATGATTAACGCCTCTGTGTCCCTTATGTGTCTCTGTGTAGCGAGTACCGGGTGTGTTTCAGTGGGCGGAGCTGGCCAGGCTGAGGGCAGGGCATGAATACAGGGTGTGGCTGAGCTCCAGCACGTCTCTGGGTGATGGAGGGGTGATCAGCGATCCCCTTAACTTCACCACACCAGAGGATGGTCAGTCTCCTCACACAGACAGGGCAGGAGAGCAGCTCTGCACCGTTTTTCCAACCGTTTTCACCTCGTTTCTACAAAAGAAAATCACACCAAAACTAAAGGATGCACTCGGGTCAGGATTAGACAATAGATAAAGGATATGGATAAAGTTTAATACAACTGGTAAAACAATCCAGTAGAGATTAGGGTCAAGGACAAATCTCAACATCTCTTATAATCTCTTGGAATGGGTTTTCACCCTGTTGTCAGGATTCATGGTGATTTTTTAGCTGGTGGTCAGAGAGAAGATAAAGTGCACTCTGGGTGTGAGATACACAGCTTAGTATTAGATGTATGCCACATCAGGTATATTTTATATCTCTTATTAGCATGTATAATTTATGTACATCTCATTAGCCACATTCCGAAAAGACTAAAAAGATCATTATGATATTTCTTCTCGAGGGACTATGGAGATAAAACTTGGATATATTTTAGAGTAATCAATGTGCAGTTTGTATAGCAGTACAGATTTACTGTCTTCTAAACAAAAACTCAACATACAGACTTTAGTGTCTAAACTTCCATTTCATAAAATCACAGCACAGTTTCCTAGACAGCAGATTATTCCCTGTTTTGGTGTGATTTTGGGGAAAAAACAGAGCAGAGTTGACCCTGAAAGAGAAAAGTGATTCTCCCCTGTTGTGTGAGGCTGATGGGAGTGTTCCATATCACAATATTATAATAATAATGATAATAATCTCTCTCTCTCTCTCTCTCTCTCTCTCTCTCTCTCTCTCTCTCTCTCTCTCCTGTCTGTGTTTGTTTGTTTTTCTTTCTCCG
>MU551741.1:1310376-1367876 GCA_024362625.1 Silurus asotus
TTACTATCACTAGATAATAATACTATAAATATAATATAATATTTAATATTGTAGTATATAAATATTAATACATATTATTATTATTATTATTATTATTATTATTATTATTATTATTATTATTATTATTATTATTATTATTATTATTATTATTATTATTATTATTATTATTATTATTATTATTATTATTATTATTATTATTATTATTATTATTATTATTATTATTATTATTATTATTATTATTATTATTATTATTATTATTATTATTATTATTATTATTATTATTATTATTATTATTATTATTATTATTATTATTATTATTATTATTATTATTATTATTATTATTATCATTATTATTATTATTATGCAAGAAGATCAATAGAAACAGTTGTAATAATTATTTTCTTTGATACCTGACTGACTCACTGACTCTCTCTGCAGTTCCTGGCCCCCCGAAGTCGCTGTCTGTGGTAAATAAAAGCTCTGATGCAGTGACTGTGAGTTGGCACCGTCCTACCCGAGTCCCAGGCCACTTACGAGGTTACAGAGTGGAAAGACAGCGTCTGGCAACGGTGTGCGGTCAAGAAGTTGATTCTACATTATTATTATTATTATTATTATTATCATTATTATTATTATTATGCAAGAAGATCAATAGAAACAGTTGTAATAATTATTTTCTTTGATACCTGACTGACTCACTGACTCTCTCTGCAGTTCCTGGCCCCCCGAAGTCGCTGTCTGTGGTAAATAAAAGCTCTGATGCAGTGACTGTGAGTTGGCACCGTCCTACCCGAGTCCCAGGCCACTTACGAGGTTACAGAGTGGAAAGACAGCGTCTGGCAACGGTGTGCGGTCAAGAAGTTGATTCTACATGTGTGGAGAGTGAAGTTTTTCTGTGGGTAAACGCGACCGAATATGGAACAAGGGAGATTGGGTCGAAGGAGATTACAGTAACACTGCACCCTCTGCGAAAATACAGACGTTATCGAGTCAGAGTGGAGGCATGGACCAACGCGGGAGCTGGAGAACCTACAGAGTGGATATACATACTCACACTAGCAGGAAGTAGGTCATACACATAGACACGGACTTTGCTGATCCTTATCACAAGTCTATTGGTTTCTTTTACCCTTGTGTTGCATGATGCAGAAAAAAAACTCAATTAATACAGTTAAAGATTAGAGAATCATTACTAGGCCTTAGTTCAGTCATCACCTTTCCAATGTTAGTTCTATCCTGTTGTACATCCATGCATCTGACATGTTTGGTGTTCTTAAATGATTTTCTGCTCATCATGGTTGTAAACAGTGATTGATTGTCAGCTTCTCTGTAAAAAGCTATTAGAGATTTGGCTTCAGAATATTGGCATAATTATTATCATTAATCTTTAGTGTAGTGGATTTGATTATGATTTAATTAAGCTAAAAATCATAGAATTGCATTATAGATTTATTCATTATTGAAATCAAATATTTCAGTGTATTCATTTATATTTATTTCTCTCTCACTCTCCATCAGACCCTGATGCCCCACCACTCGACATCTCTGTCCTTCCTTCTGTCTCTGGGATGAAAATCACATGGGATGAACCTGCAATCATCTCAGGCCCCACCTCCTACCTCATTGACGTCATTTCTGTGAGTTCAAACGACAAACCAGATGTATACATGCTGATAAAAATCCAGTGTAAAATTTCATCCTGTTTCTTTAATCTTTTCTTTATTCAGCTGGATGGATCAGGTAGTAATGTAACAGTGGTGAGGAACGCAAATGAAATCAGGATGGTGGTCATCGGGAACCTGAGTGCGTACACTTATTACACAGTTACTGTCACTGCCTTTACTGGAAACGTGAGCGACGCCCACCGAGACGGCATGGCAGCTGAGCCTGTTGTCATCAGGACGTTAGAGGGGGGTGAGAAAACTATTTTTATGTGCTTTTAAGGATGAATGCATGTGTTAAGTGAATACTTGGATTTAATTTTGTATGGTTTTTTTTTGCCAGAACCAAAGGACCCCCCAAAAAACCTGACCCTGACCATCCTACCAGAGGAAGTGAACCGTGTCGTGGTAACGTTCTTACCACCGGACGAGCCGAACGGCAACATCAGCGCATACCACGTTTATATTTACCGCGATGGAAAGTTCGACTTTGAGATCCGAAGCCTGCCTGTGGTCAGTAACCCGAACAAGACCATGACCGCTGTTATAGAAGGTTTTAAAGGAGGATTCAACTACAGCATACAGGTGAATTTTATTTCACAGAATACCACAGGATTTCTTGTATCTCTATTGAAATTCATTTCAGTCCAACCAACAGTGCAGATGTTTCCGAGAATTAGGAAAAATATGTCGAAAACGATTTACCCAAACATGCATGAGGCCCAGCAGAGTGATGTGTTTGATTTACAGATTGCTGCAGTAAATGGCGCAGGATTCGGGCCCAGGTCAGAAGTTAAAGTCAGCATGCCAATAAAAGGTTGGCACCCCTCATGAAAAGGGAACGATTGTTTTTTTTTCTTTTTGTGGATTAAAGCAGTTTCCCGTGAAAAAGTCCACCGACCTCACCTCTGTATTCTGTTTCATTTCAGCCCCACCAGTGCCCTCCAGGAGTCCGATGGTAACCCTGAACAGTGTCGGCGCTGTCATGGCAACGAAGCAAACCATCACTATCGAGATGCCACTGTGTTTTTTCTCAGATGTCAACGGGCCTATTGAGAAAATCCAGGTCATCGTCTCTGAGCCGGCCGGTACGCTCGTAACACCGGTGTATGCGGAGAGACTAACAACTTTTGTGCTCAAGTCCCTAAAAACTCAAAATGTTCAAAATTTCATATAATTAAAAAAAAAAAGACCTTATCCCCAAGAATAAATCCAGACCTGTGTTTATCAAGTCTGTTTTATTGAAGGTGTTTCGAGTGTATTTCATCACACACTCATGTTTACTTCAAGAAAGCACTGAACTGAATTTTCTCTCTTTGCAGTGATGGACTACAGTAATGTATCTAACTGGAAGAGCGTGTTCCACCACCCTTCTGCCCCGTATGTGACGGACGAAGGCTTTCCAAATCCAGAATGCTCAGAGGATCCTGGTCCGGCTGTGGATATATCTCGCAGGATCATACACTCCAAGTTTTACGTGATAGGAGCGGATGAAGGATGTTTCTCTGAGGAGGCGCAGATCCTCTGTAACGGGCCTCTCAAACCCAAAACATATTATGTGTAAGTGTAACACACTTATGGGGGACACAATAACTGCATGTCTGTGTCCACATCCCAGAAGTAAGATTGTGTGGCGACATTTAACGTCCTGTTTTATTTAGATTCAAATTTCGTGCTACGAATATCCTCGGCCAGTACACAGACTCGGAGTACTCGGACCGGACCAGAACCGCAGGTACACCTTTCAGAATTTCACTATAGAATAAAAACAAGGAGAGTGTGACACATTCTCATCATTGCGTACGCCATGGTTTATTCCATCTCACTGCAGTGTTGCTTCCTTTTATCCATACAGATGGGGGTCTTTTGACCCGGGATGAACATATCATACTCGGGGTGCTCCTGTCTTTCTTCCTGGCATTGTTCCTGATCTTAATTATATACGCTTCTGTTCGGTAAGGAATTTGATTTATTTTTAAATATTTTTTTTTTTTATAGAATTCTTTTTTCAAGACATTCGAATATTATTTTGTAATATTTAAATTGTAATTAAATATTCAAATATTATCAAAGAATATTTAAATTTTAAATAATTTTTTTTTTTTTTTATGGATTATGTTTTTGTTAGTAAAACATTAGGACGTAGGATTTCATAACAAAAATCCATTTCATCACAGTGTGAAATAAATACCATAAGCAGTGCATTTACCAAGGCCTCAACATGCATTACTTACCGAAAACAAAAATGTTCAACCTTTCTCTGGAAAAAAAAATAGGACTAAATTGAGAAAGTGGTCAATAATTTATAGTGTTTAAACTCTATAAACATGATTTTCTCTAAAAACCAAACGAAATTGTCCTAAAATGTTTGTACTAAATTGTTTTTAAAATAGTGCCACCTGCAGTACTGCAGCAATTATCTACAACTGCCAGTATGAAAGCACAAATCTTGTAAACTTGCAAAAGGTAGTTTTGCATTTTTACGCTTAATTATATTTCACCCTGATGCCTGCAGCCGAAATCCTGAAAGATGTATAAAGCGTATAAAGCACCAGATATTTCTCAAAGATGATTTGTATTGCTTTTATTAAAAATCTATCTTCTTACCCAAATGCAGGATCCATCAGAGGAAAAAGGAGGGTGGCACTTATTCTCCACGAGAAGCAGAGATTATTGAGACCAAGCTGAAGTTGGATCAGCTGATAGCCATGGCAGACATGGAGCTGAAAGAGGAAAAAGTTCAGAGGTAAATCCATAACTGACGTCCTTACATGATCAGAGGTCCTTCTCATTTGGAGCCATACAGACGTATCACATTCCCCAAGTTGCATATATATATATCAATGTTTGTGAGATCTGCAATGATGTAAGCTGTCTGATTCCTGAGTCTGGGGTTCAAATAGACAACATATAGATCTTCTTCTTCGTCTTCTTTTTTTTCTGGCTTCTCCCATTAGGGGTCGCCACAGCGGATTTATCCTTTTCCAGACAACAACATATAGATAACTTAAATGATTCCCTTTCAATCGTTAATATTTAGTCATACAAATGTTCTACATTATAAATGATGCTTTTAATAGATGTTAGATTTTTATCATGCCCAAACAAAAAATGCATTCTTGACATTCACTGTACTTACGTAGCTTTTTCACGTATCTGTACAAAAATTTGCAAAATCAGTCGTTTATTTATGAGTTTATTTATCAGTTGGTGATATTTAATTAGCACCAACATACAGTTCAGCTTCAGTTCAACAGCAAGCAGAACATACTTTGAGAACATGGATTGAGGAAAGGTCTCGTGATCTACGATGCATGTGGTGTGTTTTTTCTGATCAGGGAAGAATCACACAGCACACAGAGTGTCACATGCATTCTTCTTTGGTCAGCAAACAGACAATTATATACACACTGGACAAATCCTGAGCTAAAATTGTTCCTGATTGGGTAAGAAAACATGGTAACCAGAGATGTGTGAGATCGGACGAAAACATTCTGTATGTCTAACCTACTCGCATCGTAACGATCCTATAGACACTGCACAGGAATGTGTGTTACGAGTCCCATCTTAATTACTAACAGTAGAATATATTATTATGCATAATACATTTGAATAAAATACTTGGAATAATGTTTTGGTTATTTGAACAGACATCAACAAAACATTAGCTTTCACATGTCATAAATCACTGCTTACTGCCCCACGCAGCTCGTCATATTCACAAATATTATATAAGTCCTGCTTCACAGAAGTTTGGCTCCTACTGCTCTCAGGGGCATTTTCAAGACTAAATAATACTTTGAGGGATTTTTAGCAAAAGCAGAAAACTACCTGACTTGCAACAGTATAGATATTTATATGCCCTTGTGCTCTTAGTGTTACACATTAGATACTATTTGTGATTAAACTTAATTAGTGTTCATACGCCGCTTTATTTTCTGACTAACACACACTTTCACTGTTTCTCTCTTTCACTCACTACCACTCTTTTTCTCAGGTACTCCTCCTTTTTCTTTAGGAGGAAGGAGATATATGTCATCCAGTAAGTTACCGCAGTTTTATATGCTGATGCATGCTCTGGTCTTCCTTCTACATAGGCTTTTATTGGTTTGTCAAAAGAGTAATAAAGGTCTATGGTATGCTTGTTTTTTTTTTGTGGATGTGGATGTGCATTACTAATACAGCAGTCATTTGCAAACACTTTAATGCTCGTGCTTTGTGATGTACCCGATTACACTCTGTGTGTGCGTGTGTGTGTGTGTGTGTGTGTGTGTGTGTGTGTGTGTGTGTGTGTGTGGCTACATTCATACTGGGTAGTATTTATATTACTATTTTAATAAAATTTATATTATTTTATATTAATATATAAATAAACACATAAATACATAAATACTACTATAAACATGTAAAAATAAGTATAAAAGTATATTAAAATATAATCGGACTATAAGTATGAATAAAAATAAATAAAGGAAAAAAAAAATGAAAATAAAAAAACACCTTCACATTTCTAAGTGGCAATAATATACTAAAATACTAATAAATAAATAAATTAATAAATAATAAGGTTAAAGTATTATATGACATTTTTTTTAATAACATCTAGTGCTTTAAAGATCCTATAAAAACTAGAGTTGATGTGAGCAATAAAATCAGATTTTACTATTTTATTAGTAAATATTAAACTAATAAAACATTAATATTGAATGAATGATAATTAATAAATAAACTGGTTTAAACTTGCAGTAAGAATGTAGCCAAGAACTATCTATCTATCTATCTATCTATCTATCTATCTATCTATCTATCTATCTATCTATCTATCTGTCTATCTGTCTGTCTGTCTGTCTATCTATCTATCTGTCTATCTGTCTGTCTGTCTGTCTGTCTGTCTCTGTCTGTCTGTCTCTCTCTTTCTCTGTCTGTCTGTCTGTCTCTGTCTGTCTGTCTCTGTCTGTCTCTCTCTTTCTCTGTCTGTCTGTCTGATTATTGTAGTTTCATGTAATAATTTTTATTAACCTTTCAGGCTGCTCAGTTATAGGAAATCTCTAAAGTAAGTGATATTTGAATCAGCAGTTTTATTCTCTCAACTTCTTTGTGTTTTTTAGACGTATATAAAAGATGAATAATTGCTCTCAGTAGTTGAAGTATATTAAATCTATGGAGTACGTTGTTAAATAAAGCTGATGCTAATATTCCTGTTCCCACTTTTAAAGTTACATTAATGTTTCTTATCTGTTTCAGGCCGATCAGTAAAAAGGCGTTCATTCAGCACGTGGAGGAACTTTGTGCCAACGACAACGCCAAGTTTCACGAGGAATTTGCTGTAATTTCTGTTCCGAGCTCTAAATATAAATAAAAATCGTATTTCTGATGTTAAGTTACATTCAGTGTTAAGGTTTTTTTTTTCGTAATAGGTGATTCTTTGTGTTGTAGGAACTTCCCAAGCTTCTGCATGACCTGGCAACATCGGACGCCGATCTGCCGTGGAACCGCTCGAAAAACCGCTTCACCAACATTAAACCCTGTACATTTCACACACACACACACATTGATTTTTTTTTCTTTCAACCTGACTTTGACCCCAAACCTGTTCCACATCAGTCTCAGTTTAATCTCTGGTGCTTTTTTTTTTCAGATAACAATAACCGAGTGAAGCTGCTTTCTGAGCCGGGGATCCCAGGCTCTGATTACATCAACGCTAGTTTTGTCTCTGTAAGAGCCCGAGTTTAACACACCACACCACTCACTTCTCTTTCCAGATATGATTTTTTTTCAGTCTCTAAGGTCAGGATTTACTCTGCACTTTCCAGTTATAATAAGGGTTCACTTATTGTAGGCTGTAACGTTACGGAGTGTGTGGATGGTCACATGTTCTCCTCATGTCCATGTTAATTTCTTTACACAAAACATGCTAGTAGGTTAATCAGCTATGCTAAGCTGTTTTTTTGCATAACATTATCAAATTATTAATATGTAAATAATGAACCAATAAATCACCTCACTTCTCTCTGCAGGGTTATCTGTGCCCTAATGAGTTTATAGCCACTCAGGGGCCGCTTCCTGGTACCGTGGCTGATTTCTGGAGAATGATTTGGGAAACCAGGACCAAAACCATCGCCATGCTCACCCAGTGTTTTGAGAAGGGTCGGGTATGAGCGCAAAATCAGCATTTCATTATATTTCATCACATGTTTATTGACTGGTAATTAGTAATGATTAGTTGTATTGCTGGCTCTCGGTGCAGATCCGCTGTCACCAGTACTGGCCTGAGGACAACAAGCCGGTCAGTGTGTTTGGTGACATCGTTATTACAAAGCTGACGGAGGACGTGCGTCCCGACTGGACTGTCAGAGCTCTTAGAGTGGAGAAGGTAAGCTATAGACACTTTCAATAGTCTCTCACACACACACACACACACACACACACACACACACACACACACACACAAAGAAGAACTAGAGCTCTAGAAACTCTTTTCATAAATATCAAATGTGCATTTTAGTGTTAAATGTGTTTACATAAGAGCCACTTCCAACTGAGCAGTCGAGGGTGAAGGGCCCCACTGAAGGGCCCAGCAGTGGTAGCCTGATGGTGCTGGGATTTGAGTTCATACCTGAGCTACAACCCCCAACTGCCTTTAATTAAGGGGTTATTGGGGATTTTACAAAAACAGCCACTAAGGAGCGGAAGTTTTTATATATATATATGTTTCTTCACAGGAACTTATCAACGATAATAATTTTTAAATTTGTGTATTATTTAGAAAGTTAGATTACATAAAATGTTTAAAAAAATGTAGAGACAACATAGCAGTCAAACAAGACACAAACCCCTTTTCAGGAGAGCATAAATTAATTAAAACCGCATCTTAGCAGCTAAACAATCTTATATATAGTTTATATGATATATTACATATATCTCTTCGTATCCTATCATTAATTAGAACAGTAAAATATTGAGGTCGATTAATTAATCGATAGCTTTTGAAATTGGATACTGGCTAAAAAACAAACAACACTTTATGTAAAATAGTACTGAACATTTTTACAAAAAGAAAAAATAGTACTGAATTATGATATAATAAATAAAATCTGCCAAATGAAATAAGTATCATAATATAGTTAATAAAATATAAATAATAAATTATGCGTCTAAAACGAACATCATGGTGCGTCGGTCGTTCGCCTCTAGAGGCCGCTCTCGAAATGACAGCGGACCGGAAGCCGGAAAAACTATCGTTATGGATTTTGGATAGTTCTGTATGAATATCGGTTTGGATAGTTCAGATTTGATAGATTGACCTCTTGTAAAACACATATGTGGTTAGAAATTTTAAGACAGATTTACTGAAGCAGAAAATAATTTAATAAATTAATTAATTAGTGCTAGTAGAGGATAGATTATGCATTTTCTTGTCAAATGTTTCTTTGCACATCCCAGAGAAAAACCCAGAGTTTTAACCACTAAGCTAAACATCTAGACAGAAGCAAAATTACATACCAGTAGAAGAAAACAATGTAAAAATGTAAAATATTAGTAAAAAAAAAATTCCTATTCTCGCCTTTTCAAAATTCTATATATACCAACTACATACAATCATTTATGTATAATGTTTAAAAAAAATATTAATTTACTGTTCTTTAAATAAGCACCAATTAA
Source organism: Silurus asotus (assembly GCA_024362625.1). NCBI lineage: Eukaryota > Metazoa > Chordata > Actinopteri > Siluriformes > Siluridae > Silurus > Silurus asotus. Next base: position 1,319,700 of record MU551741.1, read on the forward strand.
AAATCACTACATATTCTTTTCTGATGTTTATCATTGTCATATTCATCAGGCCTCTTATCACTTCACAACAATAGATCAGGTTCTGTTCATTTTCACTCTTTCCTGCAGTGATGCTAAACCTTTTTTATTTGAGTTTGAGTTCAATAACACTTTGTCTCCAGAATGGTGACTACATGGTGGTGCATCACTTTAACTACACCTCCTGGCCAGAGCATGGTGTTCCTGAGTCCAGCTCCACCTTAATCCAGTTTGTCAAAGCTGTCAGATCCAACAGAGGCCATGACAATGCAACAATCGTAGTGCACTGCAGGTCAGCACTTTGTGTTTCTTCTACATTCTTTCGAACACCTCAAACCTACTGCACCACAGGCCTCCTCACTTTACTAACACTCTTGTGGTTGAACAAACGAGCACAAATCTTTACAAACACACTCCAAAATCGAATGGGAAATAAACATCTTTCCAGAAGAGTGGGTTATTACAACAGCAAACGTGTACTGAGATGTTCAAAAAAGCACATGGGATCTCATTTGTCCATTTAGTATGTTATATAATATGTATTTGTTAAGCTGTATAAGAGATAAATATATAGAATAATGACTAATAGACTGGGAGATTTCAAGCTTTTAAATGGACCACTAAATATACAGCAATCAAGCAGTTGATTATATGGTGCGCACCAGTGGATCGTTAGAGCTTTACGATGCGATTCCCAACATTTGCATGCGAACACGGTTATTTTTTCATTATGTACAATGACCGAGGAGATGCACAGTGTGTGTATAATGCGTGTATAATGCCCTTAGTGCTGGGGTGGGCAGAACCGGAGTCTTTATAGCTCTAGACCACCTGATTCAGCACATCCGAGACCACGACTTTGTGGACGTGTACGGCCTGGTGGCAGAACTGCGCAGTGAGAGGATGTGCATGGTGCAGAACCTGGTTAGTTTCTACATTCACATATTAATTGATTGGAAAAGACTACAGTGAATAAAGCGTGATGTTAAAGACCCATCGTTCCACAGGCGCAGTACATGTTTCTGTATCAGAGCACTCTGGATCTGCTGACCAGCAAAGGCAACAGTCAGTCCATCTGGTTTGTTAACTACTCAGCGTTGGAGAAAATGGACTCGCTGGATGCTATGGAAGGTAAAATACACTCACAGGCAGATGACACGATGTGTCTCGTTTATGCTTTATGAATTGATGCTTCAGGTTTTTTTCAGGTGATGTTGAGCTGGAGTGGGAAGAGACGACGATGTGAGCGCTCTGATTTCGACGCTTGTGACGACTTCACTTAAGAGCGCGGACGACAGGAGCACTGCGGCCAAACACAGACAAAACACCAGGAATATTTATGATGCCGACAGTTTGCACACACACACACACACACACACGTGTGAGTGTAATCACTTCAGACTTTCTCTGCTCACGTCGTCAGCTCACCGAAATACTCGATCAAAGACAGAGCAGTGAAGTGAAATGTACAGGTACAGGATTGAATTTCGCTGCTTACTTTTTATTTTTCGTCCTTCAGTTCTGCACTGTTTGGGTTTATATGGCACCATGTACACTTTAACAACTTAAAAATGTAAAAACTAATTTAAAACTCTCTGTGTTGAACATGAAATCAGTTTTTATATAAAAAAAAAAGTGTAAAAAAAAAAAAAGAAAAATGTATTAGATAATTATCATAGTTATAGATATATGTAGGGAATATAAATAAATTAATTAATAAATAAACGAAAAAATAAGTTAATTAATTAATTGATAATTAGACATTTTATTGTTCCGTCACGTCGCTCTTTAATCTCACGCTAACGTTTTCTTCGACGTGTTATCAGTTACATCATTTATTTATTTTATTCCTACATTTATTACACGACACACGGCAGCAGACAAAAACCCAGCACTCGTCCACTCACCGTTTTTAATTTGTTTCTCGTTGAATAAATTTTTATCATAAATTATTAAGCCAAACAAGTGTTTTATGTGAGGAGTTACACATATACAGGATACTCTGAGTGTATATTTTCAAATGAAACAGTATTTGTGTTTTCAAATAAATGTGATTTTTGTCTGAATTATGTAGCTTGAGTGTGTATTGGAAATTTCTAAAGTACACCATGAAAGATAAAGTACAACGGAGCAGAACGGAAGCAGAGCAGAAGCTTAGCAGAAGCAGAACAGAGTGAAAATGAAGGTTAGGAATAGAATGTATAGAGATACAATATACAACAATCCCCCACCAGACGCCAAAACAGCTTCAGTGCACATCAGCGGCGGCTCCACACATCTGTGCTACTGTACTGGAGAAAAGCAAAGAGCTAATGATAAAGGAAGAAAGAAAGGAAGGAAGGAAGTGGGAGAAAAAGAGAGATTGAGAGAACGAGAGAGAGTGAAAGAGTAAGAGCGAGTATGAGAGTGAAGAAGAGAGTAAGAGTGAAAGAGAGAGAGAGAGAGAGAGAGAGAGAGTGAGCGATTGTAAGAGAGAGAGTGAAAGAGAGAGTGAAGTAGAGAGAAAGTGAGAGAGAGAGTGAGTGAGAGAGAGAGAGTAAATGAGAGTGAGAGAAAGTGAGAGAGTTAGAGTGAAGGAGAGAGATAGTGAGTGAGAGAGAGAGAGAGAGAGAGAGAGAGAGAGAGAGTGAAGGAGAGAGATAGAGAGTGAGTGAGAGAGAGAGAGAGAGAGAGAGAGATCAGTAACCCAGAATCTTAACTGTTGGGTTACTTCACCAGTATAGATATATAAATGTACTGTAAACATGGGAGCCCCCTGGGGCCCCTGAGTAAGGCCCTTGAACCTCAGTGCTCCAGGGGTGCTGTATCATGACTGACCCTGTGCTCTGACTTCAGCTTCCTAACATTGCTGGGGTTTATTTTTATTTTTTAAAGAAAAATCTCACTTTTATCAGGTTCCTTGTTTGTACATGGCAGTAACCTAAAGAAAAACATTACCACGTTATTTGTCGAATACATTTAAAATTTCCCAAAATAGAAATATATTTTTTTGACATTTTTTTAATATTTTTTTTCAAGAATTCAGGCAGAAATTCAGCCAACATTTGTTGGTTTAAACCACACAATTAAACCATAAACAGCAACAAAAAACAAACATAGACAACATAATATGATAAATTTTATTCCCATTCCAGAAAACTGTGCAAACGTCACAAAAAGCCGTTCCCACAAATCCATGGCAATAAATAAAATCTTTACCGTTCCTCTGTATTGTTTCCTGACACACAGGATGACATCATTGCTAATCTCCTTCTGTACAAGTAGACAAAATATGCAGCTAGCAATGAATAAATTTACGTAAATACATACATACATAAATACTTCTTCATCCTAATCCCAAAGGAAAAAAAAAAAAAAAAGGAGAAACACCTATTAAAGCATTTAAAGCAATAAAATATACTCCTGTAGTCAGGGTTGAATCATGTGCCTGGTATAGATCGATGCATATTCATGTCCAGAGGCAACTTTTCTCTTTTTTTTTTTCTATGACATGCAGTACAGCAAACAATAATGTTAAAAAGGTGCCGACGTGAACCACGAGGAAAATCGGGAACGCAAAGCTACCGTGAGTTTGGAACGTCCTGTGAATCCTGTATACAAATAGGAATGCGATTATGATGTGTTATATAGAAGACATATTGCTGTCTGATGGAAGGCAGGAGTCAGTGGGTGTCATATGTATGTATAGTTTTATCTATATTGTAGTATGATTAGAAAAATAAAAGACCCTATGGAAAGGGAATGACTGATTCATGGATATAAACAGACACTGCATTGCTAAACATCATGAACTCATATAAAAGATATTTTGCTGCATTTTAAGCTACAGTACAGTCAATCTTACTTCTTTATACCAGATTAATAATCCAGACTAATACACTTAACATAATTTCTCGATTTACTGTTTATTGAGGAAACTCAGTGTATGAATAATGCAAGTTTATTGGCTATAAAACTTCGGCAGTTACGTTCCCTCAAATGTCCAGCAAATGTAAACATCTCAAGTATGTACCAAGACCAATTTTGCATTAGATTAAAGTGTTCTATAAAACAGTTATTAAAGGGATAGTTGTCCTTCTTCTGTTTGAAAACAGTTTTCATTGTACATTTTTTCCTTTTACTAATTTTGGGGAACATTGCACACAAAATGTGCATGTTCTACTATGTTTTAATTATTATGATGAGTTATTACAGGTAAAAACCTGCCGTAAATGTACACACAGTCCACACAACAATGTTCTAGAGGCAAAATGGGAAATTGTGAAGCTTTTAATGATTTAATGATTGTTCAATGAGCAGGACTGAACCATACGCACTCCTGAGACATTTGTCGGAATATGAAAAGTTTGCTGAGGGACTGTCCAGTTAGGAGGAGTTAAATCTAAGGAGACATGATCAGATGTAACTTTTCAATAAGACACTTATTCTGTTTAAACTGCCAAAAGCATGAAAACGTGGCTTGAGAACAGCTCCATCAGGCTCAAGAGTCCAGACCCTCAAAAGTATAATTGGTCTCACATTTAACACGAACTAATCAGAAAACTAACTACAAACTAACTCGTGAGGAAGTGGCAACTAAGTTGTAACTTGCTGGATGTCTGATCAGTAGGGCATGAGGTCAAATCTTAGCAATCTGCCACTGTTGAGACCTAGAATTACTCAGTGGGTAAAAGTCACTATGAATAAGTGAATCTGCTAAACGCAATATGCTTTTCGGTCTACTTATTATTTCAAGCTGTTTGAAGCCATCAACACTAAATAATACTTTTCTTCTTGGGAAGAACTTGTCTGCAGGTTTACCACAAGGCTTCACCCTTGATTTAAAGAAATTCACTTTAAGGTAAACGCGTTATACTAATTACTATATCTAATTGTTTAATTATTTTGTGTTAATGCTCATTTCCTGACCAGGTATTTATTGATTAAATCATTAAAACCTTTATATTGTGACATTTTATTTACTCAGGAGTGCAGGGAATGATGTGCGGACCGTTCCATTTCTATAATTACCTCATGAGAAATGTAAGAACGTGTGAAATCATTAATAGGAAATTGAATCAAGCTTTTTAAACCAGTAAATATAAATATTACATACGATTACAGTGTTGGTATGAATGTTATCTGACATATTCTATATCCTTTACAATGTTTCTATGCCATGCTGTATGTATTTGAACACAGGATTCATAGGAAGTTCTTTGTTCAAAACTCAGAAACTTAAAGCAAAATTAGACAAAAAAACCCAACTAATTTATACCGAATTGCAATCTCACACCAGATGCAGTAAAACACTACATAGGCACCATAGAGAAACTGCCACTGGAAAGATAACAATGTCATCCAGGGCCTTGCAGCTGTTGAGGCCATCAAAAGAGGGAATGTACTGTACTGTATATTATACACAGATGCTGGGATAACCCATGGAATGTGTCGTCACAGCGTTAGCATTAACTGTTAACGTAGTAACATAACCTGGGCACTTTGTTCCTGATAGAATAGGGAAAAGAACATCTAGAAATATTCTGTGTCTCATGACATTAACTAAAGCTCTGTAAAAAAAAACACTGCAGGTAGTTGAATCTGTGCATAAGTTCGTATAAATGTGCCTTAATCAGTGTCTACAGGAATCCTCAAGGGTTTCACACACGTTTTTACTGGCATGAGAAAATGTAATTTAATTCAGATCTTTCCTCAGGGAACTAGGGCTACATGTGTGACCTAGAGATGTTCCCTTTCAGGATCTCAAGCTGTGACGCAATGCTTTGGGAACGAGTGTCCAATCACGCCAGACTGACCAGTCCCTGCCTAGTGTGTGTCTGTCTAACACAGCTAGAGGAGGACTGAGGGGCCAGGAGGGGCACTGCGGTCTAGGTTATAAAACCGCACTAAGGTCAACGGGGTGGACCAACCCGCAGCTTTACATATGTCTTGGAGGGGTACTCCAGAGGACCAAGATTTTGAGGCAGCCACACTCCAGGTGGAGTAAGCTCTGACCCCGAAGGGAGCGGGGAGACCAGAGGACTCATAAGATGATGTGATAGCATTACAATCCACCTGCTCTGAGTCTGCTTATTAGCAGGGAGGCCTCTCTTGGGAGGGCCATATCTGACAAGCAGCTGATCGATCTTTCTCCAAGGACCCGTCCTGTGGATGTAGGTGTCCAGTGCCGAATCAGTTTTTCCTGTTCTGGGGCCTGGAACGGAGGAGGATAGAATGCCTGTATCCTTACGAGTCATGGGTTATGTAACCCATGCGGGGGTACAGGAAGGCCCTAGCCATACCTGGGGTAAACTCCAGGAAGTCGGGGGCCACAGAAAGGTCCTCTACTCTCTTGATAGAGCAGATGGCCAACAAGAACGTGGTCTTGATTGAAAGGTGCCTCCAAGATGCCTCGGCTAGAGGCTCGAATGGGGCTCAGTCATAGCCCCCAAAATGACAGGCAGGTCCCACCCAGGCACTTTAAGTCATACTGGGGGCCTCAGGCTTCGGGTGCCATGGAGAAAACACATTAGCAGCGAGAGTGGGGGCAGAACTGTGAGGAGTGCAAACTCTCTTTATACTTTCTGGTCGGGACGTCACTCAGCTGGTGATGGCCAGCGTCCAATTTTTGACTGATTACACACATTATTTTTTGTGTGAACACTCGGGCGCATTCCCAAAGCGTTTCGACGCAGCTCAAGTTCCTGGAAGGAACTAGAAATTTAAAGGATGTTCAGAAGTTCAGAAAGAGTTACATACACTATATGAACAAAAGTATTGAGACACCTGACTTCCATCTGTATGTTTTGGGAGCCCTTCCAAAACTTTTATCACAAAGTAGGAGGCACACAACTGTATAAAACATCTTTAGATGTTGTTTCTTGAAATTTTCACTTCACTTGAAGAAGGAGACCCAAAACCTGTTCCAGCATGACAATGACCCTGTGCACAAAGCCAGTTCTATTAAGATATGCTTTATATGTGTTGGAGTGGAAGATCTTCAGTGGATGGTTCTAGAGCGAATGGTGATTAATTGTGGAATGGGATGTTCAAAAAGCACATCTGGATCTTATGATCAGGTGTCAACAAACTTTTGTCCATGTAGGGGGTCATTTATCAGGGGATATAAGCAAATTTTTGTGTGGCAGATGGTAAAGTGGTGTGCCTGTCAGTATGAACAGTTTCTTGTTTGCGTTCATTTTAGAAATGTAATTTACGAGCCTGTGGACACCCTGTTTAATACACCACTACAGATCATTAACACATCTTCAGCCTAGAGTAACTAATCTAAGCCACGTTTTACAGTTCTGAACCCTGTGACTAACACACACTGCTAATGTCATCACATCATACACTAAATGTTGTAAGAAAGTCTGATGCTAACGTTGCAGCTCGGTGGAAATTGCTCTAGAAACCCCCAAAAACAGATAAAAGTACAGGGAAAAGAACATCTGACAAAACTAACTACTCTGTATCTAAAATACTCATTTAGAGGACACAAGGCCCTGAGTGGGAGAAGGGACTATTTATACAGCACTGAGCGGGTGTTTGAGTATAAAAGGTGTGTGTTGGTGTGTGTTTAATGAGAGAGAAGAGAATATATTACCATCTGTGGTCATATTGTTTAGAATAGAGAAGGTATAATGGGAACTGAATATGTTTGTGTGTGTGTGTGTGTGTGTGTGTGTGTTCAGACTAGGCTGCGTGTCCCACTTGAATACCTACGCTGACTGAGCAGGTGTTGTGGAGGGGGCGGAGTCGGGGGGCAGAACTGGTGTTTGTGGTGATAAGGAGGTGGTGGAGGTGGCAGGGGAGGCTGCTTAGCTCCGCCCTCTCTTGAGCGAGTCGGAGTAGAGACAGCCGACTGGATTAAACGCTGTCCGGGGTTGTGGCTGAGGAACGACTCTACGTGCCCGCGGCCTGCCGAGTCCACGACGATCACCTTGACGATCTGCTGGCACTGGATAAGCGTGTCAGGGGAGATGTTATTGGCGGAGCTGGGGGTGGAGCTTTGAGAAGCCGGACTAGGCATGATGGCCAGCTGAGGCTGAGAAGTGGGCGGAGCCGGTGGGGTGCTGACCTGGTACGTTCGGAGCCTGTTGTGAATTGACACCTAGTTTAGGAACAGCCAGAAGCAGGAGGAAGCGTTATCAGCCTGGCCTGCGGTGCTCGGGCGGCCCTCCGGTGCGGACGAGACGATAAGGCCGTGCCACGGAGCATGCAGGAGCGCACACACACACTCCGACATGACGTTCAGTGTGCTGGGACATCCTGCAGCTATCACACCCATCCTGAATTACTGCCATCCATGACTTATCCACTTAACCAAGCTGTTACAACAATAAGGCTTTGCACATGATCAATTTAACCCTTATGTTCTGTTCAACATGTTCACATCTTTATCCTGAAGCTAATTAATGGAGCAATACATTTTGAATCATTGGGAACTAAAATATTTTCTTTTTAAACAGTACATGACATGATAATATCGAATATAAACAATTGGTGATGTTGAACTTGCTAATTGTACCTCCCCGTTTGCTGTAGTGTAGGCGGGGCTAAACTAAAGCTTTCTAAATAGCTTTTGTTTAATGAGGTGTTAGCTTAGTGGTTAAGGCATTGATCTGAGGTCATACGTTCAAATCCCAGCCACACCAACCTGCCCCTCCTGGGCCCCTGAGCAAGGCCCTTACTCCATAGAGCTCAGTTTATGAATAAGATAAATGTAAGTTGTTGTGGATAAGAGCGTCTGCTAAATGCCATAAATGTAAATGTTATCAAAACTAGTCATTGTTGGTATAACAGTTTTATTTTTAGTCCAGAGTGTGCTTTCGTCCTGTCGAGATTCGAGTCAAGTAACTAAACTCTTTCACACACTCTTCTAACTAAAATGAGGTTACTTGACGGTTCTTTCAATAGCTTTGTGAAGGGGTTCTACTTATCAACATTGCATGGTGTGTTTATTCACCACTGGTGTGGTATAATGAATCAGAGTAAGTGTTCCCACCTAAATTGATTTTATTCTTCTTATACCGCATTATTTTTTTAATAACTAAAGATTATATATGACACCGTTTTAATGCCAGGTTAAAAAGTTTGGGAATAAAGTTGTAATATTTTGAGAATACGGTAAATATTATGAGCTTATTATATGAATCCACATTCCACAACGTGGCACCCCAGCTGAAGTACCGGCGACGTCGGAGGCATCGAACACAACGATGTTCGGCTCCTTCAGGGTCGATTTATTTGGTCGTCATCCCCATAGTCTTTTGAGGAACAACAAATCTTTCTCGAATAGCACTCAGACATAACCATCAATATCCTTGAAGACGACGACTGGTCGCCATTTTAGACTGCACAAAAGAGGCAATTTCCTCAATGTCTGTCGGATTTTTTCTTCTGAATAAATTAAGTTTCCTACAGAACCACTGCAGCGTCCGTTTACTAATTAAAACTCCCTGCTGATGCGCCAAAAGACAAAGAATTTCCTTATTGCTAAATCCTAACCTCAAGTAGGATTTAATTAAATCCTCCACATCCATTTTATGCAAAACAGCGAAACGTTTTATCGCAACTCTGGGATTTTTCTCAAAATATCACAATTTTATTCTCGTAATCTTCTTGTTTTTATTTTAACATGGCACTAAAACGCTGTTGTATGTTTCTGTGCTCTATATGATACATAAAAAACAAAAAACAAGCAAAAATCCTGAGAATATTGGAACATTCAGTTCTTAGGTACAGAACATGGGGGTTAAATGAAGCATGAAAAAAAAAAACACTAACAGAAAGCACATCCAATCTAAGCTACATATCCAATCTTGCAGGAGGGGTTAAGGGAAAGGGGTATAAACATGGGGTATAGGGAATGGGTTATAGCGCAATATATATTTGGAAGTGCTTGCACTAGTATCCAGTGGGGGTTGGGGTGGGTGCATGGGGTTTGGCTGGGGACGGGACACCGAGGGCCTGGTGTCTGTATAATACTAAAATACAGTCAAGGATACAGAGGTCAGAAGTCAAAGTAGGGATGAGAAACTGGGGCTGAATAGGAGCTGAATAGACTTTACGAATATTGTCTGTAGGATTACATGCTAATAGCAGAGACACAGACAAACACATTCTGCCATCGTTCGATACAAACCTCAACTGCATTGTTTCCTGTCTTCTCATAAAAATCCTGGTCTCCTGAAAATACAAATATAAGTGTCGTGTGTAGCTGGTATAACCATATAGTCAGTCTGCAATTTCAATTAATTTCCGTGTGTGTGTGTGTGTGTGTGTGTGTGTGTGTGTATACCTGCAGGAGATATTGGTCTTGAATGCATCTCCAGCTGGCTGCCATTGTTCTGCACGGTGGTTCTTGCTGCCTGCTGCTGCTCTAATTCCCCTGAAATAAAACACACACACACACACACACACACACACACACACACATATTAATCATGACAGCAACCTCTACGCAAGGGCACGGTTTCAAAAACACTTCATGTAACCAACATTACATTCAACACGGATCTGTTCCATTTCAGCCACCTCGGCGATGCTCTCTCGCAGATCCTCCACAAACTTTAGCAGCTCCTCGGAACTCTGTGAGCAAAAACTCACCACCTGCTTCTTCTCCGACGAAAACGGAGACAGGATGGTGATACCATGAGGGTAATCTGTAAAAAAAAGCACACGCACAAACATGAACTGATGTTTTATTTGACTGCTGAAGTGAGTACTTGGAATACGGTGGAACAGAGAGCTTACATTCACTTGAATGGGATTGTAATTATTATAAGTCTATAATATGGTGGAAATAAATAGAGTTTGCAAAATGAATAAAAAAGAAATCATATTTAAGATTGCATAAATATTAACCCCATTAATGTCAAACTAAATTGTCATCATAAGTCACATAAGTATTTGAATGGTGTTTTTGCCTCGTGTGTGTTGGCGAGTTCGAGGCAGGAGTTGAATTTCAATGCTGTTGAATTGATGCTGAAGTGTATGTTGGTGATTAGTAGATGCCACCAAGCGCCAATCGAAACACGTTGAAAACCTGATTGGTGCCTTGCTGTGTGTTTAACCAATTTTATCCACTCAAACTAAAAGGAACAACTGATTTCAGCAAATGTAGTTGAGTAAAAAGTAAAATTATTAGTAAAAATCTCCCCGAATGGAAATACTTTAATAAAGTACAGATACAAAGAAAAGTTACTTAAGTACAGTAAATAATTACATTTACCGTAATTTCAGGACTATTAAGGCTTTAACGAAAGACACGTTACGCACGGTGTAACGGGTGAAATATGTTGCGCTTCCTTTAGGAGCATAGCAGTATTTTGTGAATAGCCTGGCGCCGCATTTTCCGGTATTACTGCATGTGTGCAAGGCCGAGGAATATGTCATTATTTTCTGATGCTCATTTCTATGTTTCTTTGACTAACCCGTAACACTGTTGCCAAGAATAATAAAAAAAGCATGAGTTTTGGAAACCTGTCTGTGCTTATATGATTTCTGTTGTAACTGGAGTTAGTGAGCTCTCCCTTCACCCAGACTCAATACGCTACAACGGCTTGTATCTAAACAGTAGCCGACCAAGAAAGTCATTGTTCACTGTCTTCCTCCTTCCTTTCACAACTATTTCCCTCGGTAGTTTATCTTTTGGCATCGTCGTGCGTTTAAGAAAAACTTTTTTTCTCCCGATGCCGTGCAGCTCAGTACACAGGTGAAGTGCGTTTTTTCGTTTCCATTCAGAAATTTCATTGGTCTAATGTTATGGGGTTTAGTTTTATGGCTTGAAGTTTGTATAACCGGGAAAAACCCAGGAAAAATTCATAAATAAGCTGCTCAGTTGTTTAAGCCGTGGTGTTTAAAACGTGGGAAAAAAGTACCGGCTTATAGTCCGAAAAATACGGTACTTCGTTATTGTCCACCGCTGATCCGAACCACTGGACATGAACCCACTTTACATTTGTGTTTGGTTGTATGTCAGGTTTGTGTTTAATTATATATTGATGAACACGTGCTTACACTCATTTTCGAACATGTGGAACTGCATCCCCAGCAGCCCCATGGCTTTACAGAACACATATGTCGCTGCACTCTTCTTCTTAGGACACAACTTCAGTATCTACCAACACACAGAACACACACACTTAATCCAAGCAACTGTGTACATACAGCTCAGTGTATCTACAGCTACATGGCCCTGGTCTAGAACAAAACGAAAAAAGGAACTATAAGATAAGATTTGTCTTGCAGGAGATATTAGACAGTGTACGTATCACGTGTACCACACCATGTACTGTATATATGAAGTCTATTAGTGTGATGTATTTTGTTTGGATGAGTTTCATTCTAAAAAAAAGAAAAAGGTTACAAACATTACTCAATTTGTTTATTCCTATTCCTTACATTGACTAATTCCAGAGGATTTAACTTGCAACCTTTTGTTGACATTTCAACCAAAAATGTTAATGTAGACTGTCCTTTTGCCTGGAAGTGTATTATGTGAGCATGTTTCTATGTGGAACAAATGTCCCCCAAAAAGGTTTGGAAAGTCCGAAATTAAAAGAGAAAAAGGTTTTATTTGGTGTTAGATGTATTACATTGTATCAATGTCAATCCAAGGTCATTCCACAGATGTAACAGGTATGCATGTGTGTGTGTGTGTGTGTGTGTGTGTGTGTGTGTGTGTGTGTGTGTGTGTGTGTGTGTGTGCACACACACCAGAGTTACCCACCACAATAAGGTCATTAAAAAGGAACACCTCTCTCTGATGGGCTGCTTGTTTTTGTGGCTTGTTTACGTCACTGACTTCATAGAGACGGCTGCAGCACACCAGCCTTCGATGAGGCACCGACAGGATCTGAGAGCGAGAAACCCGAACTACAGTTAAAGGTATGTGCGTGTTTACATTTTAATCAAATGTTGGATACACAGATACGCCGAGTTCAGTTCAGAGAAATGATTGCGTACAAGGACTTTACAATGAGAGAAATGCAGTGGTGCATTCACAATTACTCCATACTCTTATACTGTAACATCTGAGGCTCTGGGTTAATGATCAGAAGGTCAGGGTCCCCAGAAACCCCGGTATCACCAAGCTGCTATTTTTTGGGCCCTTGAACAAGGCCTTTAACTCTGTGTGCTCCTGGTGCGCTTTAAATAAAAAAAATAAAAGTGAGTGAAATTTCATTTTTCGCATATCCCAGCAATGTTTGAAAGCTGGGGTCAGAGCAGAGGGGCAGCCATGATACACCGCCCCCTAAAGCACAGAGCGTGGTAATACCAGGACTTGGATTCCTGACCTTCTAATGACTAACCCACAGCCTTTACCACCGTGCTACCACTTTTCAAGCTTATTGCTAAGGTCACATGGGTCTGTATTCTGTTCCTGATTGGCTGCTATACTCACTGTCTTCATTCCCTGAATGCTCTGCTCCACCCTAGTCACGTAGGTCACGTGGTCCTCGTTAGAACGGAGCTCGCGCTGTTGGATGCGCTCATAAATGCCAGTCACCATGTCCCGTGGAATATCTGCACCGTCGTCCACCCCTGAGAGAACCAGAGTAAAGTAGGAATTATCGCATAGCGTAGTTATCATCATCATCATCATTGTATTTATCATCATCATCATCATTGTAGTTATCATCATCATCATCATCATCATTGTAGTTATCATCATCATCATCATCATTGTAGTCATCATCATTGTAGTTATCATCATCATCATCATCATTGTAGTTATCATCATCATCATCATCATTGTAGTTATCATCATCATTATCATCATCATCATCATTGTAGTTATCATCATCATCATCATCATTGTAGTTATCATCATCATCATCATCATCATCATCATTGTAGTTATCATCATCATCATCATCATTGTAGTTATCATCATCATTAACATCATCATTTTAGTTTTCATCATCATTGTAATCACCATCATCATTATTATCATCATCATCATCATCATTATTGTAATCATCATCATTAACATCATCATTTTAGTTTTCATCATCATTGTAATCACCATCATCATTATTATCATCATCATGCAGTAGCTCATCATCATCCTCCCTTTTTCCTTTTCATCATCATCATCATCATCATCATCATTGTAGTTATCATCATCATCATCATTGTAGTTATCATCATCATCATCATCATTGTAGTTATCATCATTATTATCATCATCATCATCATCATTATTGTAATCATCATCATTAACATCATCATTTTAGTTTTCATCATCATTGTAATCACCATCATCATTATTATCATCATCATTACCACCAGCATCATCATTTTAATCATAACTGTCATCATCCTCACCATCATCACTTTCATCTTCATTCTTATAATCACCATCATCACCTTCATCTTCGTTATCATTATCATCACCATCATCATGGTTGTTATCAACATCATCATCATCATCATCATCACCTTTATCTTTATCATCACCATCTCCTTTATCTTTATCATGTCATCACCATCATCATCTTCTTCACTGTCATCATCATCATCATCATCATCACCACCATCATCACCTTTTATCTTCATTATCATCATCATCATCATCACCATCATCCCTCTCTTTGTAGTTTAATGTTCTCTGTTCATTTAAAACATTCTGCAGCTTTGCGTCATTTCTCTCCTTGTATTATAATAAATCTGTGTTTGACTCCTTGGTTGCCTTTTAAGGAAAAAGGGTGAATTTCTCCATCTGAGTTCTGCCTGGAAGTGGAATCTCCTTTCAGCAGAATTTGTATTTTATTATCTGTGTAAATATAATAATGACGCATGTATGTTTTCTAGTGTATTATTTAAATCTTTCAGTCTGCCCATTTGAGTGAAACTGAAATCACCTCGGAGGTTGCGGATGAAGTCCTCGAGGAGCATCTTGCGCTCTGGTTTGATGTTCGGGCTGTACATGTCGGTGTTAAGGAGGACGATGGCGAAGGCCAGGATGAAGATTGTGTCGGGGTTGTGGAACTGCTGCACCACATCAGGGTTACACATGCAGTACCTCTGACTACAAGAGAGAGAAAAATAGATGAAAGAAAAATAATTGTGCATTACAGAAGGTAAGACAGAGACGAGAGATGAGAGAGGAGAAGAGAGGAGAAAAAAGAAACCCGAGAGAGGAACAGTGATGGTGCACTCAGTCTGCATCGTGCCTCAGGCTTTGTATTTCATAATTTTTTTTCCATTAAAGCTCCAACCCTCAGAAGACTTTAATTCTTCAACTTATGCACACACACACACACACACACACACACACACACACACACACACACACACACACACACACACACACACACAAACACACACTTGTCATACAGGAGTTATACAATCCCTTATTTATTTATGTATAATTGTTTAGCTCTGAGGATTTTTCTAAAACTGAATCTCCCTGGACAAAAATACGCCTCAGACAATTTATGTGTCATGTGTCCCCATCACAGGCACATCCTCAGGACAGAGGGCTTTATAGTTTCTAAGCTACGTGACAAGCTGCAATTTTCTGTCTTATTAACTTCCCAAAAAAAAAACTATAAGGCTGTTTGTGTCAGAATGTAAGACAGGACAGAAGCTGGCTTGGGTTATGGAGGTTCCACAACAATAAATGTAACTATAAATAGATCAAAAGTATGATAAGACCTTCATTAAAAAGAGATTGTAATAGTATACATGAACATGCTTTTAGAGGAAAAGAATCGTGGTGTCCCTTTCTAATTCTGATAGTTTTCCCTTTAACTTTGTGTTTTTTCCACATATTTTCTCACCTGAACGCTTCAATGAGCCTCTCCACCTTCTGAGCTTCTCCCTGCACACGAACATGAGCCTGAAACTTCCGCAGAGCCTCGTCCAGCTCCAGCAAGGAGAAATCCATCTCATCCACCACACAGCTGTGAGACAATGTTCAGTTAAAGGTGTGTGTGTGTTTGTAGGAAACGTCACTAATACATTGTACAGTGTTTTTGCTTTAGAACCGGATAGAACCACTAGAACATCTAGAACATCTAGAACATCTGCGACATCTCAATGTTTTATTTGTTATAGCTGATGTGAGAATGAAAAATCTGAAGCCATTTATTACATATAAAGAAATTAGAGCTATGAAAGAAAAGAAAGAAAGAAAGAAAGAAAGAAAGAAAGAAAGAAAGAAAGAAAGAAAGAAAGAAAGAAAGACCCATGGTGAAGAAACTAAAAAAACATCACAATTCCTGAAATCTGACTTTTTTTCAAGAAAGTTCAGAGATAAAATATCCACTCACTCAAGAACGTCTCTGTTGAACTGCCTCTTGCTGTTGCCCAGAAACTCTCCGATCATCTGCCGGCTCAGGCCTTTCCTCTGCAGCAGGAAGTGAGCCACGCCTATGGCCGTGTCGGGGATGAAACCTCGTGAGATCAGGAACTGGATGCCTTTGTCTGGGTTTCTGCACACAAGGCAAAGTGGGTCAGAGCACAGAGTGTGTACTTACTTACGCTTCAACTGAGGACTGCAATTCTTTGAGGTTTCGCTGTGTTCAGTGATGAAGATGTGCATCATGCAGGCTGCTGTCAGTGTGAGTTTACATTCTGTTTCAACCAGAAAAAAACCTGATGTCTTGTGTAGCTGTAGTTTGTAGACAGAAACAGGCTGTTCTGTTCTGGACAGAATAAAAAATCATGAAACACACAGTTAGTATTGCTTTTGGTCCAACTAAAGAGGACAACATGGCCCACACAAAACCTTCATAACATTCCTCTGATGTTACTTGATCCCATCAGTGGAAACCAGTTAAAGATTAAATGCTAAGTTTGTTTCAGAAAGGAATTGCACTTTTATCAGTGTGCTGCAGTCATGCTGCACTGAAATGCAATCACCATCAGAAAAGAAATACTGTCTGGATATTACATGTTGCCTGCTGTGTCCACTTCTCAAAACCAGGTGGTAGAGACCTGCACGGGACGCATTTTGAAGTCCCGCTCCTGCAAAAATATTATTTTCTCCCGCCCGCAATATTTTATTTTTGTCCTTCCCGCAAAAGCCTGCAGGTAAAATGTATAAGTAATTCAATTTTGAATGCACGGACTGCCATAAATGTAAATGTCTGTCATTTGCATTGTGCCTTCTCACATACACACATCTGGACCATCTGGACCAAGGCTGACCAAAAATACATCACTAGGCATTCTATGTGCAATAAACAAGGAACTGCCCCAGCCTTTTTCTACCTCCACTTTTAAAATAAATCAGGCATTAAACATCTTAAAAGCAGGTATTTAACAGCTTTTTATATCCACACAGAAGCCAAAACAATTCAGCGTCTGTTTTTATTCCTGACCTCAAACCCTGAACATGCTGTGGTGAAGAGCAGGAAGTTACAAGTAATTAAAATCCAAAACAGTCGCCTCCGAAGTGCAGCGCTAAGCTTGGGGTTTGTCATTGTGTGGTGATCATGAGTAATTCAGATCGCAATGGTCAATTGTGAAGGATTTGGAATCCATTATAATATCCATTAGTGTAGTTCCATTGCTGCTGGTTGCCACAGTTCAGCAGAAGAGCACTTAACAGCTCCCAGTCTGTGAGAAATCAATATAAAGCCTTGAATCACCAAGTGAATTTCACACATGACTACAATGTGCCTTGATCAGCACATTCACGAGAAAAAGCACTGTAATGCTGCGAGCCTGTGGTGCTCTGCTCTTTCTCCATGGATCGTGTGTTGATGCAAATTTTTTTACCCCAGTCTCAAGAAAACTGTAAAGAAATTCAAATATATACCTGTATTTTTTTAAAGTGTATTTATAGAACAAGATCCACTGAAGTATGAGGACACAGTTGTGCAGAGCAGGAACACGAGCAGCAGGTTTATGTAATCCACAGCAGGGAGAAGGTTTAACACAGTGGGCTAGGACCACAGTGTTCTTTAATAACCCTCATGAAGCATATGGAGCATGCAGAGGAACATCTGCTTCCCACTGCTTCCTGCCCAGGCTTGTAACCTCACACCACTGAATGGCCCAGAACCTCCATCTGACTTCATCGTGATCCAGCTCAAAGCCTTACTTTGCACTAATGATGGATTTTATTTAGAATGCAGGTCCTGCTATGAGCTGCAAGTACCTTCAGTCATGTTTACTGTGTACTATACATCATGTGCAAGTAGTAATTGAAATGTCACATACACTTTTTTTACGACTGTCCGACATGTAAACATGAAAAATAGCAATGAAATATAATATAATGATTCGATCCTCCTATATCTTCTCACCTTTAAGCACCTATCACCTCACAACAATGATGCAACTGTAATGAATGGACATTTTGTGTCACCCAGATGGGGACGGGTTCTCTTTTGAGTCTGGTTCCTCTCAAGGTTTCTTACTCATGCCTTCTCAGGGAGTTTTTTTCTTGCCAGTGAATCGCTTATTTACGGACAAAGGCTTCTCCCATTAGGGGTCACCACAGCGGATCATCCGTCTCCATAAGCCCCTGTCCTCTACATCTGCCTCTTTCAAACCAACTACCTACATGTCTTCCTTCACCACATCCATAAACCTCCTCTTTGGCCTTCCTCTTTTCCTTCTTTCTGGTGGCTCCATCCTCAACATTCTCCTACTGATATACCCCATGTCCCTCCTCTGCACGTGTCCAAACCATCTCAATCTCACCTCCCTCACCGTGTCTCCAAAACATCCCACATGCGCTGTCCCTCTAATAAACTAACTTCTAATCCTCTCCATCGTCGTCACTCCCAACGAAAACCTCAACATCTTCAGCTCTGCTACCTCCAGCTCCACCTTCAGTCTTTTAATCAATACCACTGTCTCTAAACCATACAACATCTCAGGTCTCACCACAGTCCTATAAACTTTCCCTTTCACTCTCACAGATACTCTTCTATCACAAGACAAACTTGCAACAAAATTATAGGCACTAAACTTGTACATTCTTTTATACAACTTTCTCTGTAAAGCTGCTTTGAGACAATGTTCACTGTTTAAAGTGCTCTACAAATAAAAATCTATTGCATTGACTGTACTTCACCAATATCATGATAAAACGATGCTGTTTGTTTATTAAGTTTCAATTTCAATTCAGTTTTTAATTGCATTTCTCTCTGGTAGAGAAACTTTAGTTAGGAGAAGTTAGGAGAAGTTGGGAGTTAATATTCCTATAAAAATTGCTGTATGTGTCTGTGCATTTTAACCACCTGGTCCATAATCATAATTATTACTGGAGAAGCCTGCATTCATATTTCACCCTCACATCCATGTAAATATCTGGATGCAGAACACACCTGTGCTAGAGATATAATTATGCGGATGTCTCATCAAGGGGAGCCAGAAAACATCGGGTAAGCCAATCACAACGTGCAGCCTTTTGATAGAATAATTGCCGACTTCTCGTTTTGATTTCAATAGATGGTCTTCTTTTCAAAATATGAAGTTATTTTTCTTGGTTATGGTTCCTGTTTTTTTATATTATCACATTAAAAAAATCAAAGCAAACAGTAATTAGTGACCGACTCCATGAAGATTTACACTGTTAATTAATATAAACAGTTTGCTATAAAGGCTTAAGACTACAAATTCCATGGACAGTTTTGCATTCAAGTCTTTATCAGTGTACACTTGATAACCTCACCAATGATGGAACTATAAGGAATGAACAATCAGTGTCTATGGGTGTTCATGGACATGGAGCTCAGTGATCGGAAGGATCAGGAAGGTCATGATTTCAAATCCCAGCCCCATCAAATTGCCACAGTTTTTGTAAGTCACTCTGATTATGGGCATCTGCCAAATGCCATAAGTGTCCATGTAAAATTATGTGTCAGGTTCCTCTATAAGTTTTTTCCTCAAACCATCACATGGAGTTTTTTTCTCACCACTGACTCGATGGTTAGAGATACATTCAGGGACTTGAGTTCAAAAGTTATAATCGATTTCTGTAAAGCTGCTTTGGGATAATGTCGATTGTTAACAGGACTATACAAATAAAATTACTTGTATGAACTAAACTGAATTGAAAAAATAAACATCAGTGGCGGAACTGACATCAAAAAACAAGCAACCATCTAAAAAAAATATGGTTATTAACCAGCCAATGTTCACAAACATGTCCAGAGAATATCCAGTAAGTAAGCGAGATTGTATTGGAAAGTACATCTGACTTTTTTTCAGCCATATGTGGTTCTTCCCAAACTGATACAGTATTGGGGGCACGCAATTCTATGCGATGTCTTAGCATGACATTTTCCCTACACTTCAACTAGGAGACCTCTGTGCACGAAGCCTGCTCTATGAAGATCTGCTTTACATGGTTTGGAGTGAAAGATCTCCTGCTATAGAGCTCTAAATCCTAGTGAAATCCTTTGGGATGGATTTGAATGCTGACTGCACCCCAGATCTCCTCATCTTTTCACCTGACTTTACTAACACCCAAGTAAACTCCAGAATCTAGTGGAACGTCTTCCCAGAAGAGTGGAGATTATTATAACAAGAAAAAGGCCTTAAATGTGCCTTAAATAGAGTATCTGGTTACAAATAGCATTAGCATTGTTATTATTAGCACGTTTGCTAGCCATGTTGATTTTTGGCTAGTCAGTATATAGGCTTGTATATTTATATCTAAATCTAGCACCAAACTACATTAAAACTTACAGACATACAGTCAAATTTGTGTTCTATTTTAAATTTGCTTACTAGAGCTAATGTTTCCATGCCGCCTGCAATTTGTGACTGCAATTTCCTTGTCAAAAGACGGCAGATCTCCTAGACTGCGTCCTGTGGGCTATTTTAAAAAGGAGACAGGGTTTCTTCTGTCTTGAGGCAGACCGGAACTGGAACTATTCTCGTCTCAGAGACAATGTTCTTTATCTAATTGTCGATATTTGGCTCAGGTGTGTCTCAGAGGGCAGGTGAGACGGCCAGGCCAATGGTCTCCACGTCTCTCCAGTGGTCAAAAGCAGTTCTTGTGAGCGAGTCTCCTTGATGAGTCAGCTAGTAATGTACAATAATATAATAATACAGAATAATACAATGCTCACACACGATTAAATCGAAGTCATCAAGCCCTAAATGTGTGAAAGTAGAATAAATTCAGAGTCAGGTCGAGTAAGTTCATGTCAAAACAGAGACAGTTCAGCTACATGTTAATTATCCAGTGCCTCTGATAATTACCTACTAAATCTTATTAGCATAACAGTGTTGCACAGTTTTTTTTTCCCCCAGGCTCTGTATTTATACTAACCTGTAATTAAATAAACAGTAGATGACTAGGCTGTGTTATTCGGGCAACAAAGAGCGCATCAAATACGCACAGGATTCAGATTTTCAGGCTGTTAATGATAAAAGTGAATCTGCAATAAATGTGCAAAATAATATGCCTGTGTATGACACTAATATTAGGTAAAAATCGAGCTGAAAAAATGTTAATTATGCCACTAAAAGGACACTAAATCTCTTTATTCTGTAGCTTAATAATGGATGGTGGATAAAATGTCTATAACAGAAGTCAATAATCAGTCATGTACTGGAATGTACCAACACAGAACATGGATTTGATTAAAATATTATTTCGGACAAATTACCACAGAATGAATAACAGAACAGGCATCTTTCTTATAAAGTGTAAAAGGAAAATAGTTCCTATGGAGTGTAAATCTGTCAAGAGTCATCAATTTCAAATCGGCGTGGTCCAAATGAGCAAAACTGGCCGTGCTTTTCTTTGTGCGAAGGATGGACTACTCTCTCATTAGCCAGTCATGGGCACCTGCGAGATCATACATGGACCAGAACTCTTCGTTTGAGTGTTTTTGCTGCCCTGTGATTCAGCATGAGCAGAGGTTTACATTTACACCATTTGGCAGATGCCCTTATCCAGGAATGGAAGCTTGGTGTGGGTGGGATTTGAATTAAACTCCAAAGTCCAATGGTTAAACCTCTAAGCATCCACATCGAGTTTTTTTTTCACTCGTCCAACACAATCACCTCAGGGTTTTTCGTCAATTTGGCTTTTAGTCTAAAAAATTTCTAGTATGAGTCTCTGTCAATACCAGTACCTTCCTGATCAACAACATCTTAGATGGTTTTTATGTTTATGTAGCTTAGTGGTTCATGGAATTGGACTTTCAATCCATAGTTTGTGTGTTCAGACACAAGCCACATCAAGCTTCCCCTCCTGGGCCCCATAAAAAGACCCTTAATCCCCATAGCGGCTCAGTTGTGTTAATAAGATACATGATAAGATGCCCTCTGGATGAGGGCGTCTGCCAAATGCCTTAAAGGTGAATGTACATGAATATCATCAGATACCATTTTTTTGGTCTCCCCAGAAAAACCGAAGAGCTCACCTGGTTACCATGGCAACCATGTTAAAAGGAGTGTCCAGAAATCAACTGCCGTGTCAATCCAATGGATGTCTGTGTGTCTGTGTGTGTACTAGGATGTAGCTACATTATTAATGTGAGCACAGGGAAAAGAGACGTGATCAGAGCAAGCAGGCCGGTCTTGTTTTGAGAAACAAATGTTCTGAGTGGGAGGCTGAAGAGATGTGTGAAACAAACAAATGATCATTATTGCATTTTTTTTTCCTCAGGAAAAATAGACATAATATTTAGTCATTAGTTAGTCACCACAGGCCACACGATTGCATAATATAGTATTAAAATGCTTTTGTTTGCTTGTGGTGTTATTGTGTCTACAGTTACAGCTTCGATAACACAGGATCTTCCAAATGTTCCACACAGATTTTCAGAATGGAGAATTCTAAGCTGTTAATATGATGCAATTTTCTATAATGAGATATAAAATTTGCTTTTCTGGAAGGAGTCTCCAGTGCCGACCGTAGATTGTGCCAGAGCCAGTTGTATCCCACTTCATGGAGATTTTACACATTGGTCTTTGAGGCTAAACAACATTTTAATCAATATTCAAAATAAATCCTTTGTGCAACCTACATGTGCTCCTTCATTGAACATTTAAAGGCTCTGGCATGAAGGAGCACCAGGTTCCACAACTTCAACTGACAGTAGAAAGGACATTATTAATAATCACACACTTTGATGCTCATGATACTTCTCAATCACACTCTTGGTGTCACCCAGATGAGGATGGGTTTCCCTTTTGAGTTTGGTTCCTCTCAAGGTTTCTGCCTCTTACCATCCAATGGAGCTCTTCATGTATATTAAATTTTTTGTTCTAGAATTCTTACTTTCTATAAAGCTGCTTTGAGACAATGTTCAATGTGAAAAACGCAATAGAAATAAACTTTTGAATTGAAGTTTATTACATGTATGACTTTGTGTGTGAGAGAGAAATGTAGTAATGTTTGAAAATGTGGTGTGAAGGATGTCTGAAATAAAAGCCAGAAAGTAAAGTAATGAGATTGTACATAAGGTACGTCTGATACTCACATGTTAAACAGGTTGAGTCCGATGCGGTAGAGTCTCTTGCGTGCGACGTCTGTGGAGAACGTCCCGCAGTGCGTATCTGGGCAGTGTGTGCGTGGTAAGGACATGATCATATTCTCGCATGCCGAAGTGGACGTGCTGCTGCTGCTGATTGGCTCGGAGCTGTTTTCCGAGACGCTCTGATTTGTCAGTGGCTTCTCCCAGGCCGACCTTACAGATCCGGCTTCTTCTCCGATCGCCTGCTGATCCAGCACTATCTCCTCACTAGGGGGCGGGGCTGGGAACTCAGACTCAATCGTGGTGGATGATTCTGATTGACCCCCGCTCTGCACCCCTGCCTGAGGCTCCGTGGCAGTTTCCTTGGAGATGCCGTTGCCTAGGGAAACCGACTCGAGCACCGAGGAGGACAGGCGAAAGTTGTGGTTGTCGATTTGCACCGTCACGTCTCTGAAGGCCATCATGAGCTTGCTGGCGCTACGAGGAATGTTTTCTGCATGGGCGTTCTGCGTGGCCGATTGAAGGCTGGTAGAGTCCATCAGCAAGCCCTCTGTGACTGATCCCGGGGGCGTGGTCACTGAGGTTCCTGCCCCCTCTCCGTCATGCACAGAGGTCCAGCTGCTCAAGGCCTCGTCTATGGAGCGGGCTAAAGACTGAACCTGAAAAATACAAAGAGCAAAATAGAAAGAAGAGAATTGGGTAGGATGCTGCAAAGCGAGACATACAAACGATTCGTTTAGATGATTCCTCGGCCCAATCCTGGCATGTGTGGTCCGAGATCTGACCTGATCTTTTGTAAATGTAATCTAAAGATATTCTTTATCATTTTGAAGCTGTACCTGGTCGCTGAAGGTGTCCTCCAGGTTTGTGAGTGTGTTGGTGGCACCTGTGGACCTGGAGCTGTTGTGTGTGAGTGGTATGCCCATGAGAGAACATCCCTCCATCAGCGCACGCTCAGCAGAGAAGCCGCCTCTCTGCACCCGCACCCTGCGCATAGACATGCGTCTCGGAATGCCGCTTTCCAGAACCGAGTTACGGATCTTCTGGAAGTTCTTGCTGAGCTGGTACTGACGGAACGCTGTCTGGATCTTACAGGCAGCGCGGCGTGAAATCAGTGCACCGCCGTACTTCTGCTCCAAATCCTCTATCTGCAACAAGACAGAGAAAAAGAGAGGGAGGGAAGGAATGAGAGAAAATAGAAACAGAGATAAAGTGATGAGTTTGTGACAGAATACCAGGATGAACGCATAACACATTTGCACTCCTTCGCACTGGAAAGGTTATTTACTTTACTCTTTTTTTTTAACTCGTTCCCATGGAAACATGCTTGATCGCCAACCTTTATTAACAGCATGCTGATTTTAGCAAGTACTCCCACATGCAGCAGCGTGTAACCCTTTCTCTTAAGTTCAGACTTCTGCGGAGTGGATAATTAATTCGGATGTATAAAAGAAAAATAAATAAATAATTAAAAAATTGGCACAAATAATATTTGTGTATAAAAACTGAAAAACACTCGGGATATAGAAGATTATTTATTGACAGGTTTTACCGCACAACCCAGTGTTCATAAACGAATTAATTAATATGTTTAAATATGCAAAATATGCAAAAATATGCAAACATTTATTACAATTTGTTTACAGACAAGCGTAATTTATTGAAAGTCTATAAATTATAATACATGGTAATATTTGTGAACTTTTAGTGGTATGATGTAAGGTAAATAAATAAACAAAAAAATCAGTTTTCAACATAATAACGGTAAAAAAACACGGGTCTGAATACTTTCCGAATGCACTGGTAGTAATATAATATTCTGTATATAATGTGTGTATGTACATGCTGAATCCAAAAGTTTGCAGACATCTTTCCAATAAGATTGGTATTTTGGTTTTTAAGCATTTACAGCATTAAACATCCCAGAGGGACATACAAAAGTGCTTTAAAAACATTACCCTAAATCATTGTTGTTCAAGTCTTTCAGGAAGAAGTTTATCTTCACCCGATTCCACGTTTACGTGTTACATCAACTGTATTTACTAACTACAATATCTGATGCTATAGTAAAATAACCCACAGTATGCTGATGTTGCAGTTCATTACTGTTATATATTTATTTATGTCTCTTTATAGCAGCAGTTTATGTTGTGGAGCATCTTGTCTAGCAAACGAGTTCCCAGTAGGACGTACAGTCATACACGTTTATTCCATCGCCAAGCTCTGTTTAAATGCATAATAATTATCTCTCATCATATTACAGAAAAGTGGAAAACTCATCAGCTCGAAAGACTTTCATGGGGGAATTTACACCTTTACTACTAACTGTCACTGGTACTTAAGACTTCCATGAATTCTAAAGAACTTTACATCTACAAGTCCCTGCATGAGCTGTTATAATAATAAAAAACAACATAGTATTGAAATAAATGCATGAATATACAGTTAACATGTTGAAATGTTCACACTCTTTGGTCCTGCATTTTTTTACAGCCTCTCAGGTTTTACTCTTCTGGAACTCACCATGGTTAGAATAATTATCACATGTAAAAATCTCATTAAAGTCGTCTTTCTGCCCCCTACTTTCCACATGACTGTAATAAGCACCTCACTCCCACTACCTTCACACGTAATTTAACAGCCTGCACACAAATAAGCAACTTTACAGATCGCCAACGAATCATATACCAAATGAACCATAAAATGGAACGAAAACCAGGCTGGGTTCTGTCCTTTGGGTTCTTCATGAGAAGATCCATCTCTGATCATCAGAGGTGCCAAGTGTTATCTTGATAGGGCTGGTGTATGTACAGGTTTTTATTCCAAGCAAGCAGTAGCCACAGCTCTATTGAAAGCCAAGATCAGCTTCATTATACAGGTGGAATCGGAATAAAAACTACGCCAGCACTTTCTGGAAAACACTGGACACCTCTGGTGTTGAAAATACAATAGAACTTCAGTTACTAATGTAGGTGAAGGGAGGAGGCCTGGGGTGCAGTCAGTCTTCACATTCACACCAAATGTGTTCAATAAGGTTGAGGTCAGAGCTCTATAGCTGGAGATCTTCCACTTCAACCCATTTAAATCATATCTTCATGGAGCTATGGGGCATTGTTCTGCTGGAACAGGTTTGGGTCTTCTAGTTTAAGGGAAGGTACAATTTCATGCTACCACATTCGAAGACGTCTAATACACTTGTGTGCCTCCACTATTGTGGTAACAGTTTGGGGAAAAATCACATGTGGCTGAAAAAGTCAGGTGTCCCAAAACTTTTGTCCATAGAATTTTTATAGTTAAAAAATTGCTATATGTCTTGATCATCTGGGGCTACATGCTGAAAAAGTGAAATGCTTCATGGAGCTACCAAAACGTTAATAAATACAAATAGGTATCGCATCATGAGGTATGAGGAACCATCAACGGAAAACCCATTTTCAGATTCCCTGGTTTGTTAATGGTGTATTTGTTTAAAAATACCCACAATCAAAGTACAAGCTGATCTACGCGTTCCCATAAAAAGTGTTTCGCACATTAGCAGCAATTAACATCTAATTTTAGACCGTTTTCAGCTGCAAGATGTAAGATGCCAGGTTGTGTTTACGCATTATGCAGTTTACTGAAGCGATTTACTCATATCCTGTGCATGTAAAGCAGATATATCTGAAAACTCACAGAACTTTGATTGCATATTATTATCTACCTAATTAGCTAATTGCATAGAAGCACCTAAAAATATCTCTTATGGTCCAGTAGATCTGAAAACCGCTAGAGGAATTATGCATATACACCATATTACATTCGGTATAACCCTTTTGCAAATCTCTTGGTTAATGCAATTACAAAAAACTATACAAACTATGCATGTCCTTACAAAAACTATAGAACTAAAAATAAATCTTCCACAAAGCTACAACAACAGTAAACACTTACACTGGACACGAGACTGGCCAAAAGAATATGGAAGTAAAAGTATTTCCCCATGACTATGGCTTCTTTCAGCAGGATTATGCCCCCTGCCCCATTGCAAAAATGTTCAGGAATGGTTTGAGGAACATGGCCAGGAGTTCAAGGTGTTGAATTTCCCCAGATCTTAAGTGTTTGGAGGCCCTACCTCCACGCATTTTCAGCTAATGTCCTGGTCCTAAATACTTCAGAACATCGTCAGTTCTTTGGAGTTCACATATCAACAAGTCAGGGATGTTTTTTTGGTGGCACAAAGCACAATATTTGGGCAGGTGGAGTAAGAAGGCATTATTAATTCGATAATAATACAACTAAAATAGTCGGATACGGTTATTACGATATTTTATTGTCTCTTATTTACCAACTCAAAACTTTCCTGCACTAATTTTAATAGTGTGAATCAGTATGACTGAATGGAAGGTATTACATTTGGAGAGCCTCGTTTATATATATTTAAAAAAAAAAGACTATCAATTGAAATACAGTTAATTTAATAATTCCTTACGATCTCAAAATAATCAGAATATTCATTGCAAAAAATGCTGATATTCGCATGTAGCATTATTAATGTCTATTTAACATCCTGACAGTTATATCATTTATACAACGTAGTTCAGCATTAAGGGCCTTGCTCAAGGGCCCAGAAGTTGCTGCTTTGTTTTTCTGGTACCGGGATTTGAACTCATGACTGGTCCAAAGTCCAATGCCTTAATTCCCCAGGGAGCTGCCACATGTATATAAAGTCTTTAATCACCTCAGCACCTTTGAGCTGCCGTAAGCTTGAAGTTCTCTTCGAGGGGTTTTTGTATCATGCAGATTTGCTTCAGCTGTCAAGAACATGTCTGCATTGTTTCCTTCCTGTATGTGACATTATTCTCATGATTACTTTTTCCCAACGACACAAAATGCTTTAGTTTATTGACCATCTTAAATCAGGACTTCTGTACACTTTGTACATGTTTTACCCAACATAATTAGAAAATACATTAGATTTGGTACGATAACACTCAGAGGTCTCGTGTGGAAGATGTTAACATCCAGGTTCATGGATTGTAATGTACCTGTTTTTGTTTGAGGTCAGGAGAGAGCTCGTAGTCCGGCGTATGTGGACAGGATCTAGATCTCAACTGAGCATCATCCTTCTCTTCTTTCTTCTCCACTCCTTCAACATGATGGATTGAACTGCTAAAAGGACAAAGACATTTTTTTATCCCTCAGTTTAGCACACAAAACTAAAAAAAACTACCAAATGACGATGTCTGAGGTACTTGTTTTTCTGATGCATGTAAACAATTCCAAGGGCTACCGTAATTGGAGAAGACGTGACGGCATGCAGTGAGGAGTTCATACTGAAATTAATCCCAGTGGTGGATTTATCTCTTGATTTAAGTACCGATTGGACAGCGTGCGCAGGACACGATTTGGCCAAAGCAGAATCGTGTCTCAGGTTATAATTTCATTCATTTGGAAATCGTGAATAATTTGGTTTCTAATTCACTGTGTGTATGAACTAATACGATTGAACAGCAGGATTAAATTTGGGAAACGTTTCCGACATTATTTAAATTATGTCTTAGTATCCAAAAATAGTGAGGATTCTTTACATAAAAGATTTGAATGTGCACACTGATCTATTAATAGAATTACATTAATGAATCAAACAATGATTGTTTTTTAACAACTTAAATAAACTTGAATAAAGCTACGGGTGTTGTGGAAAGTTCAGGAGTTCCGGAGTTCCTTCGATCGTTTATTCCTCTTAAAATGTCCTGCTTGCTGTTTAACCGACGCCGAACTGTATTTTCGTGATTAGTAGATACCACCAATGGGAGTTCTGGCTTTATTGATGCCCTGAGTGAACCATGCCATGACCCAACGTCTCCCCCATTGATTAGTTTCAGCTTTGAAAAGCTCCTCTCTGCTTCAGCTATCGTCACTGGATGAGTATGAAATATTCTCAGAGCAGTCCATGAATTTTGGATAAATTTCTGAGCACATTATACATGTATAAATATCATCCTAAATGCATTTATTGTACAATTAAATACACATCATTGTGCACAATTTATCCAAATCTTAGAACTAAAAACTCCTTCAATAATCGTAGCCATAAGATACATACAACATTTATATCCTTATATTATATACTTTTATTAATTGCAATCACAGAAAACCTTTATGACATCACCTCAATTAAAGGTAACCAAAACAATAAGTTCGGTTTTTAACTATAGGTTAAAATCGTTTTGTTGCTACACCCATTATGATCAAATAAATCATTTGAATTATAAAGTCATGCAAACTAAAAGAAATTTTACTCTTTGTGTAAAAGCATATCAGGCAACGCAGCACTGATGATAGCCAGCTTTAGCCAATACTCTCATCATAACGAGAAATGAGTGATAGAGCTGCACACACACCTTTATCTTTTGCACGTTTCCCTCCTACTCCTTTCCTCTTTTGTCTGAATTTGGCCCAAATTAGACCCTTTTTTTGTCATCTATAATTTTAATTTGGATTCAGCGCTCCTTAAGGATGTGACCCCCGGCAAATGCCACTCTGGGCTGCTGCCTCTGTCGCCAAGCGCAATCAAAAACAAGTTTAAAACAGAGCTGTACCTTGATTGGTGGCTTGCTGTGTGCTTGAGCAGTTACGTTTTTATCCACTCATATATAAAAAAGAAAAAAAAAATGAAATATTTGACTTTGAAATGAAGTAAAGTTAAAGTGAAAGTCTCCCCAAACGGAAATACTTCAGTAAAGTACAGATACGTGAAAAAGCTACTTAAGTACACCAACAAATTACATTTACTTCCTTTCTGTCCAACACTGGTCTTACAGCTATCAAGACGTAGCAATTTTTGAGCTGTATACATATACAAAGGTATTGGGACACGACTTTTCCAGCAATATGTGGTTCCTCACCAAACTGTTACCAGAAAGTTGGATCCACACAATTGTACAGGACGTCTTTGGAAGCTATAGCATGAAAATTTCCCTTCACTTGAGCTAAGACCCAAATCCAGCATGATTATGCCCCATATACCATATCTTTATGCAGAAATTCTAGATTTACATACAATAAATAAAACAAATATATTATATGTATAATTTGTTTATACTGCATGAAATAGTTCCTGCTGTAGAGTTGTGATGTGAATGCTGACTGCATCTCAGGTCTCCTCACCTCACCTACATCAGTACCAGACTTTACTTCACCCTTTAACTGAACGAATCTCCACATGGACACCGAATTATAACAGTAAATGGGAAATAAATGTGGAATGGAATGTTTAAAAAAACGCATACTGATCCCACAAACTTTTCCTCATAGTATACCTACACAAGGGCCATATTCAGAGGAGACTTAATCACACATTGTGAGGAGTTAATACTAATAATTTGTGCACACCAGTAAAAATGAATGTAAGAGCTTCTCTGAGTGTACACAAGGATTTGTCGTAAGAGGAAACATGTCTTAGTTCACTTTCTGTATTCTGTATCAATGTTCTATGCAGAAATTCATGTTTGGGGAATGTATAAAGTATTATATATATATATATTAGTCCTGTGTGCTGGTTTTACTGCAGTACGATCATTCGAGAGTTGGACTGTTAATCCGAGACACATTTTTAGAGACGCTAAATTAACATGAATATACAGGGTTATTTTTAACTCAATTTTTTTGTTTCCATTTTACATACATAAAATTATTCCTGGTCGGTGTATTATGGCACTATTAGGGCTTTATTTAAAGGTTTGCCTTATGAGTCTATTGTTGTGTTTTGATGTATGTTTTTATGTGTTTAAATGCATGGAAACACACAAAAGTAGTTTATTTAAATCTCTCAGCTGTCTGTACGGCAAACTGGATTTCCGATAAAACCGCCAGCAAGCCCTTGATTTAATTTTAAAGAAAAAGCTTTATGGGGTAGAGCTAAATTGCAGGGTGTAATTTCTGATAACTGCAGGAGTCGGAGAGAATGGGTGGTGAATTTCGGGACTTGCTGCCTTCAAACAAACCATGTACCTGAGTTAGAGTACCTAAAGTACCTGTGTAAAATCCGACTCCAGGAAAAGTAAAAGTGTCCCTTTAACTTTCACTTGAGTTAAAGTACAAAAGTATTTGCCTTCAAATGTACTTAAGTATCCAAAGTACTATGATTTATTATGGCTATAATGTATTATCATTGTTGTCGCAAGAGGTTTTGCTTAATCAAGTCAGGTTTATGTGAAAAAAGACTCGAATGTGACTCTCAGCAAACCGATCTATTATTAGAATGATACTAATGAGTCAAACACTGATTGATATCTATTACAACAATCATGATTTTCTTGATGAGTTTTGTTCATTTATTCCTCTCAAAATGTTCTGCTGGCTGTTGATCTGATGCTGAACTGTGTGTTACATTTTAACTCAAATGTAGTCGAGTAAAAAGTACGATATTTGACTTTGAAATGTAATGAAGTTAAAGTAAAAATCTCCCTAAACAGAAATACTTCAGTAAAATTCAGATACGTGAAAAAGCGTGTTAATTACAGTAAGGAATTACAATGCAACATAAAATGCAGAGGAAAGAAAACAAGATCACTGTAACCTGAGGTGTAATGAGATGCTGGACAATGAGTGTAAACTGAGACATAGATACAAAACAAGTGATCAGTCACATGACACGATCCAGTGAGATGCAGGAGCTAATTTCAACAAACCAGAACATTTCAACATAAACCCGGAAAATCCTTAAGATAACACAGTTAGAGTTATAAATGTGGAATGTAATAGGCAGCTGAAAATATTGTGTTTGGAAAATAAAGATTAGTAAATGTAATAGAAATGAAAATAACTGCTAGAATGAATAGCGAGAAGACTGCATTGTTTTTAAAGAGATTTCTGAATCTTTTGGAACCAAATCCAAGTGATTAAAAATCCATCAGCATATTTTAAATCATAGGGGTACAGAAAAGACATGAATCCTTTTAATCCTCGTTCTGCATCAAATATTTTTCCTTTAAATAGAAATGGGCATATAATCAGTGTGTGAGTGTAATATCTGTAATAGTACTACGATGAGAAATGATTTCAATTAAATAATTATATATTTCATACACAGTCTATGTAGCTCTTCCTATTCCTCAGTGCTAAGATCTCTGTCATTTCATCCATCCCTGTGCATGCTGTAAAGGTTTGGGATTTGCATGAAGCCTGGGTAATTTGGGGGATTTTCTGCCACTTACAGCGATAGGGGGGAGTGAACACTGTCATTAAGACTGACAGGTTTATAGAGTGTCTATTTTCTACTTCTGTCAGATCGAGTGGCTTTCGCTCGCTCTCAGTTCGCTTCTCCTGCTGTACTTCAAATGATGTCTGAAATCCGGGTGTTATCCATCAAACCGTCACAGCGGTGCCGTTCATCATCAATCTGCCGACGAAGCAAACGTCTGCTGAAGCTGTTTTGAGTTTGATCTAGCCGGTTCTACATCAACCCACCACTGCAGAATTCTGCGACTTGTGAGAACTGATTAACCTACATTTACAGTCTTTTAATCAGTCCCGAAGACCATTGCTTCCTCGGAGATAATTAACACTGCTTAATTACATCATGATGTGCTGCGTGACTCGGTCATGGTGCCATCGAGATCTTCAGAGGAACAATTTTTACAGCTGAGGTTTTCATTAAAAGCGGTTATTTATCACAATGCGCATTAGTATTGGCAGCGCTAGTAATTTTAGTAATTGTATAAAGATAATACGTTGCTACTTCTAACCTTTGTACAAACGGATTAGCTTTCTCTTGCTAGTAAAAGAAGAAGTGGTATCTCAGTGGTCAAGGCTCTGGGTTACTGATTGGAAGGTTAGGGATTCAAACCCCATTATCGCCAAGCTGTCTGTCTTGGGCCCTTGAGCGAGGCCCCTAATCCTTTGTGCCCTATGGGTGTTGTATTGTGTCTAATCTCAGCCTTCTAACATCGCAGGACTATTTTTTCTCAACACTTTTACACTGAAGGTCCCGGCCTGCATCTAGATGGTGTTCTCTTTGATTGGAGGTCACTCTGTGCAGCTGGGGGTGGTTTCTCATCAATGGTCTGGAGACCTATGAAATTACAAAACTTTGTAGGATGGATTTGGACTGTAGTTAATGTCAACAATCTGCTACACTGACTCAGGACTACTGTTTGCATCTGATCACCATCACTGCCCACCTCAACATCGTTCAGCTGAAATAAATGGACATTTGGTGCCACCCAGATGAAGACGGGTCGAGTCTGGGTCCTCTCAAAGTTTCTTCTTTATGACATCTCAGGGAGTTTTTCTTTGTCACAGTCGCCACCAGCTCACTCGTTAGGAAGCCTACACTTATAAAGAACTATTTTATTCATTCTTTATCACTGTATTATCAGTGTAAAGCTGCTTTGAGAGAATGTTGATTGTTAATAGCGCAATACAAATAATTATGAATTACCTGTGGTCTGGATATTATGCTAAACTGGACTGTACCAATATTAAGCAGTATTAATTTTAGTAGTAAATATTCCTATGAGTCCAATACAACAAGACAGCAGGTCATTATTGTCCTTTGGTTTATAGCTTTGACACCTGTGTTGTAAATTTAGAACAATAAAGGCGCTGTGTAAGACGCCACAGGCTGAAGGATCTCAATTCACACTGTTCACAGTCTGTCAAGTGAGATCCAATCCATGCAAGAACTTGTCTGGCTAATCCAACTGTGTTTTCAAGCTTGTCATTTACAGTAATGATGTTTGACTCGCAGTCTGACGGTGAGCTAATCCATCATGGCGTTTCACTTAGCGCAACATGGCGTCTTTTAACAAAGGCACGAAACAGGAGTGATCGTCTTTTCACTGAAAAAAAAAATCTCTGCCTAAAGAGGACTATTAGATTTCATACAAAGCGAACGCACATTGTTGTGTAATTCTCTGCGTTATAAAGCATGTTAGTGTCAAAAGAGCAAAGGGTTCGTCTGTGTACTTTGCTCAGCAAAACCTCAGAAGCGAAGAAAGCTCCCAGCACACCACTTTTCCTCTGAAAGCAAACGTGAAGAGACTTTTATTGCAATAAAACACGCTCTGCTGACTGGGTACTTTGTCAGCACAACAGTCAGTAAGTACTCTAATACCTGAAACACACTCTTTCACACACTCACAGGAAACATACTGTATTTCATAAAGTGTGCAGAACTAAGAAGCTGTAGCTTTACATGATACCCTAAAGCGCTATTAAAGGGTGAAATATGTATTTAATCTTTTAATTTTTCTATGATAATAATAATAATTGCTCTATTCACC
This sequence comes from Silurus asotus, assembly GCA_024362625.1. Classification (NCBI taxonomy): domain Eukaryota; kingdom Metazoa; phylum Chordata; class Actinopteri; order Siluriformes; family Siluridae; genus Silurus; species Silurus asotus. The sequence continues at coordinate 1,354,375 of MU551741.1, forward strand.
ATGTTCAGTTTTTTACAGACTGCCATGCGGGAGTAAAGATAAAAGGTTTTACACAGAACAATGTTATCAGATAAAAGCTAACTGAGGTATCAGAACTGTGTCTGATACAAAGTCAACCATTTCCAGCATCCTGCACTGATTTTGAAGCAGAAACCCTCTGGAACCAGGATGAAAGTGCGCTGGAACCAGGATAAAGACCTTAGTGAGATCCAATAAATACTTTGGTTCAAAGATATTGATTGATGCACTGACCCAGTCGTCTAGACATCACAATTTGGCTCTTGACAAACTCGCTCAAATCCTTGCGCTCGCCATTTTTCCTGCTTCTAACAAAACAAATTTGAGGAAAAAATGTTATAATAAATATATCCACCCACTAACAAGTGCCTGATGAAGAGATGTTATACTATACGATGCAGCTACACTAGTAACTATACAAGCTATTGGTTTCTTTTGATAGTTATAATAATAACTAAAGGTATTGATTTCTATTGGTAGCTATATTTCTACCAGTCAGTGGTTAAGGTTCTGGGTTACTGACCCAAGTAAGGAAGGTTCAAGCCCCAGTACTGGCAAGGTGCCATTCTTGGGGCCCTTGAGTAAGGCCCTTAACCCTCTGCTGTATCATGGCTGATCCTGACCTCTGACCTGGCTTCCTAACATCACTGGGATATGTTGATTTCATCATGTATAGCCCCTATGTGACAATATTTAATAATGAATTTTGTGATGTTACATTTATATCATTTGGCAGACACTCTTATCCAGACTTACAATTATTTCATTCATACTGTTGAGCATTAAGGGCCTCGCTCAAGGGCCCAGTAGTGGGATTTGAACTCACGACCGTCTGACCAGAACAACAACACCTTAAGTACTGAGCTACTCCTTCCACAATGTTATTATTCACATAGTAAGAAAACCATCCTTTTTTCCAGGAATTCCAAAGCTTAAACCTGTTCCAGCATCATGACATGGCTCATCAAGTTCAGTGTGGGAAGAACTCCTGTGTAGATCCCTGACCTCAACCCCACTGAGCACCTTTGGGAAGAACTAGAACATCGACTGAACCTCAGACATCCTCACTCAAACATCAGGCTTTGATCTCACTGATCAATCCTTAAAACCACACAAATCTAGTGGAAAGCCTTCTCTAAAGACTGGAGCTTATTATAAAGTGTAATTTATTCCGTGGGCAAACCTAAAGGTCTCCACAGATGTTGGAGGTCAGCTGAAAAGCCATTCTCACAGTAGACTACATTCTGGCAGCACTGTTTCCATAATGCATTTGACTACATCTTTAACAAGCCCTTCTGATCCTAATAAAGCCCGAGTCCTCATAGCCAGTGTGAAGTTCAACAAAAAGAGCATCCCAAATCCCATACCAGCTGTTATAATAATGCTGTTGGAATGGAATGATCACAAATGGTATGAACATAGAAATTTGAGGAAGGTCACACTGTACCCATGCATAAATAATGTTCCTGTGATGTTCTGAAAGCATGTTATGACGGTTGACTTCATTCATGTAATGATGGTTGGCTTCATGGTTGACCACAAATTTAGATCCATGAAGCCGCTGAGCAACTCTGAGAACTTTGAGGATGGATTTGGACTGTCATTAACATCTCCAGCCTACTACAACCTTATAACCACTTTATCTGTGTAAAACTGCTTTGAGACAAAAATACAAATAATAATGAAAAAATGAAAAAATTATTAGAAATTTCTCAATTAGTCACAAAGTGTTTGGTTCGAAGGTTGCACCAACGTTGCATTGCTGTCATAAGCATGACATATAAGCAAAATTATAATAATAATGTGCTCAAATGTGCGCATGAGACAGATTGATCAAAAGTTCTTGCAATGTACGAAAAACCATTCTGCCAAACTCTGGGCTGAAGCTTTAAAGGACTGATGATGATTAAAGGGGGGATGATGATTAAAGGAATGGTGATGTGCTACTGGTAAAGACGTTTACATAATCCGAGTAGAATTACTCTGTGTCTGTGTGTGTGTGTGTGTGTGTGTGTGTGTGTGTGCATCCATTTCTCCATAACATACTCATACACACACACACACACCCTCTCTCTCATGTTTTTCCTCTCACACAAACACACAATCCCTCTCTCCCAAAAGCATACATGTCTCTCATATCACCTCTCTATTTGTGTTCTGTTCTCTTGGCACACTTTCGGAGCATTCTCTCTCTCTGATAAACACACACACACACACACACACACACACACACACACACACAAAATCTCCCGTTTTCTTTTCACCAGAGTTTCTAAATTCACCAGAGAAGACTTACTAGCACAATCCCTTTGCCTTTTCTCATGTCAGATGATATTCTCCTCACAGCCTGAGCTAACCCTCATCTTCTCTTCCAAATTCTATTTTAAACAAAAGAATCGTGTTCCAGAATCTGCACTGAAGAGCCTGATCGGTGATGTCCAGCTTGTCCCGGATCGTGGATATGGTTCTGATTTGATTATTATCGCCGATGAACCCATGTAGCAGATTAACTTTAAACCCTGTAATAGCGTGTTCTGTAGGATCCTGTTATCTGATTTGCAGTTGATTTATCTCAGAATTGGGAAGTCGGAATTATGTCATTTTGTTGTCTGTGAAATCGACCTAGGAGGTGAAAAGAAAAACATGGACGCCACCATGCTCGTCTTTTTTTACCAACAATCTAGTGTGCTGATGTTACCCACGAGTGATAAATATTCATCTCCTGAAAGTAGTGAACTACTGTATAGTCAGTTTTTTGGATTTGGACCTCTGTTTGCTTGATGACTTTGATTCTCATTTGCTTTAATCCACTTGTTTGCCTATTTGGCAACACAATATTGGATTTTCACATTTTTTGCCACAAGCTTTGTGTACTAGGACTTTATACTCACCTCGAACAGCCAACATGATCACCTTCAGGAGCTTCAGGGGCGGGGCAGCAAAACTGGTGCAGGACAGTCTGGCTTCTGTAAAAGAGAAGCAAACATTTCTTATTAACATCGTAACATGAATCTTTAATTAAATCGGGATCTGTAATTGCCATATTTTCTATTTACACTCCTGCTGAAGCAGTGAAACCTCATTATATCCACCAACATACTGTTTCTTTTGGCAGCTCTTTCCGAACGCAAAGCTGTGAATGATGTGTTAAAAGCTGCGAAATCCTTAATAACCAACAAGCACTGAAGATTATTTTCTACAAATCAACACATCAGCAACATCCTTCAAACATCTACAGGTTTGTTGTACATTCACGGGACTTTTATGTCATTAGTGGCTGGGGATGGTTCCCTGACCGGGGGGTCAACCCCGGGCCCCAGCAGTGAGAGCGTCGCATCCTAACCACTAGACCACCAGGGATGGAATAATTATTATTTAACATTATTGTTTACACCAGATATAATCTGATCGTATTTATAATGATTACTGGATTATTTATTTCAGTGATGGTCATTTACATACTTCCATATATAAACTGTCTTTATATATCGGACTTGTATGGTGTTGAAGAATGGAATGGTAGCCATGTTGGTTCAGGATTTCTTTTGCTCCCAAACAACCTCAAAGCTTCAAGCTTTAAGCTTCCACCTCCATGTTTGACTGTGCTTGTGTAGATTTCATGGTCTAAATCATTACACTTGAGATTTAAATCTCTGTCTCAGACACTGCATTGCAAGAAAATCTTTGGATGTAATCAACACGCAGCCAATCGACATAAGTGTATTTGTTTAACCCGATTCTGAATACAAGAAACTTTCCCGGTGTAAATCTTGATAGTGGCAGCACATCGTTACAATTATATTGGGGAAGTATTTTACTATCATTTTAATTGAAACCCAGAAATCAGCTTCAGAAAGGATCTGAATAGGCATATATAGTATAAAAGTAGGTGCTTTTATTTTCAGAAACCATTTACTCAACAACTCAGCCGAAGTGTACATTCATAAGGAGTATAAAAACACATCACTACTCACGTTACTGACATGATTTTGAAAGGCAAATACATTTAAAACAATGACACATAATTAGTAAATGGCATGGCTTATGCTGGATGTACATTTTTGTCATAGAGAGCTTTCTTTCTCTCTCTCTCTCACACACACACACACACACACACACACACACACACACACACACACACACACACACAAACACACACTATCCATCTCGAGAGTGGATTAGAAGGCAGCTGGCAGATCAGCTCCACATCCTCTATGGGAATTTGACTTTAATGCTTCGCTTAATGCACACTATGCTGTGTGTGTGTGTGTGTGTGTGTGTGTGTGTGTGTGTGTGCATTTCTATGTTCATAGTTTTGTCTGTAAGTGCACTTAGGCATGCCTGAGAGATAGAAAGTCCTCATTTTTTACTGGAGCTTCACATTAACATGACAGCCTTCCATCATCAGACCCGTGCTGCATTAAAGCCTTCCATCTGGTAAATCAGGTTATAACTACGACAATGATGTCGTCTTTCTGGGTACAACAACCCTCAAAAGCGAACTTCCCATCATTCTTGCAGTTAGGAAATCATAGGCTGACAAAAAAAAAAAACCTTTTGAAGCAGTCTGTTTCACGGTTTTTGTAGAACCCAAGTCTCATTCTCAATCACAAAGGGATTTCTAGAAGAACCCAGGAATATCCAGTGAACCCTCAAGCACCAAAATTGCATCAATTGTTCTATTTGTGGGATGACTAGAACATTACAACAAAATATTTTCCTATTAGATCAAAAAATCAACAAGAATCCATCAAGAATCAAGTAAAACTCTATCAATTATCCCATAAACCCATGAAAAATATGTACAGCTCAGTCCTTTCTCTTTATTCTAAAAACATGAAGAGATTTTGGTGCTGTTTTAGGTGTAATCTAGAACACCCTAACATAGAACAGTGTGTGTTTGCCTAAGTGTGATAACAGGAATGCTTTTAATAGACATTTAATAGTGTTGAATTGTTCAAAAACGAATAAAAATTGATACTCGATTTAGTGAAACATTTAATTGCAGCCAGATTTCTGTAGTATAAATGATCTGAAACTGATATTTTGAAGTAATTGATGGTCCCACTGTTTAAAATGAACACCTTTCAGGTGCTGTTGTAGGAAATGAGCGGCTCCGTGGTGGTAAAAGTGACTCTATATTTGGGTTCATTAACACAGTGGATCTGTAAAGTTTTTATCACACAATCTGTAACCGGATATCCTTTTAAAAATACATATATATTTGATCAATCTAAATAAACGCAGGCAATTTTGTAGGAAATAATGGCTTTCCTATGCAGTCTGAACAGCACAAATAAAACAACGTGAGTGAGGAGCGATTGTTGATTTTTATTGATTTTGTTGAAAGGGTGATGTGAGTCCTCATTTTTTTGTCAATCACAATGGCTTGGAAATGCATGCACTTAAGAGCCTTAGTGTTAGACTTCATTTTATTTTGTATTATTCGATTGTTTATCATGTACTATTATTAATATTAATATTATTATTATTATTATTATTATTATTATTATTATTACTACTAATACAACAACACAAGATGGTGATTCTGATTTTGATAGCTTTATTATAATTTATAGGTCAATTCTATGAAGGTTTGCATTATTTTTTATCATGCTCCAGACTGAACAGTAAATGATAAACCCTGTACATTCTCAGCAGGGCGATTTGCGCAGGAGGCAAAGACAAGCTCTGAGCTCGTGCCCGTCGCCCCGTTTGCGCGTGCACCGCGCGACGTAACAGAGTAAAAACTCCGAAGTTGTTACGTAAGCATGACGGCGTGGCGTCATGGGTTACCGTTTCTGCACCGATTGCACGCGCACGGATCGAAGTGACTTACTCGGAATTCCTCGGTCCGGTCCGACAGAGCGCGATGGACATCTGGGGCACCAGGGACCGGCAGCGCGTGTCCGCGTCCGTGTCCTCGGCGGACGAGTCGGCGCTCGCACCGCCGGACGCGGCGGGAACCAGCTGCATGTCTTGCGGCGAGTGGCGCTCGGTCTGAGCGCCCGGTGTGCGCAGGGGAAGAGGTGGGACGTCCGTGCCGGCTGGAGCGGCGGAGGTGCGAGCGGGCGGATGAGGCCGCGGGGGATGCCGGTGCGCCGCGTCGTGGAGGCGCCGGTTTTCTCCGTCCAGCTCCTTTAGCTTGCGCTCAAGCGTGTCGATGCGATGCCGCTGGGTCTGAATGAGGCCCTGCTGGTTCTGCACGATCGTCGTCAGCTCCTTTAGATAGAGCACCGCCTGGAGAGGGTTCTCCAACAGGCTCGACATCCTGACGGACAGAGAGACAGCGCAACCGCGCGAGAGAACGGCTCAGCTCGACTACTGGAGTGGGAAAGAGAGGAGGAACGAAAGCGAGAGAGCGAGCGAGCGAGAGGGAGAGAGAGATTGAGAGAGAGAGAGAGAGAGAGAGAGAGAGAGAGAGAGAGAGAGAGAGAGAGAGATGAAGAAAGACTCCCACCTCCGCCTCCGGAGGAAAGGATGCTCGAGATGGTGCTGATGCGAGGACGTCAAAACAGAAGCACACGAGGGGGCGGGGTTTTAGAAGTGACGTATTGACGCACGGAGGGACGCACAAAATCAGTCAGCAGGTAGAGGGCTATTAACCTCTGAGGTCCGTACTGGCCCAGACAGACAGACAGACAGACAGACAGACAGACAGACAGACAGACAGATGATGAAAATGATGCTATCTGTCTGTCTGGTGTGTACTGGCCCAGACAGACAGACGGACAAATAGACAGAGAGATGATGAAGATGATGCTGTCTGTCTGTCTTGCACTTTTTATAATGTTCTATAATGTTCTTATTATCCTTTTTGTCACAAGACTCTTTACTCAATCAACTCAGTTTATGTAAATACACTCGAATGTGACTCTCAGCACACTGGTCTATTAATAGAATGATGTTAATGAGTCAAACACTGAATGATTTCTATTACAATGATCATAAACCCAAAACCTTCTTTTGAAACTACTTTTAAAAAAAGCGTGCAAATAAACCCACGTGTGTGGTGGCGAGTTCGAGGCAGACGTTTCTTCCATCGTTTCTTCCATTCAAAATGTTCTGCTTGATGTTGAACTGATGCTGAAGTGTATGTTAGCGATCAGTAGATACACCAAGTGCCAATCAGAACAAGTTCAAAATATAGTGAGTGCCCGATCCTGATTGGTGCCTTGTTGCGTGTTTGATCAGTTACGTTTTTTATCCTCATAAATAAAAAGGAACGACTGATTTAGCGAAATGTAGCTTAGCAAAAAAGTACAGTATTCGGCTTTGAGTTGTAGTGAAGTTAAATTAAAAGTCTCCACAAATGGAAATACTTCAGTAAAGCACAGATTTGTGAAAAAGCTTTGTTTACTTTGTTACTGTGTACTGGTTATAGACAATTTGTTGTAATAAGTCAAACTATAAAACTCTGAGGTCGGCGGACTTCTACATGGACATAAAGGTAGGTGCAAGGTTCCTCAGAGTGTATGCAACCTAAACTCAGGATTTACCCAGGAAGTTGGAAGTGACAAAACCCTACTGTACTTGTCCTGTTTAGTTTTAGATCTGTCCCAAATTATCAAAGATTTATCAAAGTCTCATCTACAAATTCAAATAAAATTCAAATTCTAATAAAAAGATTTGAACAGCAGTAAGAAATATTTGATAGACATCAGAAGCCTTGCAAAGTTAAATTAAAAGCTCTAAAGCATAAAAGATTGTACTGTTTAAGTAAGATATTGTTTTAGGATGGCCAGGTTTACCCACGGTCTTCATCTCTTCAGCTTTAAATCAATTCGATTAATACATTTTAACCATGGATTTTGTCCCACTTCAGATTTTTAAGAGATAAACAGGTTATAAAATATTATTTTTAAATTTAAGTTCAGTATCTATAATTTAATCTCTTATAGGAAAATGCGAGGAAAAACTCCCTGAAATGTTAAAAGAAAGAAAACTTGAGAGGAACCAGATTCAAAAGGAAACCATCCTCATTCAGGTGGCACTGAATGTCCATTCATCACAGTTTTATTAATATTAAGATTTGCTGTTCAGTAATGGATTCTTAAACTGTTTAAACAAATTGCAGTCCAAAGCCATTGAACTGAGGCTCTAAATGAGGTTCCTGTAGGTTTCTGTTTAAAGGCGTTATGGGCATCAGAATAAGATAAGATAAGATAAACCTTTATTCGTCCCACAGTGGGGAAATTTCCATGTTACAGCAGCAAGACAAAGAAATAAAAATAGATGCAAATATATATATAAAAAAGAAGAATATACAAAAAATAAAACCAGAAATAAAAATAAATAATAATAATAATAACAAAGAAATAAAAATAAATGCAAATATCTAAAAAATAATAATATACATATACTACAATACCAGTATATAAACAGTACAATGTAACAATACAAATAAGAAAAAAAAACTAAAGTACGCTTTTTAAGTCATGTTTTAAGGTAGTATTGCACGTAAATTGCGGGTAATATTGCACATAATATTGTACCTGATTCGTTTAATAATATTGCACACAGATAATGTTATTGCACAGCTTAAAAAGTAATAGCAGTGTTGTATGGTGGTGACTGGTTTTACTGGGAATAGCTTTGGTTGTATAGTCTAATAGCAGCAGGGAGAAAAGACCTTCTGTATCGCTCCTTCAGACACTTAGGATGTTTCAGTCTGTCACTTAAGGAGCTGCTCAGCAATGTAACAGTTTCATACAGGGGGTGGGAGGTGTTCTGCAGCAATGATGATAGTTTTGCTACCATCCTCCTTTCTCCCAAATCCTGTACAGTGTCCAGGGGAATCCCCAGGACTGAGCTGGCCTTCCTGATCAGCTTGTCTTGTCTCTTCCTGTCTGCAGTAGATATGCTGCTGCCCCAGCAGACCACTCCATAGAATATGGCTGAGGCCACCACAGAGTCAAAAAAGGTCTTTAGTAGCTCTCCCTGTACTCCAAAGGACCTTAGTCTCCTCAGCAGAAAGAGTCTGCTCTGCCCTTTCTTGTAGATTGCCTCAGTGTTGTCTGTCCAGTCCAGTTTATTGCTCAGGTGAACACCCAGGTATTTGTAAGAGTCCACTCTCACAATGTCCCTACCCTGAATGTTCACTGGTGATAGAGTTTGTTTGTGAAGAATGGGACTTTCCTCATTGGCAAACAAAAATTACAAAAAAGAGAAAGAAAATCTAATTTCCTGAACGTACCTCCACACATGGAGAGCATGTGTTAATTTCTTCCACCTTCACATTATACATATAGCCTGGTTATATGAGGGCACTCCAAGGTTTTTAAGATGTTCTGTTAACAGATGTATTAATACAGGTAACAGGCCCTAAAGGATCTTTTTCGCTATTGCTTCTTATGCCTGACCACAAAAGATGATTACTGGCTTAACATCAGAGAAACCAAAAGAAGACTGGCTGATCATTTTAATGAGCACCTTTGTCTATGCACAATGGAAGGGTTAGATGGTCCTCAAGGTTCTACCCTGTCCTACTTGCTATAGAGTTGTGGGTTCAATTCCCACTTCTGACTGTAGGTTTCATTTTTTTCAAAAACGAATTAATAATGGATTAAAATTGTGAATTACACTGCTGTTACTTCCTGCATTCCTCCTCATCGCATGATATTAAAGTCCCTTCTGATAGTACCGGAAGGGCCAGAGCAAATCTTTTGCTTTTTTATTTATTTTTTTGTTGAATAAAATGCTGTATATTTTAGGCTTTCTAAGGAAAATAAAATCCACTTGTCCACAGTCAGAAGTGGGATTTGAACCCACGCCTCCATGTGGAGACCAGAACACTCAGAATCCTGGAAGGTATTTAACCTTGAGTCTGGCGCCTTAGACCGCTCGGCCATCCTGACACACAAGCTAGCACATGTTATCTCTATAAATGCTGATAAAACAATTTATACACCTATTAGTCTGTCTGTCTTTTTTTATCTAACTGCTTGTCTGCCCTATCTACCATTCTGTCTGTCTGTCTGTCTGTTTGTCTGTCTGTCTGTTTGTCCATCCGTCCATTCATCCATCCATTTACCTGCTCGTCTGTATTAACAGTTGTTTTGTCTGTCTGTCTGTACAACTATTAGGTAAACATCTACTTGTTTGTTCTGCATGTCTGTGTTGGAAATACAAAGGAGAATTTATTTTAAATATTATTATTTTTTGAGTAATAAAAATAAAATTACTGTCAAAAGTGGGATTTGAACCCACGCCTCCAAGTGGAGACCAGAACACTCAGAATCCTGAAAGGTATTTAACCTTGAGTCTGGCGCCTTAGACCGCTCGCCATCCTGACACATGAGCTAACACATGTTATCTCTATAAATGCTGATAAAACAATTTATACACCTATTAGTCTGTCTGTCTTTTTTTATCTAACTGCTTGTCTGTCCTATCTACCATTTTGTCTGTCTGTCTGTCTGTCCATCCGTCCATTCATTAATCTATTTACCTGCTTGTCTGTATTAACAGTTGTTCTGTCTGTCTGTACAACTATTAGGTAAACATCTACTTGTTTGTTCTGCATGTCTGTGTTGGAAATACAAAGGAGAATTTTGTAAAATATTATATATTTTTTAAGTAATAAAAATAAAATTACTGTCAGAAGTGGGATTTGAACCCAAGCCTCCATGTGGAGACCAGAACACTCAGAATCCTGGAAGGTGTTTAACCTTGAGTCTGGCGCCTTAGACCGCTCGGCCATCCTGACACATGAGCTAACACATGTTATCTCTATAAATGCTGATAAACAATTTATACACCTATTAGTCTGTCTGTCTTTTTTTATCTAACTGCTTGTCTGTCCTATCTACCATTCTGTCTGTCCGTCTGTCTATCTATCTATCTATCTATCTATCTATCTATCTATCTATCTATCTATCTATCTATCTATCCATCTATCCATCCATACGCCTGCTTGTCTGTATTTTCTTTCTGTCTGTCTAACTATTAGGTGAACATCCACTTGTTTGTTCTGCATGTCTGTGTTTGAAATACAAAGGAGAATTTTTTTTTAATATAATTTTTTTTTTTGAGTAATAAAAATAAAATTACTGTCAGAAGTGGGATTTGAACCCACACCTCCAAGTGGAGACCAGAACACTCAGAATCCTGAAAGGTATTTAACCTTGAGTCTGGCGCCTTAGACCGCTCGGCCATCCTGACACATGAGCTAACACATGTTATCTCTATAAATGCTGATAAAACAATTTATACACCTATTAGTCTGTCTGTCTTTTTTTATCTAACTGCTTGTCTGTCCTATCTACCATTCTGTCTGTCTGTCTGTTTGTCTGTCTGTCTGTTTGTCCATCCGTCCATTCATCCATCCATTTACCTGCTTGTCTATATTAACAGTTGTTTTGTCTGTCTGTCTGTACAACTATTAGGTAAACATCTACTTGTTTGTTCTGCATGTCTGTGTTGGAAATACAAAGGAGAATTTTGTAAAATATTATATTTTTTTTTAGTAATAAAAATAAAATTACTGTCAGAAGTGGGATTTTCTATCTATCCATCCATCCATCCATCCATCCATCCATACGCCTGCTTGTCTGTATTTTCTGTCTGTCTGTCTAACTATTAGGTGATATCCACTTGTTTGTTCTGCATGTCTGTGTTGAAATACAAAGGAGAATTTTTTTTTAATATAATTTTTTTTTTGAGTAATAAAAATAAAATTACTGTCAGAAGTGGGATTTGAACCCACGCCTCCATGTGGAGACCAGAACACTCAGAATCCTGGAAGGTATTTAACCTTGAGTCTGGCGCCTTAGACCGCTCGGCCATCCTGACACATGAGCTAACACATGTTATCTCTATAAATGCTGATAAACAATTTATACACCTATTAGTCTGTCTGTCTTTTTTTATCTAACTGCTTGTCTGTCCTATCCACCATTCTGTCTGTCCGTCTGTCCATCTATCTATCTATCTATCTATCTATCTATCTATCTATCTATCTATCTATCTATCTATCTATCCATCCATCCATCCATACGCCTGCTTGTCTGTATTTTCTGTCTGTCTGTCTAACTATTAGGTAAACATCTACTTGTTTGTTCTGCATGTCTGTGTTGGAAATACAAAGGAGAATTTTGTAATATATATATATTTTTTTGGAGTAATAAAAATAAAATTGCTGTCAGAAGTGGGATTTAAACCCACGCCTCCATGTGGAGACCAGAACACTCAGAATCCTGGAAGGTGTTTAACCTTGAGTCTGGCGCCTTAGACCGCTCGGCCATCCTGACACACGAGCTAACACATGTTATCTCTATAAATGCTGATAAAACAATTTATACACCTATTAGTCTGTCTGTCTTTTTTTATCTAACTGCTTGTCTGTCCTATCTACCATTTTGTCTGTCTGTCTGTCTGTCCATCCGTCCATTCATTAATCCATTTACCTGCTTGTCTATATTAACAGTTGTTCTGTCTGTCTGTACAACTATTAGGTAAACATCTACTTGTTTGTTCTGCATGTCTGTGTTGGAAATACAAAGGAGAATTTATTTTAAATATTATTATTTTTTGAGTAATAAAAATAAAATTACTGTCAGAAGTGGGATTTGAACCCACGCCTCCATGTGGAGACCAGAACACTCAGAATCCTGAAAGGTATTTAACCTTGAGTCTGGCGCCTTAGACCGCTCGGCCATCCTGACACATGAGCTAACACATGTTATCTCTATAAATGCTGATAAAACAATTTATACACCTATTAGTCTGTCTGTCTTTTTTTTTATGTAACTGCTTGTCTGTCCTATCTACCATTTTGTCTGTCTGTCTGTCTGTCCATCCGTCCATTCATTGATCTATTTACCTGCTTGTCTATATTAACAGTTGTTCTGTCTGTCTGTACAACTATTAGGTAAACATCTACTTGTTTGTTCTGCATGTCTGTGTTGGAAATACAAAGGAGAATTTTGTAAAATATTATATTTTTTTTTAGTAATAAAAATAAAATTACTGTCAGAAGTGGGATTTGAACCCACGCCTCCATGTGGAGACCAGAACACTCAGAATCCTGGAAGGTATTTAACCTTGAGTCTGGCGCCTTAGACCGCTCGGCCATCCTGACATACAGGCAGATTTGTCAGTGGCTGGGCAAGAATCTCTAAAAACATACAAACCATTAAATAAACGACAAATAAATGACTGAGTTGACAGCAGCTCTGTGGGAATATTTCTCTATCCATAACGGAGATATCCACTAAATTGCCATCCTGGTTTGTATAAATCCTATCGAATCTGCCATCCTAAATCAACAGGTAGCGATAATCTTTTGTCATGTGATCACGGGACGCGGAAGTCCTGTTCATCTTCTTCAGCCTGTGACGCGAAGCAAATCGGCTTATTTTAAAGTTTGGAGCTCGGCGTTTTAAATGGGCAGGTAATATTTTTCTAAGTTTTTATCTACATAAAACAAACAACCAAAAAAAATGTCTAGCGTTTTTATTTTGTACAGAACCGCTGTTTGTTTT
>MU551741.1:1372876-1412192 GCA_024362625.1 Silurus asotus
GCTGGGCGATGTGGCAAAAAGTTAAAGTGCAAGGAATACAAGAAAGTGCCAAATACACTGCTTCTAGGTTCATATAGGTTTCCGGAGAGTAGCAGAATTCCTTGCATGGACACTTTTCCATGCACGTCTCCACTTCTTCATATCTGTAAGGCTGGATCCATTGCTCCTTGCTCAGGTTTTAGATCCTGTTTTGTTTATAGTGACGTCACAGCTCGCAGACGCAAAACCCGAGCGTGACTTTAGCCCCGCCCACACCACGCTTCCAGGATCTCTGCTGTTAGAGAGAATCGTAACGCTGGAGCGTTTTTTTTTACTTAAATCTGATTAAACTTAAGACTTTTTGAAGATGTAAAGGATGCAATGCTACTCTAGATGTCCTCAAGATTGCCTGCTGTATAGAGAATCAATAACCTCAGACTGAGTCAAGATGTTTGTGTTTATTCCCTACATTTTTCTGTCTCTCTCTCAGACTGCTGAAAATTATTTCTACGTGCCGGACCTGGGCCAAGTGCCCGAGATCGATGTGCCCTCTTATCTGCCCGATCTCCCCGGTATCGCCGATGACCTCATGTACAGCGCTGACCTCGGCCCAGGCTTCGCCCCTTCTGGTACCGTAGGTGCGGCCATACCCGAGCTGCCCTCTTTTGGCACAGAACACGAAGAAGGTAATGGACACAGCATAGAAACTATCTGGACTAAAGCAGAAACAGAACAGTGTGTATTTGTTTGATATTTTGACCAAATATTTTTCATATTTCAGGCTCCCACTTTCGATCCGAGGCTCCTCCCCCTCCTCCGCCCCCACCTCCTCCACCTCCTCCTCCTCCAGCCTCATTTTCTCCAGGAGCTCCTCCAGCCCCACCCCCTCCTCCTCCACCTCCACCTGCCGTTCCTGATGACACAGGTGGTAGAGGTGTATCCGGTCATGCCCCGCCCACAGGTATCCCATTTCCTTAATAATATAGGGGATGAACACCGAGACTCAATATTAGATATTGATTTCATTTTGTCTAATTATTAGATACAACATTTAGATCTAAGATTAGATTATTATTGTGTGCAAAAAATCCACAAGAAAAATATTACAGGTTGCTTAATAATAATAATAATTCCTGTTAATATTTTATTTAATTATTTCTGCATTCATTCAAATTCTCGATCTTTTTGCTGTTCTAAATGTACCTAAATGTACCAATCTAACCATCCCTTATATATATATATATAATTACACTCCTCCATTCCTGAAAGCACACTGAGTATTTGGCAACAGAAAAGTATGAATACTATAAATACATAAAAGACTTGTGAAGACCCAGCAGCTATCAAAAGAAATCTGGGACAAAGTTCTAGAAAAGTAGTAATGTGTGTGTGTGTGTGTGTGTGTGTGTGCTAGGTCCAGTAAAAGACGCCCCCACAGAGGTCGTGAAGCCGTCAGACGGGCGAGCCAGTCTGCTCGAGTCTATTCGTAACGCCGGAGGCATCGGCAAGGCCAAACTGCGCAACGTTAAAGAGCGAAAGATGGTGAAGAAGAAACAGAAGGAGCAGGAGCAAGGTCAGTGCCAATGTTCTCAGTCCATACTGAAAACACACAGGAAGCTCATGACTACACTGACCTTCGAGATGGGTTTTTTTATTTTTTTTGGGAAAATGATGCCTATCAGCGCTCAGTGGATTGAATAAAGCACATGTGAATGCTGTGTTTAGATTCATAGGTTTCTAAAATAGACTCTTAGGGTTTTTACATGATTTTGATCGTATTCGCTTCGTTCATTTTTCATGTTTGGCATTTGCTGGAACATCATCAGGCTCACGGGTTGCATTCGTATCTTTTTATTATTCGTTTAAAACTCATTACCTTTTTCGATCATGTCTTTTTTTTTCTTTCCTTCAGTTGGAGCGGCAGCCAGTGGAGGAGATTTCATGTCAGACCTCTTCAATAAATTGGCCATGCGGAGGAAAGGTAGGATTTTACATATCACTTATAAAGACATCTGTCTTATTCATAGTTTTGTGTAAAACAGTGTGTGTAAGAACATGACTGGTGCAGAATTTATATTAAAAACACAATCTATGTTTAAGGGGAAATACATAGTGATATGGAAGGATATTACTTCACATCTACACTATTGTTGGGGTGATGTAATAAAGTTGAGTCACAGCTACTATCCTGAAGATAATTAGTTTTCAATAACAGCACTTCCTGCAATGGTTTATTCCAATAAATGGTGATTTCGCAATAATTGTTTTTCACTGTTATTGTCTTCGTGACAAGTCTCCAATAATTATTCCCTCATAATTTCAATGATCCAGGTATATTATGATTCACGCATCAAGTGAACAACCTCATACCAAGTCTTCAAGAGCTGAGGAAACATCTAATACCATCAGATCGTAGATACTATAATAAGTAGCATCTTGCCCCCGAGAGATCGGTCTTTAGGGTGGAACCTCTGAGATAAAGCGGTCTTTAAGTAAAGTAATAAAAAATCTATCAGCAAACAATTTATTAGTCGTTAACCGCAGCTTATGAGCTGAATAATAGATGTGAGATGAACATAGACAGATACAATGCAATTAATCCCATTGGTCCAGGTCCTGTTTCATCACTGTGCTGATCCTCCCTCATACAAGAAATCCTATTTAAGTGCGAGAACAAATCGTTCCTAAAATCAGGGCATCAACAATTGTTGTCCCTCTCAGGCGAACGAGCAACTCGGAATACAGAGCGCCCCCTATTGATAGGGTTAAATCTTAACATGGCAAAAACTACTAGGCACTAATGTGACAGTAAAACTGTTGCAGCCTCGCTGGTAATTTTGTCAAAAATCCTACCGAATTTTCCAAATCGTGGACACTGGGGACTTCTTCCACAACTTATCAGCCATTACACCATTTCTTTATTTTACATGTGAATAACAAGATTTGAAAATACGTTAATTGTCAGACAAACGCAATTATAGAGGAGCCCCACGTTGGGTCTAATTAGGGGGCAAAACACGGTCAACATTTAATAAACAACAAGCACAGTGAAATTCTAAGGAATCTGGGGTCAGAGTTCAGGGTACAGCAACACCCCTAGAGCACAGAGAGTTAAGGGCCTCCATCAAGGGCCCAAGAGTGGCAGCTTGGGGATTCCGGGGCTCAAACCACTGACCTTTTAATCAGACCCAGATCCTTTTTGGTCTTAATTTTGAACAGGTCTTCATTTTTAGATGTTTATTTAACTCCACCTCTTGTTGCTCACACTGATATGTACTTCTGAACATGCAGAACGTTCCAGCAGACCCTACTCATGACAGATCTCCGTTCAATCCATAGGCATCTCGGGTAAAATCCCAGGGGGCGGAGACTCCACCGACCCGCCCGGCAGCTCTGGAACGGCGTTCGCCAGGATGTCCGACGTGATCCCGCCCCTTCCTGCTCCTCACCAACCGAACGCAGAGGACGACGAGGACTGGGAGGCGTAGCCGAAAACACGCTTACCCAAAAACTCCCGGAGATCGGAAAAGCGCGGATTTGACTTCGTGCACTACAAATACTAATTTGTGTCAGCGTTGAAATATGAAACGATGTAGGTGATGTAGAAAACACTGTATATCTTCTCATTTTCTTTAAACAGTAGATCAGATAATTGGGTAAAAACCCAAAAACGTGTGTGAGACACACAGAACTCGGAAGGAAACCGCTTTTGATTGACCAGTGGACATTCAGGATTTTCTCCATCTCTGTATATGAAGAATTTAAAATAAGAAGGAAAACATATCCGAACATCTGCAGATGATCAGAGTAAAGTGTGTAATTACACCATTCACACACCGATTCTTTTCTAGCGTCTGCCGGGAAAACATACGGCTCACATACACGCTGTGTGTTCTGGAGTTCATCATGTACACGTTTCCAGTTCATCTCATTAAATCTTAATTTTATTCACATTAAACAGTAACAGGCTCACGTTAACGGCGTTCGGGGAAAAAAGTGTCCAAAGAAAGGAAAGGTTCGTTGTTTACAGGGTTTTTTTTACAGGATTATGTAAACACAAGGGCTTCAAAACATAAACAGCATCTGGACAAGTGAGGTCATGTGACGTCGTGCTCAGTGCTGTGTTTGTCGCTTCTCCAGGAAAAACTGCAAAACGAGACACACAACATAGTCATACACTATATTTACAAAAGTTTGTGGACACCTGACCATATGATTGCTATGTGCTTTTTTAAAAATGTCTCCATTCAACCTCCACTCTTCTGAGATGTTCTACTAGAATTTCGTGCTATTGGGCGTCGTAACATTGATCATGTTTAATAGGGTTGGAGATCTTCCACTCTGACGCATGTAAAGTGTATCTTCATGAAGCTGGCTTTGTGGACAGGGGCGTTGTCATGCTGGAACAGGTTTGGAGCTCCTAGTTCAACATCATCTACAACTGTGCCAATCAAACTTTGTGGTACAAGTATGAGAACTATATAGATTTATATAAATAGCCAAAAAAAAAAAAGTATCTTCATGAAGCTGGCTTTGTGGACAGGGGCGTTGTCATGCTGGAACAGGTTTGGAGCTCCTAGTTCAACATCATCTACAATTGTGCCAATCAAACTTTGTGGTACAAGTATGAGAACTATATAGATTTATATAAATAGCCAAAAAAAAAAAAGGCGGGTGTCCCAATACTTTTGGCCAGATAATGTAGAGCTTGTTGAAACATTTCCTAGACACGTCTTTACTCGGCTACGAAACACACCCTCACCTTCCTGATGCTGCCGAAAGCCGGCCCGAAGCTGCTGTGAGTGTGTGTGCTGCTTCGGATCCACTCTGGAAGTTTGCGCAGCGTGGCAGGACGGCCGTAGCGCCGGTCACACAGCACGATACAGGCGTAATCACCACGGTGACGAATCGCCCGGCCTGGGAGGAGACACGGGGCGTGATGAAACAAGACCCAGCAGGTTTTTTTGAGCCGTAAAAAACAGTTTGTATACAAAAAACCCTCGTTCTACCTATTGACTGGTTGACCGCCTTCATGCACAGGTTTTCGATTAACGCCTTGCCTGGACTTTTGCCACCTACAGGAGGCTGCGAAACAACACAATTCATACATTTCCATTTATTCTGTGTAGAATTTTTTGGTGATGTTACAATAAGAAGTTATTTTTTCACGCTCACTAACCATGTGTTTGTCTAAATACGCCATTTTCTCTTGGAGTTCAGGGGACTTGATGTTGGGGTACGGCATTCCGACCATCACGATACATCTAAACACACACACACACAGTGATGAAGTGAGTATGATTGTGAAAATAATTTGCCACTTAATACGTTCGTGTGGAGAGTGTAAATATGTTCTGCTCGTAAAAAAAGCTCAAACTGCGACCTCTAGTGTTCAACCAACGCAATTTCACATAATCAACAATACAGATTTCCACAGTGTGAATGTTTGACTTTTATTTGTCTGAATCCGTCTCACCTGCCAAGATCATCTGAGAAATTAATCCCTTCACTCATCTTTCCTCCAACCACAGAGAACAACAGCGCCCCCGTCTGGCCACCTCCATTATTCCTACAGCACTACAGAGGATAAAATAAGACTTAAATTTAATAACACACTGCTGCTAGAACAGGGCTGGGGCAAATATAAATATCCTAATGATAATAAGAAAAATGTACATCATATTATATATAAAATTCTATAATATATACATGTAAGTAATATAAACACACGCATGTAATTAGAGTAAAACAAAATTACGAGTTGGGCTCAAAGCAACCTGATGTCATTAGACAGCTTTGTGGTGAAAACTGAGTATTTTTCCTATAAGAGCATTCCAAAGAGTGTTTTATTCCTCTTATAGCACAGATTTTATACAAAAATTAAAGCATGGCAGACTTCTAACCAGTTCTAGCATATAAAATCACCTGCTGACCAATCATTCAATTTTGCTGTGGTAAAATTATATTAAATACATATATACACACACACACACATAAATAGTAGTATAAAATCTATATTATAAATTGTTATACTGAATATTTAAAAGTGTAGAAATTCCTTGAAATATTGTCTACCAATAAGCTAAACACAAACACACAAACAATTAGTGAGTTATAGATTTTGCTGATTATCTGGCACTGATATTTGATTGCTGGAACTATCATAAAAATATAAAATAAACTATACCGATAGTTTTTCCGGGTTGCATTATACAGTAAAAGAGTGGCCCCTAGAGGCGAATCACTGACATCATGTGCTGTTTATTTAAATGTGTTTTTTTTTTTTATTAATATTTTGGATGTAACTGTTTTTATTTATTTGGAGTCTTACCTTTTGTTTCAGTTTGAAATAAATGTATTTTTTTGTCCTTAATTTTGATTTATATATTTAACATATTCATATCATTCTGTACTGTTTTTTTTTTTTTTGTAATAAAGGTCAGTACTATTTTACATGGAGTGTTTGTTTTTAAACAAACAACCTAGCTATCGCTATCTGTAAAATCACAATGACATACCTGGATGCACCTGGAGTACTCAGACAGCACCTGCTCCACCTGACCTGCTTTCTTTGGTTCCTGAAAAATCTAAAGTACACAATTAATAAATATGTTGCTGTAAAATATTGCAAATGATTTAAAGCTGCTCGCCTGGAAAAGCCTTTTTTTTCCCCTCCCTAAAATCCCCACTCGTTCCAGAATTATTGGTACCCTTCAAATAGTTTTTCCAACTTCTCCAACACTTCTTACCACTGTTCTTCTTTGGAGAGCATTCTCCGAATTAATAACACCCCTTAATGAAAAGTTTGCTCGATTTAATTCCAGTATTATATGTTCAACTAATTCTGTAAATGCAGCACTGCACATTTTTAAAGTTCTGGAGTTGATCGTATGGACGATTTCATGTCTCATGCGTTCTTCAGAAAGAACATCTCTCTGATGAGGTGGTGTAAAGTGGAACAGTGTTTACCTTCTTTTTGGCTTCAAGTCGCTGAAGGACTCCGCTCTTCTCCCAGTGTCCCAGAATTCTCCTCTCGTACTCGTAAGAGGGGAAAAAACAGACCACGCCTCCTGGGACCACATTGCACAGGTTGGATAGAACACGCCCCGTCTCCTCCATCTTAAACACAGTCATGTGAAGAAACAAAGTGATTTTATAGTATAAAATTATTCTAAAGTTACTAAAACTTACATATATTTTTAGAGTAGTTTTATTTTTACATTTGTATCCATGGCAACCATATTTATACATTATAGTCATTTAAATCTGGGTGAAACTATTTTCAGTAAAAAAAAAAAAAAAAAAAAAAAAAAAATGAGAACCCACCAAGTTAAAAGGTTAAGAATTTTATACAGTTTAGTCATTTAAATCTGGGTGAAACCATTTTTAGTAAAAAATACTGACCTACGCAGTTACAGAGTTACAGATTCCCAGGAGTGATCTCCGTGTGTGTGTGTGTGTGTGTGTGTGTGTGTGTGTACCATCTGTGGGGTGTCTCTGGTCTGAAAGGTAAACTCCAGATCCTGTCCAGACGGTCCAGCGCAGAGGATTATGGGGAGAATATTCTCTGGAGGGATCACATGACCTGAGGTACAGACAGATTTTTACATAGTTACAATGAAAGCAACACATTTACACACACACACACACACTCTCGCACTAACAACACACTCACCACATGAAAACTGTGTGATGCGCTCATTAGGAACTCCAGCTGCCAGGAGAAGCTGCTCCTTAAAGTCTGAGACCTGTGACATGAAAAGGTTTTAAAGGTATTCAGTTAGGAAGCCTTGCTCTCAGTGTGTGTGTGTGTGTGTGTGTGTGTGTTGTATACACTTACAGGTTGCATGGTTCCCCCAGCGATTATGACGGCCCTGCATTCTTTGAGAACTTGTGCAAAATGAACCGCTGCATTCAGCATGAGAAACTTTACACTGCTCTGAGCCAGACATGCTGCACACACACACACACACACACACACACTTATCCATTGCTTGTTGTAAGAATATGTTGAAAGTTATGATCATGAAGACCACAGAAGAACATTTCCAGAGTGAAGAATTCTACCTTGTTTTTCCATCACCACTCTTCCATCTTTGTTGGCGCTCGTGAGAGCGAAAAGGAAACTTTCCACCAGCATCATAGGAGACGCCATGAGCGGTCTTTCTTCTGCAGAACCCTGGTTCTCAACAGGACCTAGCACAGACATACAAGTATTTCGACACCTGATTTTTCCAGCTGGATGTGGTTCTTCTGCAGACGGTTACCACAAATTTGGAGGCACACATTTGACGTCTTTGTCATGCTGGAACAGATTTGGGGTCTCCTAGTTAAAGGGGACATTTCATGCTACAGCATCCAATGTCACTGTGCACAAAGCCCCGTAGAAGATCTCGAGTGGCCTGCTATAGATCTCTAAACCCTCAACCCTTCAACACCTTTGGGATGACTGTGAGCACTGACTGCACCCTTAGGCCTCCTCACCTCATCTTATCTACACTACATGGAAAAACGTACTGGGACAATAACACGCTTGTGGCTCACAAATCCAAAATCTAGTGGAACAGCTTCCCAGAAGAGTGGAGGTTATTCTAACAGTAAATCAGGGCTACATGTGGAATTTAATATGTAGTTTGTTTGTGTGTGTTATAACGTGAACTAGGTAATGAATTCGAGATCCGCGTGACTGGCACGTTACCTGTAGCTTTAGTCTGAAGGCCCTGCAAGAAGCGTCCGAGTCCTTCGGTTCTGCGGTTCTCCTTATTCATCCAGCTTGTGTGTGCGCTCACACCGCTCCCTTCATACTTCTCAGAAAATCCAAACAACTACAAACACACACACACACACAATCCACAGTTTACATTTTGGGGTTAAGGGCCTTGCTCAGGGGCCCAGGAGTAGCAGTTTGGTGTGGATGAGATTTAAACTTGCGATCTTCAAGTTCAAAAATCCAATGCCTTAAACACTAAACTACAACCTCCCCAGTTAAACCCTGTATCCAGCCTGTCTTTAGTGTATATGCAATAAATAAATAAATAAATCCACCAGGATACAAGAAACTCCCTGATATTGGAGGTCCAGGTGACAAATTTAGTCACTATGTGAGAAAGAAACATCACTAGATGCATGTGTAATTGTTACCTAATGTAATAAATCATCCGAAAGGACATCCTGTGCAAAACAAATCAAAGGAACAGTGGCTCAGCTCACCTTCCTGCTGATCAAACTCTTCTCGAAATATCGCTGCACCTTCATTAAAAAACAGATCGGAAGACATTCGTTTTTAAGGGCTTGTTTTCAAGGCCTGCTGCAGAAGCATTTCAACAAAGTGGAGTTATGCAAATGCTGATTAATGTCCAAGGAGTGCAGACAAGTCTTTTTATTTTTTCCCTTTACTTCTATACCACAGAAATTTGGTGAGAATTTGATTTATTTCTTACAGAATTACACATCAAACTTTCGTATTTGTTCCTGTTTATTGGTGACATTTGAGCAAAAACAAAGCCCTCATTGGTTAAAAGTGGACTAACCAACACACACACACACACACACAGATTAGTGAATAACACTAATGATCTCTTCATCATGGCACCTGGTGAACATGAGCAGGTGAACATTTTGTCCTCAAAGTTGATGTTAGAAGCAGAAAAAGTGGGCGAGTGTTAGGATTTAAGAAATTGTGACGTCTAGACGTCTGGGTCAGAGCGTCTCCAAAACTGCAGCTCTTGTGGGATGTTCCTGGTCTGCAGTGGTCAGTGTCAAAAGTGCTCCAAGGAAGGAATGGTGGTGACCCGGCGACATGGGGGTCCGAGGCTCTTTGATGCACGTGGTAGCTCCTGTAATTCTGTTACGCCTGATCAGTGTATGATTCCCAACGGATATAGAAGTCATATAGAAAAGTGTTTGAAGAAAACTGGTAGAAGGTTCCAGCACCTCGAACGCAGTGATTGGAACAACACAACCTTCTCCTGGCTTGTTTCAGATAAAAGGGAACACAGAAGAACACAGAAGACACTCGGAACGTACACTTGTACCTTGAACAGGTTGATGTTGTCGATCTGTGCTCTAAACAGGAAGTCGTTAATGGTTAACAGTTCAGCCCCTGTGAAGAAAACACAAAATCATTAGTCTTCAACCAACTCAGACTAAATTCCTAACATTGAGGTTTATTTTTTCATTTTCCAACCACCCCTTAAAACGTGTGTGTGTGTGTGTGTGTGTGTGTGTGTGTGTGTGTACCTGGCTGAGTGCTCTGGGTCACAGGGTTCAGGCCCACCTTTCCTGTGATCACAAAACATTCTTAATGAAACGGCAAAACACAACCCCCCTGCCTTTTTTTCTCTCTCTCTCTCTCTCTCTCTCTCTCTCTCTCTCTTACCCCCTTCCTTTCTCTCTTTATCTCTCTCTTTCCCTCATTCTACCTCTCGCTCTCTGACCTCTCACTTGTTCTCTTCCTTTCTCACTCTCAACCTCTCACCCGTTCGTTCCCTCTCTCACCCGTTCTTTCCCTCTCTTTCCCTCCCTTTCAACCTAAAACTCATTCTCTCCCTCTCTCACCCTCCCTCTCAACCTCTCACGCGTTCTCACCCTTAACCTCTCATGCGTTCTCTCTCCCTCTCTCAACCTCTCACCTGTTCTCTCCCTCTCACCCGTTCTTTCCCTCTCTTTCCCTCCCTTTCAACCTAAAACTCATTCTCTCCCTCTCTCACCCTCCCTTTTAAGCTCTCAAGCGTTCTCTCCCTCAACCTCTCATGCGTTCTCTCTCCCTCTCTCAACCTCTCACCCGTTCTCTCCCTCTCTCACTCTCCTTTTTAACCTCTCATCTGTTCTCTCCCACTCTCACCCTCTTTCCCCCTCTCAACCTCTCATTTGTTCTCTCCCCATCACTCACTCTCTCTTTCCACTTTCTCTCCCTTTCTCTTTCTCTTGACACCCCCCCCCGCCAACACACACACACACACACACACACACAGCTGACCTCCAAGTGTGCGTACAAGCCCCTCGAGCACGAACAGGATTTGCTTGATGTACATCAGATTCTTGGCCTTCAGGCGGCTCCTGCAACATACACGCATTAATATAAGAAATTCCCTCACGTTTCCTGACGTTCTGCAAAATAAAGAGGCGGCAATTTTAACAACGTGAGCAGTAAAGGGTTGTTTTTGTTTTACCTGTAGCGGTCGCAGTACTGAGAGAGCTGTGAGTGAGCCCTGCACAGCTGAAACACAGCAGATGACAGATAAAGAAATGTGCGATTAAGTATTTAAATCGATTGACAGTTTAGATCTCTATAGCAGGAGATCTTCCACTCCACCCAATGTAAAGCAGATCTTCATGAAGCTGGCTTTGTGCACAGGGGCATTGTCATGCTGGAACAGGTTTGGAATCTCCTATCTTAATGCAAAGGGAAATTTTTATGCTTCTGCATTCGAAGACGTCCTCTAACTTTGTGGTATCAGTTTGGCGAAGAAGCACATCTGGCTGTAAAAATGTCCCAATACTTTTGGCCACACAATTTAGTAGTCAGGGTTCAGGAGGAACTTTATTTCACTGATTTAGTTCAGTATTCAATCACATTCATGTTTTGCTTTAAAACATTATGAATTATTCTTTGAAGTTTCGGGTCACAGGCGTTTTCAAAGCATTTACGGTCTGCTTTGATGTTTAACGGATCAGATAACAGTTTTTGAAACATTAAGCAGAGACGTTATTTTCATAATATGGAAATGTCCATGGTGCTTAAATACAGTAGATAAAAGCAAAAGTATTGGGACACCAACAACCTCATAGCTGAATGAGCACAAATCTAGTGGAACATCTTCACAGAAGAGTGAAGGTCATCATAAGCAGCACCGTTTCCACCCATACGCAAACTATGCGGTCGCATGGGGGGGCGCAACCTGCCCCAAATTTAATATACAGTGTATGTTTCCATACTTGAATATTAAGTGTGTTTAACCTCAGTGCCTTGAGGTGCACGTAATGTAAATATGTGTATAAAACGTGTATATAATTACAGACAGATGAGTTTTTCCTGTACCAGATCTACTTTTTTATGATCAGAAATGCAAATAAAAAGCGTTGTAACTTCAGGATGATCTTTTTCATTGCAGTATAGGGAAGTTTCCACCAAAAAGTCTACGTTCATGTTCCCAGATGTGCAGTCAGTACTGTGGCTTTGTGATGTAGTCACGTACCTGTGATCCGCTGACCTCAGCACTGTGCAGTGCCGTGATGGTGTCCGTGAGGTTGTGAGCCTCGTCGATAATCACGATCTGATCCTTTAGCTTGATCCCGGAGGCCTTGCGAGTCGCGGCGTGAAGGAGGGATTGATAAGGCAACACCACCACCTGGGAGAACCGCGAATAAACGTTGAATCACCGAACATCTGGTTTAGGGGGACCCCCCCCCCCCAAAAAAAAAAAAAAAAAAAAAAAAAACACACCCGACATGCAAATATTTCGAGGCTCTTGCATATACAGTGTGTGTGTGTGTGTGTGTGTGTGTGTGTGTGTATATATACCTCAGCTGCAGGAATAGCCAGCCGTGTGCTGTAATAAGGGCATGTGTGTGTCCCCCGGCCGTGCTGAACGAGCTGCTCGATGTCTCTGACGCTCGCCAGCACCTCGTCTCGCATCGTCATGATCTTCTCATAGCCCGAGAACAAACAGGTGGCCTTGACGGCACCTCGCCGACGTTTAGGCTCCGAGTCCGCCTTGTTCTGTTTACCTGTATACAGAGGGCAAAGGTCAAACCTGAGCCTGCAATCTCATAATTGCGTCTCGTGATCGTGATTCTGACCGTGTTTATTTTTTTGCAGCTCCATACAGCGATCGTTGATCAGCTGGACGCTTTCCAGCCGATTCACCTCCGGATTAATGCACAGATTCTGCAAAAATAAATGAACACTCACAAATTCTACACACGGATTTTCAAGATAAAATGGAAAAGCTCATATCAGTGTAATTATCTCGTTATACACTAAGGTCCACCCACAGTGTGAACAGAGCCACTAAACCCCGCCCCTTTTTACAAATAAATCAACCATTGTACACAATTACCGCAAAGCTGGAAGACGCATTAAGGAATTTTCCCTCTCTTGATTTAGGAGACCCAAACCTGTTCCAGCATTACAATGCCCCCGTGAACATCTTTACATGTTTTGGAGTGGAAGATCTCCTGCTACAGAGCTATAAATACTACTGAACACCTCTGGGATGAATATGAACGCTGATTGCACCTCAGGCCTCCTCACCCACATCAGTAGCTGACTTTATTAAACTCCCCTGTGGCTGAATGAGCACAAAATCTCCACTTCAAAATCTAGTGGAACATCTTCTCAGAAGAGTGAAGGTTATTAGAAAAACAGACAGGGACTAATTTTGAGGGACGGGTCGCTCACGGACGATTCATTAGTTTTGAACGAGTCTTTAATGTGACTGTTTCGAATGTTACATTTCTGATCAAAGGAACGAAAAGAACTAAAAAAGCTTTGATCGCTTTGATGAACGAAATTTAAAGAACAGAATCACTAAAATGATCTGATCTTCACGTCACTACCAGAACATACAAATCTTATGGTCAGGTGTCCACAAACTTTGTATATTCAGTATATTCAGTAATATATTCATATTTTCTGTAAGAGGTGTAAAAAAAACACCGACTCCTTCTTTAATATGTTTCATAACACAATAAATGTGTGTGTGTGTGTGTGTGTGTGTGTGTGTGTGTGTGTGTGTGTAAATGTACCTGTCTAGACCCAAGATTAACCAAGCGGACTGTGGATCTGAAGGGGCTCTTCTGCACTTCATGTACGAACTGAGCCAGCTGTGAGTGTGTACGGCTGCAGTAATAAATCTGATATAAGAAAACACACACACACAAAACCCAACAAACACACATTGTGTTACACAAATTACACACCATCATGCTCACATAAATAATCAAAAATATATATTTTTTTTATGAAATGTGAAAATCCTATGCTACTTTATTTATCCAATACTATTATACTATCTATATTATTTATTTTTCTTAAAATTATTATTTCTTGTATTTTTTATTTTTTATTTATTTTTATTTACAAATAAATTCTTGCTGATATTTTGCTTCGTCTTGCAGTATGGCCAGAGTCTTTTATTTGTCTTATAATCTTCAGTATAATTTAATGTTTGGGGGCATAAAAAAAACAAACAAAAAAAAAAACATTGTACCTAAGGAAAAATACAATATTTATAAATTAGATATATGTATACAGTGCTAGCAAGTATTTGCCCCCTTCTGGGTTTTTTTCTGGACATTTCTGTCACATTTTTTTTACATAGGGTCAGGAATTTTTTAAACAACTTTTTGATAAAAAATGACATCATCATATAAATAATAATAAATGACATCATCATATAAAAATTGCTATAAAAACACGCATGATGATCTGAATTGTGTAAGTGTGACAAATATCCGAATAAAATAAAAAAATAATAATAATAACCAGGAAGGGGGCAAATACTTTTTCACAGCACTGTATGCCCATGAAATCAAGAGACACAATGAATCAAAATTTCGATTTTAATTACCAATAATATTCAGACAGCTGTCTAAAAACTCGTAATGTAATTAATGCTCACTTTGGTAATGTGCTCTTCCTCCAGATCATCATCATCATCATCTTCATCACAGAGTCTGGAATAGAGTCAGAGTGAAGATTAAGTCTTGGAGAAATGCTATAGATAAAAACAGAGGTGAAGACGTGAACACGCACTTGTTTTTGGGAGCGGCGTCTTCGTCGCTTTCGTAATCGGCAACAACAAGCCCGTCCTCTTCGTCTTCATCAGGTCCTTCTTCTGAGACCACGTCCTGCTTACTGACCTGCAGGAGCTTCTCGGTCTCGTCGTTCTCGTTGTTCTGTGGACGTGAGGACAGTTTTCAGAGACTCGATCTTTCAGAGATAAATCTATAATCAGTATCAGAGTTTATCTTGAAAGACTTTTTATGAAACTGGATGGATTTCTGGCTCTGGCTGAAGATGAAGTCGTGCCTGGTGATTACACAAGCTGACACGTTCCTTTCAATCTAATCTATTAATCTCCTGTCCAACAGTGACGATACGCAAACTGACTTTTCTCTTCATGGCGTGTTTAAGGTGAGCGTTGTGCCTGATCATCTCCAGTCGGTCCTCTCTCCTCTTTCTTTTCACCTCCTCATCCTATTAAAGAACGAATGCAGGATATGAAAATAAAACGTTAATAAACTCTGGACAATTTTTCTTTTATATAATATATTTCACAGATACTTATATACTTTGCACCTTCGTCAAATTTAGTCTCAAGAAGACCAAAATTCTAAATTTTCATTTCCCACCTTTAGTTTGTTCACCATCTCTCTCTCCGCTCTTTTCTGCACAAACTCTGAAACCCAGTCCAGCTCTGCATCAGCGCTGCTCCCGTTCTTCTCCTGCACCTCATC
Organism: Silurus asotus; assembly: GCA_024362625.1. Classification (NCBI taxonomy): domain Eukaryota; kingdom Metazoa; phylum Chordata; class Actinopteri; order Siluriformes; family Siluridae; genus Silurus; species Silurus asotus. Next base: position 1,388,318 of record MU551741.1, read on the forward strand.
TCCTGCCCCGTCCCTTCCTCCTTCACCTAGGGACAGCATCACGACTCATCAATTTATCTGAACAAAGCTAGCTTAGAGGGTCTGATGCTGGTGTACACTGGCACCCGAACCCCTTACGTATTCCTGCCCCTCACCCTGATCCTCAAAGTTCCAGGATTTGGTGCATCATGAAAAGCAAAATACAACAAAGAAGACCCAGGACTGCTAAGCTGCTAGAATAGTCAAATGGGACATTTCTCTCCCAAAACTCCCAGCACAAATAGAACAGAATCATCATGCATCACCTGCCCTGGTGATCACTGTGTTCTCAAGGAGCTTCGCAGCTTCTTCTCGTTTCTTCTCCTCGAAGTCCTTCAGCCATGTCAGAGCACCACAGATCAGACTCAATGACTTTCCCTGGAAATCACATGCCAACAATGAAACCCCAATTGTAAAACATGGGACTAATCAGAGGAAAGACCCGTGGAGACTGACCGTGCCGGTGGGACTCTCGAAGATGCCCACTTTGCCCTGCTCGAGAACGTCGTAAAGCTCCTCCATGAAGCGCTCCTGGATCGGATACGGCGTAAAGGGAAACGGGAAGCGACGGACGCCATCCAGGTTTTCCATTCCGAGCTGTATTGTGTCTCAAAAGATAAAATGCTTACTGTTTTTTATTACTCAGACTTTGAATCCTAGTGGACCTCAGGCTCCAGAGCTCCTTCAGGTATGGAGCTGAACTTCCTTGAAGGTCCGCGCCATTGACGAGACTCAGCCAATGAGAAGGAGACCCAGCCTACTACTGTTAGGGAACATCATCAAATGCCATCACTGTCACTAAACGAAGACGACATCACATTACATACAAACTCATTTGTTTGCAAAATCATTCACAAAAGATATTTAGTATTCGTAAAATTCCTGTCTTCTTCTTCTTCTTCTTTTTCCGGGTCATGCGTCTCCACACCACCCTGTCCCCTTCTCCTGCCTCTATTAAACCAACCACCTCCATGCTTTCCCTCACCACATCCATAAACCTCCACCATGTCCATCCTCTTTCCTGTCTGGGGTCTTCATCCTTAGCATCTTTCTACTGATATACCCCATGTTCCTTCTTTGCACATGACTAAACATCTAATTTTCACCTCTCTCTCCTTGTCTCCAAAATGTCCTACCTGCACGGTTCCTCAAATACACAAAATTCTAATCCTGACCATCCTCGTCACTATTGATGAACATCACAGCATCTTAAACTCCACCACATCCAGCTCCTAACACTCCCAAGAGTGGTCTTCAAAACCATCAACCGCTGTGATGTTACAGGCAATCTTGTTTTGATTGGCTCGTGGTGTATCTACTCATCACCAACGTACAGCTCAGCATCAGTTTCATTAAACAACAGTCTTGTGACAACAGCCACAGCGGATCATCCGTCTCCAAACCCCCCTGTCCTCTACATCTGCCTCTTTCAAACCAACCACCTGCATGTCTTCCCTCACCACATCATGGAACCTCCTCCTTGGCCTTCCTCTTTTCTTCCTTTCTGGTGGCTCCATCCTCAACATTCTCCTACCGATATACCCCATGTCCCTCCTCTGCACATGTCCAAACCATCTCAATCTCACCTTCCTTTACCTTGTCTCCAAAATGTCCTACATGCACTGTCTCTCTAATAAACTCATTTCTAATCCTGTCCATCGTCGTCACTCTTAACAAACATCTCAACATCTTCAGCTCTGCTACCTCCAGCTTCACGTCCTGTCTTTTACTCAATGCCACAGTCTCTAATCCATACAACATCTCAGGTCTCACCACAGTCCTATAAACTTTCTCTTTCACTCTCACAGATACTCTTCTATCACATATCACTCCTGCTATCACTCTTCTCCACCGATATACCGCATGTCCGTCCTCTGCACATCTTCAGCTCCACCACCTGTCTTTTGGTCAACGTCTCTAAACCATACAACAAAAACAGAAGAATGAACATTATAGCCATAATAAATCATAGTACATATAATTTAAACAATTTTTGAACTTAAGCTGAATAATGATTTTCAGTCCTATCAGGCAAAACCTACCAAAACCTTTCGTTCCGACGGCGTTCAGTAGTTTGCAGACGGTCCCTGGCGGGGCAGCGCGTCTCCTTTCTGGTCGCTCTGGAAAGTTCGGTGCCCTTCCTCCTGCTGCTGAAGTGTCTAGAAGGAGCTTCTCGGCTTTAAGTTCCTTCTCTCTCCCACATCTCTACACACCTTACTAATCATTTCCGCAGTGCTACACGGCGTTAATTCGATCAAGAGTGCGGGATTTCCCGGTACACACCAAACCCTCAGCTATCTTCTCCACTTCTCATCCCATTCGAACTCACAACTGCAGGTGGACTGAACCAGAATCTTCCTTTATTTTTTACACAATTTGGGGTGAACATGACTGCAGAAGAATTGTCCAACGACTCCCAGAGCATCCCTATGGAAGGAGAAGACATCACCCCAAAGAAAGATGGAGGAGTTTTGAAGGTAACTTCATTTTCTTTCTTCTGCAGCAGCACCTTTTTCCCACCCAGACCAGTTCCTGAGCCATCATCATCTCCAAGCTCCAACCTTCTCCCACAGTGCTTTGCAGACATCTCATGCAAACCATTATGGAATTAAAGCACCTGAGGAACGCATGTGCTGCTTAAAATGCTAACATCTTAGCTTAACCTGATGATGCTAACATGGCTAGCTAGCTAGCTAGCTCATCGCACTTGCAGGTTTAGCATGAGGAGTGACACACACACACACACACACAGATTTGTAAATGTATTAAATAAAATACATCAAAGACAAATTCTGCCAAGTTTTTGCTTTGATCAGTATTCAAATTGATATGATATCAATAATGTAGAATTACTGCAGGATTAAAGGGTCAGTAAGCGTTTTATTATTATTGCTTTTCCCTTTATTTTTATGCACATGCATCCAGGGAGATGTGCATAACACAAGCGTACACTTATTTTCTTATTAAGTGTCATAAAAATCGCAGAGAAAACATTTGAAATGTAAATTTTCAGGCCCGGAAACACTGGACGAAGTGCTTGAATTCAGAACCACGGATTAAAGCGTCCATAAGCGTTTTTTTCCTTTGTTTTTTCCCTTTTTTTTTGTTTTTTGTAAACCGACATCCTGAGAGACATGCGTAACCAAAGTGTGCGTGTTTTTTCTTTCCCCTAAAGTGTATTAAAAGTGAAACTGAAATGCAGATTTCTGGGTCATTTTATACATGCTTTAGTCCGAAGGTGGTCCGGAAGTCCGGAAATATGGAGCGAACGTATTCAACAAATATTTAATACTTTAAATGCGTCACTTCAATGCATTTTTATTTGTCTATTTTATTTTGTCTCAAAGCAGCTTTACAGACGTGACTTTAAATCTGTAACGTTTATTTGAGTTTATTCCTAATAAGCAGCGACTGTGGCAAAGAAAACCACCTTCAGACGCTTGAGGAAGAACCCTTGAGAGGAACCAGCCTCAAAAGGGAACCCGTCTTTATCCGGGTGACACCGAATGCGCCTTCATTAAAGGTCCATTATTACTCAGGTGTACTGTTTAGTGTGTGTCTGTGGTTCTGATCCATTATAGTAACCTGCTGATATTAATTACAGTCCAAATCAATCTTCAACAATGTCTGGATCAGACCTGGAACTCTTATACAATCAATGGGATTGTTGCTCATTGCACTGTTATTTTTTTTTAGATTACAGGGGAATGTTTTCTATTTTATTGTACATATTACGACATCGTAAATAAAAAAAAGTACAGTATTTTTTGGACTATAAGCCGCTACTTTTTTCCTAAATTTTGAACCCGTGGCTTAAACAATAAAGCGGCTAATTTATGAATCTTTTCTGGGTTTTTCCCGGTTTCACAAACTTCAAGCCAAAAAACTGAGCGACATAACATTAGACCAATGAAATTCCCGAACGGAAACGAAAAAACGCACTTCACCTGTGTTCTGAGCTGCACGGCTACTGTTTAGATACAAGCCGTTGTAACGCGTTGAGTCGAGCTCACTAACTCCAGTTACAACAGAAATCATATAAGCACAGACAGGTTTCCAAAACTCGTGCTTTTTTATGTTTCTTGCCAACAGCGTTACGGGTTAGTCAAAGAAACTTAGAAATCAGCATCAGAAAATAATAAGGACATATTCCTCGGTCTTGCACACATGCAGTAATACCGGGAAAAAGCAGTGGCATGCTTTTCCCAAAATACCGCAATGCTCCTAAAGGAAGCGCAACATATTTCCCCCGTTACACCATGTGTAACGTGTCTTTCGTTAAAGCCTGTGTAAATATTTGTAAAATTCAGTGGGTGTGGCTTATATATGGGTGCGCCTCATATAGTCCGAAAATTACATAATTGGCTACTTTAATTTTTAACGTTTGGCACAATGTGGCGTTTCTTCTCAGCTCATGGCCCTCAGGGAAGTTTGATTTTTGGCGCTTCATATAAAAAAAGTTTGGTGAACGTGAACAATTGTGGTATTCTATTCGCATATAGTGTGAACCCTACAGAGCATATGCTGTAAATAATAAGTGCTCGTATGCTTCATCCTTGTTGGTCCTCCTACCTGTATGTTTTTTGGGTGGAGATTGATAACCATGGGCAGGAACAGTAGAGTATTAAACTAAAAAGTCTCTTAATGCATTTGTGTTGTTTTTAGGTTAATGATCTAAATGGATAAATCATTAATAATGCATGTCTCCTTCGTAACCTCGTGTTTGTGTGTGCTGTATAGCTGGTGAAGAGAGAGGGCACAGGCGCCGAGTTACCGATGACCGGCGATAAAGTGTTCGTGCATTACGTTGGGACTCTTCTGGATGGCACTCAGTTCGACTCCAGCCGTGATCGAGGAGAGAAGTTCTCATTCGAGTTAGGAAAAGGTGGGTTTGAAATTTTTTTTGCATAAACGTTCTTGCAACGATGATGCTTAATCAGATTCATAATTATTGGCACCCTTTCGGATAATGTGTTCTGAAGAAATATAAATAGGAGGCACCTGCTGGACTGCACTCATGGGTGCTCTGAAGCCTTCCTCGCAACAATTGCACCTCACTCCTTGAATTTTTTTGGTGATCGGAGAAATGGTTGATTTAGGTGCAGTCTTGCCAGTAGCAATATCGTCGTGTGGCAAAGCAGCGATAACTGCAACAGAGGAGGAACGATCTCATCATTTACTTGCATTAATGACCTACTTTTTTGTTTGTGGTTTCTTCAAGTGTATCAACTATATCTTTATTAGAGGAAATCGTTAATTAACACCTTCTATATATTCTATATATCCTGACAGCTCTTTGCGTCCCGGCTGTAATGTCTTCGTTCACCACTAGGGCGGCGTGCTCCGCACTTTAAGAACTGCTGATCTAGACTTTTCCCTGTGTATATGTAAACTTTTATATATATCCCGCAGGTCAGGTGATTAAAGCATGGGATATCGGTGTTGCGACGATGCGCATCGGTGAAATCTGCCAGTTGATCTGCAAACCGGAGTATGCGTACGGATCTGCTGGAAGCCCACCCAAAATCCCACCCAACGCCACCCTGGTGTTCCAGGTACCCTCTTTACACTAATTCTGTAGTCGTTATTATTTATGTGGCTACAAATTTGCTTAGTGTGTTTTCATGGCAGGTCGAGTTGTTTGACTTTCACGGCGAGGACATCACAGAAGATGAAGATGGCGGAATTGTTCGTCGCATCATCACTAAAGGAGAGGGATACTCCAAACCGAACGAGGGGGCGTCCGTGGAAGGTAAAAAAAAAAAAAGACAACAAAACATGCATTTTTGTGAGAATTAGATGTTTTTGATTATTATCCTCCCATTCCTCCATCTGATTCTGACCCTGATCGCTATGTCTTCTGCAGCGGCTGAGGCCCACAAGATCTTTTTTTTCCACAATAAACATGCTTAAGTCTGCCTTGTACGCTGTTTTTTTTCCGTCTCGCCAACACACTCGTAACACCAGTCAGACGCTACTCTACTGTTCTATAAGCCGAGTTGTTGATCGGATTGGAACTAATTCCGTTCTACAGACGAAAGGATGTCTAACTTTTGTTCCCTCTGTTTTTTCGTTCAGTGCACCTGGAGGGAACGCATGAGGGCCGCGTGTTCGACGAGCGGGAGCTGAAGTTTGAGGTGGGAGACGGAGAAAACCTCGATCTGCCGCTCGGTGTGGAGAAATCGCTGCAGGCTATGGAACAGGGCGAAGAGTCTCTGTTCATTATCAGACCAAAGTAAATACGCACACTTATATCAATTTTTACCATGAAATCAATTATACACGCATGTCCTCCATGCTCAGGGCCGTCAGGTGACTTATACGTCGTTCGCGAGCAGGTACTACTGTAGGAGCGCAGAGGTTTGCTGTCTCATTTGCTGATTCAGCATTTTATGAAATTTTTTTTTCTTTCCACCATACTTTCAGATATGGCTTTGGAAACGCAGGCAAACCCAAATTTAACATTCCACCTGGTGCTACGCTGCAATACAAAATCAAACTGACAAAGTTCGAGAAGGTGAGCGTGCTTCAACTTGTATAAATAAACCTCTGGAAATCTTTAATTAAAATTGGCTATTCAATATATTTTTTTTTTACTTCAAAATATATAAAAGATTTAAAAAAAATCTTAGCATCGGTAGGTATTCCACATGAAATCATATCGTGTACATGCAATACATTTTTCCAAGGGTCTGGAATGTAATTTTATACAGATACGATCATCTACGTACATGCAACCTTGTTTTATTAAGGCTTTCAGATCTATTTTTGTGAATGTATTTTTTCTTCATGTGCCTTCATGGCTTTCTCCTAGGCTAAGGAATCCTGGGAAATGAACACCAGCGAGAAACTGGAACAGAGCGCAATCGTCAAAGAGAAAGGAACTCAATACTTCAAAGTATGAGCCACACACCAACACTTGTGTTGATTGTAAAACTCCAAGCTGCCTGTTAACTGTTTCTGACTGTGTGTGTTGCAGGATGGGAAATATAAGCAGGCGGTTGTGCAGTATAAGCGCATCGTGTCCTGGCTGGAGCACGAGTCCAGCCTGCAGGAAGAGGACGAAGAGAAAGCCAAAGCCCTGAGACTAGCAGCTCACCTCAACCTGGCCATGTCCTACCTAAAACTACAGGAGCCTAGCCTTGCCCTGGAGAACTGTGACAAGGTGCCGCCCCTTTAGTCACCTGACCTCATGTTATCAGAGTGTGTGTATAATGCGTTCAGCGATCGTTCGCTGTAAAAGCCTTTTATAAGAATGGTGATAGTGTGACGCCTTTTTGGCTTCGTAGTAATAATAATAACACGGAAATTCTTTTTTCGCAGCACTCACACTATCACCGTTCTTATAAAAGGTTTTGCAGCAAATACCTCCACTGCTCCATTATAACTAACGGCGAAGGGCTTCTAAACGAGCTTACACCGGTTCCTAACAATTGCAGAAGTCCCAGGATCGTCAACTCCTAGTTCAGAAAATTTCCCATTTCCTTGTTCCACCCCGTATTAATAGTTGAACTTTGTGCTCATGTCAAAAAGATTAAACGAAATGAAATTATTATGATTTTATTTACTCATTTTATTTATTTTTAATGATCTGAAGTTTTTTTGTAATCGATTCACTTATTTTCTCTGTGCCGTCCCTCCACAGGCTCTGGAACTGGACACGAACAATGAAAAGGCTTTGTTCAGGCGAGGAGAAGCGCTGTTCGTGATGAAGGACTTCGATCGGGCGAGAGGAGACTTCCAGCGTGTGGTGCAGCTCTATCCAACCAACAAGGCGGCAAAGAGCCAAGTGCTGCAGTGCCAGAAACACATTAAGGAGCAGCACGAAAAGGACAAACGCCTCTACGCCAACATGTTTCAGAAGTTTGCCGAGAGGGACGCTAAAGTAAGCGTGTAGAGTCGATACGATTAAAAGCAAAACCGAGTCATTTGATCGAATTGAACGGTCCTGGATTGAAATCTCTCCATACGGGACAGCTGAAAGAGGCTTTCTGAAGGATTATGCGTTAGCTGATTAATCAACCGGTAGTTTTTTAAATGGATACTGGATAAAAAGAAAAGAAAACTCTTTATAAAAATAGTACTGAACTTTATTACAAAAAAAGTAAAAAAAAATAAATGGATCGTGAAAATGTGCCGAATTAAATCAATATGAATATATTAATTAGAAATATATATAAAAAAAAAAAAACACTCAACACCAAACAGTACATGGTGTCAGTGATTGTCCTCTAGAGGCCGCTCTCGTACTGTATAATGGCAGCAGATCTATTACAAAAAAGTAAAAAAAAAAGTACTGGATCGTGAAAATGTGCCGAATGAAATCAATATGAATATATTAATTAGAATAAAAAAAAATTAAATAAAAAAAAAAAAAAAAAAAAAAAACACACAACAACAAACAGTACATGGTGTCAGTGATTGGCCTCTAGAGGTCGCTCTCGTACTGTATAATGGCAGCAGATCTTCGGCAACCCGGAAAAACTATCAGTATGGATTTTCCCTGATCAATCGATTGACCTCTATTATCTTATAAGTTGATGTGGCTACATTTAGCCCACCTCTCGATACAGATTCTATCCCCTTGATATGGTATCTATACCTTGTGAACCTATGGTTCTGTGTTTTGAAGGTTGTCAGTCATGTGACTCCTCTCAGACCATTGAGCCTCGGTGTCAGGTGTAATATCACTACATGATTCTTTTATAGTTCAAAACTCTGACATTTTTCTCTGAATAAAAAACAATAGCACACGCACCCTTTTACGTTCTGCACCTGCAGATAACATTTTTGTTCTAAAAAACGCTTTTTCCTTATTTTTCTTGCAGAAAGAAGCCGAGCAGGTGAAGAAAGAGAGCAAAGACGGCACGATGGAGCTCGAGGAAAACGGTGCCGAAGAGCAGACCGCAGCATAAACGCTTGTTAATTTGTCTGCTTTGAGGGTCTAATGATTTTTTTTTTACTTTTGGTTTTCATTTTGCAGTTTGTTTCCTATGAAATGAGACGAGTTTGTGTGTATAGGTGCGAAGTTTGACGTCTGATCTGTAGAATACTGTTTATTTTTGTTGCCTTTTTTCTCCAAGGCCTCGCTGCCATTGGCACCGTGCGAGTTTCATTGGTGTACTCGTGTTGACGTGAGGCAGCTAGACAGGCCCGGCTAAGTGGGTGCAGAATGGGGTAAGGCTGGAGCACTGAACAGAGAAAATATTAGGCAGCACCACAGCCTCTACTATTGGGCCCTGCCCTGATACTGCTACTTAAACGGTATACTGGCGCGCACCACTATGTAGTGCTGCTGTACACAACAGGTAATGGCATGAAATTAAAACGTAACGGCAACACGACTGTTTTGTTTGTATTCCCCTTACGGTTGTATACATTTAGCTTTTTTCTTTCATTATGTATTTTACTGTTCGCTGTCCATTAGGCTGTTAAACTTCTAGAATCCTTTTCTTTATTCATACAACTGGAAATCCAGTGTAGGGTACATAGTTTTTTTGTCAGAATGAATCGCTTTTTATCTGCTTGACTTGCATTTGTAATGCGTTATAAGCACTTAGACATCTATCCAGACTTCTGTTCTAGCCTACTTCGGTGCTTGGTGTCTGCAAGGACTCTGAGGGCTCATATCAGATTTTTCTAGATCGGGAGATATTACTCAGCGGTTCATACGCTGCCTGCTCTGATTAGTTTCAAATGCATGAACGGAAGCGAGGGAAATGACGTTCTTTGTTCTGGTCATGTGTCTCTAATGCTCCAGTGATGTCAAATAAAAGAATACAGTTTGCTCAGAACGTTAAGCTTAAATGCTCTGGACTCTTATCTACAGAATGTTTCTTTACTGCATCATATTCAGTTCTGTTGAAGAACCATCACCAGAACTGGATTCATATCAATATTTCTGTTATCAATGTTTATTGTTTGGGAAGATCAAAATGTAAAAAAAAAAAAAGCTGCACTTCGTCTATCGACCAAGACCCGAGATTCTTCATGGTAATTCATCTCAGGGACAGAAGGTGGTGCTGTTATATTAGGAAACAGGGGACTGCAAATTGAGGCTGGAAATAAAAAGGGGCATTTTTGTTTAACTTTTGCTCCTCCATTTAACTGGGAATGAATTGTGTTTTATTGAACAGCAGCAAAAAAATACTAGGAAACCTTGTATTACTACGATTTTGGAGACAGTAGCATTACTTTTTCCCTTCACTTGAACTGTTCCAGCATGGCAATGCCCCCTGCACAAAGCCAGCTCAATGTAAATATGTTGGACATCAGTTGGAGTGGAAGATCTCCTGCTATAAAGCTCTGACCTTAACAATATTGAACAGGTTTTGGATCGATGTGAACGCTGACTGCACCCCAGGCCTCCTCACCTCACCTACTACATCAGTACCTGACTACCCTTGTGGATGAATCAGAAAGTGTTCTCTGATACACAAGAAATTTGTTTTGGCGACAGAAGCTTAGCCACAATTATATTTGAATAACATTTTAAGAATTTTTTTTTTTAATGAATAAAATGGTAAATTTGCAGATCTATACAGGTATTTGCGAGTTGTGGCAGTGAAAGCTGTTCTTGTGTGTTTTTGTTTTTGTTATTTTTAAGAATAAAGGAGATGTGAAAACCTGCAGTAACTACAGGAGAATAAAGTTGATCAGTTCGCCATGAAGTTATGAGGAGTAGTGGAATCCAGGCTGAGGGAAGAGGTGACCCTCTGTGAGCAACAGAGCACCACAGAATCAGCTTTGAGAATGTTGATGGAGAAGTGTAGAGAAGGTCAGAAGGAGTTGCATTGTGTGTTTATGGATTTGGAGAAAGTGTTCGACAGGGTGGAGAGAGAAGTTGTGGTATTGTATAAGGAAGTCTGTTGTGGCAGCAGTGATGTGTACAGTAGGAATGACAGACTGGTTTAAGGTGGAGGTTGGACTGCATCAAAGATCAGCTCTGAGCCCTTTCCTGTTTGCAGTGGTGATGGACAGGTTGATGGACGTGGTCAGACAGGAGTCTCACTGGACTATAATGTTTGCGAATGATATTGTGATTTGTGGTGAGAGTAGAAAGCAGGTTCAGAAGATCCTGGAGGGTTGGAGGTACATGCTGGAAAGAAGGGGAAGGTGTAAAAGTGTAAGAGTACATTTGTGTGAATCAGAGGGAGGGCAGTGGAGTGGTGCAGTTGCAGGGAGAAGAGGTGGAGAAGGTGGAGGAGTTCAGGTACCTGGGATCAACAGTGCAAAGTAATGGAGAGTGTGTTAGAGAAGTGAAGAAAAGAGTGCAGGCAGGGTGGAGTAGGTGAAGAAGAGTGATAGAAGGAGTGATTTCTGATAGAAGAGTATATGCAGGAGTAGAAAGGGAAAGTTTATAGGACTGTGGTGAGACCTGAGATGTTGTATGGTTTAGAGACAGTGGCATTGAGTAAAAGACAGGAGGTGGAGCTGGAGGTAGCAGAGCTGAAGATATTGAGGTTTTCGTTGGGAGTGATGACGATGGACAGGTTTAGAAATTAGTTTATTAGAGGGACAGCGCACGTAGGACGTTTTGGGGACAAAGTAAGAGAGGCTCGATTGAGATGGTTTGGACAGAGGAGGGACATGGGGTATATCAGTAGGAGAATGCTGAGGATGGAGCCACCAGGTAGGAGGAAAAGCGGAAGACCAAAGAGGAGGTTTATGGATGTGGTGAGAGAAGACATGCAGGTAGTGGGTTTGAAAGAGGCAGATGTAGAGGACAGGGGGTATGGAGACGGATGATCCGCTGTGGCGCCCCCTAATGGGAGAAGCCAAAAGAAGAAGAAGAAGACATTCAAATTCTTAGGGTCAGGTGTTCACAAATGTTTTTTTCTTCATGCAGTGTATATCATTTAAAAAAATTTGCACTAGATCCTTAGATTAACAGAAACAGACATTGTTACTATAGACTGCACCATTACCTAATGTTGCAAGTCTTAGGAGACGTGTATAGCATTCACAAAGCAGCTTTTTTGCATAAAAAGGTATGAGTAAGTTGCTGCTGTTTGCAAATAAACAACACACCCAAAACCTACATGTAGTCCTTGCTTTTACGCAAATAAGCCCCGGCCCCAAAACATGTACAGCTCTGACAATAGCGCAGAATGCTAATGACACTTCATATTAATGCTCTGATCATCTACTTAGAATCCCCTTAAAGCACGTCTCAGTTCAAAAACTAGTTGTAGAGCCGCACAAAGAACATTTAGGTTTTTTTAAAAGTGAACCTTCTGTTCTGACAAGAGTGTTGATCTTGCATTTGCACATCTTTTTCATGAATTCACACCTGACCTGAGGCTTAGAAACAAGAATGTAAAAACAAGTTGTTACCTCAGAGACCTGAAAAAGTCAATTGAATTCTGGAAGAAACAAGAAAATACTAAATGGAAATGTTGAGCTGGGTGGAAGATCTGACATTTCAGCCTCAACGAAGGATTGTCTCGAGAAAAAAAACCCCGAATGCAGTTCCTGTATACAGTGTTTGTTGAGAAAATACACGTCTTTTAGTCAGAAACACTTCCATATAATCGTATCTATTACAAATGCCAAAGTGTTTTTATAGCACTTACAGTGTATTTAAGCAATTCAAGTGTAATTTACACATACAATTTCCTTATATTAGAATTAAACTATACATTTCCAAGACGTGATCTTTAGTAAGTGCGCATATTTGGTACCTGGACCTTCAGTGGGGACGTACCCGACCTAATCCACCTCTTAATACCACCACTATCATGTCACAATTATAAAAACCATCAATACAATACAAAAATGCAATATAACAACATGTGGCATTACAGAGAGAGAGACATTTCATGTATGGAGGGTGAATACCATTTTTACTGAAGCAAGAAACCCAGTTAAGTCTCAAAACCTCTACACTACAACCGCAACTGTGCACCTACAACATCTGGAGCAGTTCAGAATCAATAATATGTAACAAAGCAACAAATTTGATGAAGGATATTGGTTAGATTTGATCACCTATCACTGAACAATGGTGGAACTGTAATGAATGGACTTTTGGTGCCACCCAGATGAGGATGGGTTTCCCTGTTGGTTCCTCTTAAGCAGCGGGGTCCAAACTAAGGCCCCGGGGCCAACTGCGGCCCGCCATCCATTGTTTTTTGCCTGTATTTTGCCTGTATCGTTTTGTCGCCCAGTCCTTCGTATATTTATCTGTATGTGGCCCTCAGGAAAAAAAAGTTTGGCCATCCCTGGTCTTAAGGGTTCTTCCTCATGATATCTCAGGGAGTTTTTTCTTGCACTTATTAGTGATAAACATACAAGCATAAGAAACAAACTTATCCTTTCTTTTATTACCATTTTATCTGTGTAAAGCTGCTTTGAGACAATGTCCATCGTTAAAAACACATTGAATGTAAAACCTTTTTTTTTCTCCACTAGGAAAATATAAAAAAAAGTTAAGGACGTTTGCGACTACCGTGTGGCGTACACGTTTCGCCCTCCTTCCCAGTGTAAGTGTGTCGTTTGCTTTGTTTTTGCATGTGCTTTTATGCATGAAAGTGAACATATGTTAACATGAATGCTGCACACTGAGTCAGCAGAGGCAAGTGGAAAGCTTTACAGAGCTCCGACGCTTGACAACGGAGATGACGTTTTTCTTTTGCCTTTGCTTCCTGGTGGCCACTTGTGAATTGTCTGTAGGCATCATTAGAGAATATAGTTTTCATGAAAAATCATCATCAGTCAACTGGAATCAGGCTCAATGCATTTGCAGAAGATACTACAGAGATCTGGCTACTGTGACTACTACTGAAGAACACCAGAGACTTGTAAACACTGGAAACAGATATGATTCGAGTTGGATTGGATTGCACAGAATTGACACAATCAACAACACCTGGATGTGGTCTGATGGACAACCAGCCTATTTCGTTAATTGGGCACATGGCTGGCCTTGGATTGGGCCTTTAGATTGCTCTGTTTTGTATAACGGAGTCTGGTATAATGATCCATGTGGTTCAACTCACAATTATTTCTACTGTTATAGATATTTGATTTTGGTGAATGAACTTAAGACATGGGAGGAGGCTCTTCAGTACTGCACCACAAAATACACTGGTTTGGTTACTCTACCGTTCTCCTCACAGATGGAACAGGCTAAACTAGAGCTCATTTTGGCCCAAACAGACAGGGTGTGGGCCGGCCTGCGTTTTATGAATAGTAGATGGTTCTGGCTGAGTGGAAACCCTCTAGTTACACTGGATTCATTGCCATCGTGTCCAGATTGGCGTTATTACTGTGGAGCAATCAACACCAAAACAAACATGTGGGAGAACCGAGACTGCAAAGAGAAGCTGAATTTCCTCTGCTGGAGGTGAGTCATGAACACTGAAATCAAGAATTTAGAAGTCCTTACGGCTTTTTTACATTTTTACAGTAAAAAACGTACACTTTAAAATGTGTATAAAGAATAGTGAATAAAATGTTCTATCTCTCGCTGTGTGTGTGTGTGTGTGTGTGTGTGTGTGTTTCTCAACAGCTAAATTGTTGGATCCTCCCTCAGGAAGAACACTATATGGCTCAATAAATATGTAAATAAAAAAAATAAATATATGATTATTTAGCAAAAACAAACCAAAAATAAATGATATATGTGTGTATATGTACACTATATTGACAAAAGTTTTGGGACACCTGAACTTTCCTGCTATATGTGGTTCTTTTCCAAACTGTTACCACAAATCTGGAGGCACTCATTTGTACAGGACGTCTTTAGATGGCGCTATAATAAAATTTTGCATTAATTTGTACTTCTGAAACCCAAACCTGTTCCAGCATGGCGATGCCCCTGTGCACCCAAAGTGAGCTCCTTGAAGATCTGGTTTGCATGCTTTGGAGAGGAAGATCTTAAGTTGCCTGCTATAGAGCTCTGATTTCATCCCTACTGAACACCTTTGGGATGAATTGTAACGCTGACTGCACCCCAGGTCTCCTCGCCTACATCAGTACCTGCTTTTCATAACACCCTTGTGTCTGATGAACACAAATATCCATAAGCACACACCAACATCTAGTGGAACATCTTCCCAGAAGAGTGGAGGAAATAATGAGCAAATTGTGACTGAATGTTGAATGCAATGCTCAAAAACACATACCAAACTTATGACTAGGTGACCCAACACTTTTAGCAATATAGTGTGTGTGTGTGTGTGTGTGTGTGTGTGTGTGTGTGTCTATCTGTGAATGTACGCTTGTATTTATATTTATTTATTTATTTATTTATAATGTATGCATCAGATGTGAAGAGAGCAACTGAAATTCATACTTGAGTTAAAGAATAGATAACTTACTGCAAACCTTACTTTAGTTAAAAGTCAAAAATTCCAAAACGTACATGATGAACGTACGTTCAAAGAGGCACTAGTCCTCGACACTAAGACACGTGACACACGTTATTTGTGAGGTTTTATTTCCTAAAATACAAATCAAATTGTTCACCTCAATACTGCATTAACCGTCAACACAACAGCCTCTTCAACACATCAAAAATAATCAAAGATAAAAAAGACAAAACAGCGATCTTCAATTCACAAATAAAACTACAGGATCATGTCACAAAGTAAAAGAGCCATTAGTATTTAATGGACGATTTAAATTAAATATTTTGATATGAAGTAAAACCAAATATTCAAAGCTGATTTTTGATGCAGCTCTCAGTCTCAGAGAAGGGGCGATATTTATTCGAGCTCTTTTTGGACTAACAATGAGGCCAGTGGTGCTAAGAAAGTCACTCAGAGGCAGCAGATGTGTGTAGAGAGGTGTTAAGCCTTAATGACATTTTCAACAGAGGTGCAAAATGTGATTGGTATTGGCCATTTTAAATAAAAAAAACTAGAATCTATCTATTGAATCATAATAGTAGTCGAGTAAAGAGTAAAAGTTGCTTATATCTTTAAAACTTAGTAAAATTAGCACGATTTTTTTTGTAGTTAATAAGCCTATGTAGTTTATAAGTCTATTTCTGCAACAGAGTATACAAATACTGTAAATGTATATATATATTTCTGCAATTAAACATGATACAAACAGAGAAATGCCTGTCATTTTTTATTTCAAGTATTGTCCTTCATAATTGCACGATTATCTGCATGATGGAAAACAGAATACAATTCCTCCCTATGACAAAGAGATTTTTCTGGAATGCACATGTCTCATTTGAACATTTACTATGCAAAGAATCTAAAGAAAATACTCTTAAGAAAACATGATCCTCTGGAAGAGTATGTATTCTGCTGTTGAAAATCTTTTGCATGAGTTCAAACTTTAAAGGCCTGAAATGACTCACTTTCTAAGAGTTGGCGTCTCATACAGGGGGAATACATGCTGTACACATGTACAGTACTTGTTTCAGGGTTTTTACATACCATTTACATTTATTTTAAAAATTAATGTCGGAAAAACACGTGTCTCTTTTGGATATTTACTATTTAAAGAAGCTACAAATTGTTACTTTTATATTTAATAAGTATAATGTAATTTAAGAAAACAAGATACCTGTTAGCGTTTGAGATAAATACATTGTTATACAGTCGAACCCATTTATCTTAAGTCGACGTTTTTGAAGTGGGATCGCCAAATTCTCTCTTTGTCTCAGTATTTTCTCATCCGTTATGTTGATTCTATTATATCGACCAAACCCTAATATCTCGAACACAAAACAGGGAAAAATTTGCCACTTAATGTGAAATAACTCACAAATGTAATTTTGACACTGGTTAGTTTTTTGTAAAAACGAACACACGTTTTTTGTGATTTTTTGAGTGATCTGTGTGTTTATAATGTTGGAGAATATAATAAAGGTTTGTATGGAGAATGGACGGTGGTTTGTATTGTATACTGGTGAATCTCTGCTGTTAGTTGGTGCATATATGCCTTTTGTTTTTAGCAAACATGTATGTACATTTTTATAGCATGACTTCATCAAACAAATCGCAGCAACGCTGTTGCACATTCTCATTTATTAACGCACATCATGTACATAAAGAAATTTCAAGCACGTTAATATACTGCCGCCATTTTGGTTTTCGTTTATCTCGATCATCGGTTACCTCGCCGCTTTTTGGCGACCCCCTACGACATCGACATAACCGGGTTCCACTGTATTGTTAAATGTATGAAAAGGTCAATATGTGTAATGAATGTGGTATTAAAGGTATATAAATAAAGATCGTCACCGTTTGCTTTATTTGAACTATTTGCCCCTCTGTTCCAGTTTGACCTGTTTTGCCTACTTGGTTTTTGCATAATTTGTAAATCTGAGTGTAGATAAATCACAACGCTGCGCACACATTTGACTGAAAGATTGTGGAGTGGGAAGATTTACAGAACTTCGACACATTCACCGCAAAGATGCACCTTTCCTTTTGTTACTGTTTCCTGGTGGCTTCTTGTGGATTATCTGTAGGCATCATTAGAGATTATAGTTACCATGATCATGTACCAGAATTGACCTGGAAAGAGGCTCAGAGTCACTGCAGAAGATACTACAGAGATCTGGCTTCTTTTAATACCACTGAAGAACAACAGAGACTTGAAAATATCGAAATAAAAGATTACTCAGGCTGGATTGGGTTGTACAGATCGTACTCAACTGACCTCACCTGGAAATGGTCTGATGGAGAACCAGTTTCTATCTTAAATTGGAAAAGTATTTGGTCCTTGGGGATTCCAAATAATTGTGTTGTTCAGTGTAACGGAATCTTGTATAACGATCCCTGTGAGGCGACTCATAGATATTTCTACTGTTATAGATATTTGATTTTGGTGAACGAGCTTATGACCTGGAAGGAGGCTCTTTAGTACTGCACCAAAGAATACACTGGTTTGGCGTCTTTGCCCATTGCGACACAAATACGGCAGGCAAACCCGGAGCTGGCGCTGACCCAAACGGAGAGTGTGTGGGTCGCCCTGCGCTACATCGATGGAAAATGGTTCTGGCTGAGTGAAAGTCCTTTAGGGGTAGATTCTGGGACTGGAAATCCTCCAGATCCACTGGTTTCAATGCCATCATGTCCAGCTTTGCCTTATCGCTGTGGAGCAATCAACACCAAGACAAATGTCTTTGAGAACCGAGACTGCAACGAGAAGCTGAATGTCCTCTGCTGGAAGTGAGTCATAAACAGTTTAATGCATTGTGTGAATCTGAATCTTATTACATTAGGAAGATTATATGACATTTTAGTCTTACAGAAAAACAAGATAGAATGTTCATAGAATAATCTTTCTTTCTTTCTTTCTTACTTTTTTCTCCTGCTCTCTTTTTCTCAACAGATAATTATCCACCCACTGGTTTCTCCTTCAGGAAGAAAACGAGATAAATACATGCCACAATACTTTTCATTTATATGTAGATTGTTTTAGCTTTTTATTTAGAGGGCCTTGGGCTGATAATCCATTTTCATCATAATATCAAAAACTGATATTTAAATAGGTTATGGAAAAATATATTTGGGGGTGGAGGATTGTCACTTTTTATATACTTGTTTTTGATTCATCTGGGTCTTTTGGATTAAATACTTTTATTTTTATTTTCGAGTGGTGAATGTATGTTGCGTTCATTAGTTTTTTGAGTTGCAATTCGTTTAGTGACTAACAATACATACAATTCTTTTTAAAGTTATTATTGGAGGTGGTAGCTCAGTGTTTAAGGCTCTGGGTTGCTGATAGGAAGATCGGGGTTCAAGCCCTAGTATTGCCAGTCTGCCAGTCTTGGGGCCCTTGAGCAAGGCCCTTAACCCTTAACTGTTGGTCGAGCAACTTTAAATGCTGTATAAATACATATTAGATTTCTTTTTTTACTTAAATTTGTTAATTAAATTTATCATATGTCAATTTAATTAGTGAGTCACAGATGTGAGGACAATAACACTATAAACACACAATAACACACTAAATGACAATTTTAATATAAAAAGTGTTTGTAAACTGGATTTCTTTGACCATTTATCACAGTCTTGGGTCTGTCAAATACGGTGGCTGAGAAATCAAAAACAAAACAACAAATTCAAAAACTAATTAAAAAGTTTAAAAAAACAACATCAAAATTCAGACAAACCGGAAAAGGTAGGTGTAGTTGAATGGAATGGTGAATTCCAGTGAGTTGAATGGAAACTTACAGATCATTGGACCAATGATCTGTAAGTTTCCATTCACCATTCCATTCATTCAATATATATATATACAGTTTGGACACACCTTCTCATTCAAAGAGTTTTACTTTATTTTCATGACTATGAAAATTGTAGAGTCACACTAAAGGCATCAAGGGCTATCTGACCATTTGATCTCTCGGGGAACTCCTTCAAGACTGTTGGAAGACCATTTCAGGTCACTACCTCTTGAAGCTCATCAAGAGAATGCAAAGAGTGTGCAAAGCAGTAATCAAAGCAAAAGGTGGCGACTTTGAAGAACCTAGAATGACATTTTTCAGTTGTTTCACACTTTTTTGTTATGTATATAATTCCATATATAATTCCACATGTGTTCATTATATATATATTTTTTTTTTTTTTTTAAGTTAGTACTGCCCCCTGTTGGAAGGAAGTTACATTTGTGCTTGTTACTGTTGACAACCAGGTGGCGCCACAAGACCATAAAATAGGGCTGTGGATAAACAACTTAGTCTCAGGCTTTCCTACAGAGTTTTCTATGGAGTTTAGCTGAAACACATGGAAAGTTATGGGCTAAAGAAATCATCAGGTGGCTGAACAAAGCCAGAAAACTGAAAAAGGGTTAAGCCTCTGTGCTCCACAGGTGCTGTTACATGGCTGATCCCAACATCTCTCACATTTTACTATAACTACTGTGCTAAATGCCCTAAAGTGCACAATATTTCTAATCTAACAATGAATCCTAACCTGGAAGTCGAAGGGAATTTCATTGGTGCTCTTTACTGAGGAAGAAATGTCCAATCTTGAGATATTTGCACAATTAATCAATAATATAATATAAACTTGTTCAATATGGGGTTTGGAATGGGATGCCCCTGGGCAGGGCAGGGTCAAGTGGAGCAGGGTTTGAGTGCTGGATTGTTAAAAATTCTTCTGCAATTAGTGTCTGATTTTTTTTGCATGAGCTTGTAAGAAGAGGAAATTATCAGGACTCTGACATTCTCTTTCTCTCTCGTGTTTCTTTTCAAAAGAGCAAAGTCAGAATAAAGTAAAATAATAAGATTGTAAGAAACTCTAAATGATTAATATTTCGAGGTAAAAAAAAAAGCTTTTAAACCTAATATTTATTCATTTGTATTTTACTTTAAAACAAAAAATGAATGATCGCAACTTTTATGGACCATCAATGTATGTCTTTCTTTCTTTCTTTCTTTCTTGCTTGTAAATCATATGCAATTACAATAAAAATCATACACTTCAATGTAAAGAGAGAACATATTAATAAACAGTCATCAAAAAATCAGATCTTTTCTTTTTTTTAATGAACATGTCTAATGATTTAGAAGCCACATTTTTGTATGGCTTCTTTAAATATTTTAACTTAATTATTTGACAAAAGGCTGACAGACAAATGTCCATAGCTTCAGAACAGGAAATGTGAAAATCACCTCATATAAAATAATAATAAGAAGCATCATAATTGACATGCGTACAGTATCAACAAATTACACATTACACAGAGTTTATAATGTTACCAAATGACAAAGCTTAATATATATTGTCAGGATTCTGGCTCTTTTTTATTTATTTATTTATTTTTTGCTTTCCTTTCTTTATCCCCTTTTTCTGTGTCATTCTTCTCCTGGCCCACCATATCAAATCAAATCAACTTTTATTAATGGAGCACATTTAAAATCAACCCTAGTTGGGAAAAGTGATGTTAGAAATCAAAACAAATTCATTCTGTCACCATTCTGTTCCTTTACTTATCACTTATTGTATCCACCTAACTAGTATTGATTTTTTTTGCATAGATTTGCATTTTGCCACCTGAATTGCTCCTGAGTTGCTCCTGAAATGTGTAATCTTTGCTTTTGCTGGTTGAACCTTCTGCCCAAGTGTTTGTATATGTAATTATTTTATTTGTTATTTTCCTTAAAGATTTTTTTACATTTTAATTTGGGATTATTCTTATCTCTCTTATCTCTGTTTTTTTCTCTTTATCATTTGACCCTTTTTGTGGCATGCTCCTAGAGTTCATTTCTCCCATGCATTTGACCCTGATTCGAACCCCAGTCGATGATGATATTAAAGACTCTACATAATTGAAAATGGTGACACCAGTATGGTGGTAAGGAGAATGGATACATTGTGTTAGACAAAAATAATTGATTCACCATTGAGCAAGTGTAATGAAAACTTTATAAAACAGTAGTAAAATATTCCAAAGATTTATAAAAAAAAATTAAAGATTAATGGTTTGAGATATTAGCGGTAGTGCCCCCAGCGAGCCGATGCAGGTGTCCATTAGAGCCATCAGAGCCAGCAAGAACTTCTCTGCTCGCCTAAACACTGACTTACGTTTTAATACATTCGACCCATGAATGTATTCATTTATTCCCAATAGTTTATCCTTTTTATTTCATAGCTTTTCTCTCAGTTGTTGTGCTTTCAACAGTTCTATGTTTTTGTTATATTTTCTATCCAATCATATTTAAACCATCTTGTTTTACCAGGGTCGAAGAATTCTGCGTTGAGTCCTTTAAAATCAACAATGCTTATAGTTTTAAATACATTACAACAAAACTGTTGCTTTAGCCAATCAGATTCTGAGATGGTGACACCAGAGCCATCTAGAGGTGTACATTAACATGCATTTTCACCTTCTTTGATTGGATGGTCACACAAAAAAATATTTGTTTGGATTTAATAGCTGTTTTTACATTCCACAATAGTTGAGGGAGGAAAACAAATTGATTTGGTCACAGAGACACTCAAAAGCTTTTTATTCGTTAAATAAATTAATTATATCATAATGTCCAGCTTTTCCTGAAGAGGCTGTCTTGAAAATAGCCTTGTAAGTGTATCTGTGACCAAATCAGTTTGTTCTCCTGTCAACCATTGTGGCCAATCCTGAATGTGCAGGCCTGTCTCAGCCAGGAAAAGGGTTTGGTTGCCACTTTTAATTCAGTAACTATAAGTGGTAACCTTGGCTCACAGCCTCCAAATAGCACTGCATTTCTGGAAATGCCTGTTATTTTACAATTTATAGATTTGGTTTTTGGAGCCACAAACACCAAATCTAGCTATATCTTTAGGAGCACCAGCCGCACAGGTCAGGTGTATACTGGAACCCAGGGTGCTGGACATAGCAGGTCAGCCTAGGTCTTTAGAAAGGCACAGGTTCTCTGAGATAATTTTTCACATGGGAGCTAAAAATATACGCCTTCGACAGTCAGAGGTTACTAGGAATAATATTATAGATGTGTGTAAATTAGCGACGGCAATGTCCGATGCAGTAATATGCTTTAGCCCCATCCCAATGTGGCATGCCAATGTAGCTTACAGCAGGTGATGGATGCTGAACTGCTGGATGTCCGAGTGGTGCTCCAAATAAAATGTTGGCTTCTTAGTTAATTTGAGCAATTTTAAAGGACAAGACTGGCCTGTTAGGGCGGGACGATATCCACCCCACTCAGGAAGGTGCTGCTCTCATTTCTTGTAGTATTGGTCATAGTTTCAGAACAGCATTAGTTAACCAGTGACTGTCCAGAGCCAAGGCCAGGGAGCAGACAGGCAGGCTAAACCAATCGTCTACTAGCTGCACAGTCGTCACTTAGGATCCACCCTATTGAGACTGTCTGTCCTCCGAGTGAAACCAAAATGTAGAAATTCCCCAAAAAAGTCTGTTTAAGTAACCTGATTAACATTAAATTACATAGGACTGAATGCACAGCCAGCACCTCTGATCTAAAGATAGGATTGTTGAAATTTCGATCCCTAAAAAGCACTAACTATAAATGAAATTATTACCAACCAGGAGTTTAATATAATGTGTTTGACAGAAACATTGATGAAACCAAATAAATATGTAGCATTAAATTAAGCAAGTCCTCCTGGGTATAGTTACAGTGCCCTCCACAATTATTGGCACCCCTGTTTAAGATGTGGTCGTGGACTTCCTTTTTTTTTTAAACAACATAGAACCCAAATGCAAAAAAAGAGAAAAATCCAACCTTTTATTTAAGTACATTACTTTGGTGGTAAAAAAATCACACATTTAGAAAAAAAAAAAAAAACTTGAAATCATGTGTGCCACAATTATTGGCACCCCTGATGTTAATACTTTGTACAACCTCTTTTTGCCAACAAGACAGCACTCCTCCTATAACATTTCACAAGATTGGAGAACACAGAGAGAGGGATTTTTGTGGCAAAATCATTCTTCTTTGCACAATCTTTCTAGATCATCCAGTGTCCTGGGTCCTCTCTTATGCACTCTTCTCTTTAGCTCGCCCCACAGGTTTTCGATTGGGTTGAGGTCTGGGGACTGAGATGGCCATGGGAGGACCTTGAGTTTGTGACTGCTGAACCACTTTTGTGTAGATTTTGCCACATGTTATCCTCCACCATACTTCACGCAGGTGCTTTTTGGCATACTCATCTTTTGTTTTACGCCAGACCCACTTAGAGT
Source organism: Silurus asotus (assembly GCA_024362625.1). NCBI lineage: Eukaryota > Metazoa > Chordata > Actinopteri > Siluriformes > Siluridae > Silurus > Silurus asotus. The sequence goes on from MU551741.1 coordinate 1,411,952, forward strand.
GTTTGTTGCCAAAAAGCTCAATCTTAGTCTCATCTGACCAAAGCACACGATCCCAGTTGAAGTCCCAGTACCGCTTAGCAAACTCCAGACGTTTACGTTTGTGAGTGTTAGTGAGAAAAGGCTTTTTCCTTGCATGCCTCCCAAACAGCTTGTTGGCATGTAGAGAGCATCTGATGGTTGTTTAGGAGACTCTGTGACCCCAAGATGCCACTCTTTAATGCAATTCTGTGACGGTGAGCTT
>MU551741.1:1412615-1459932 GCA_024362625.1 Silurus asotus
TTTTTTTTTTTTTCTAAATGTATGATTTTTTTTACCACCATAGTTATGTACTTAAATGAAAGGTTGGATTTTTCTCTTTTTTTGCATTTGGGTTCTTTGTTGTTTTAAAAAAAAAGGGAGAATTTTTAGAAGTCCATGACCACATCTTAAACAGGGGTGCCAATAATTGTGGAGGGCACTGTATATACACCAGCCCTGTCTAAATGGCGGATAAAAATAGAGTATTCGGTGAACTGGGATATTTGTATGCTGTCGTCTCCTCACTCTTACACGTTCACTCAGGTTTGTTGATGGTGGTGTGGTGGGGCGTCTCTTATCCCAGAGATCCCTAATGTTGACATTACCTTCTGGTTCTCCCTTTTAGTTATGCTGCCATAATCTTGAGAAGGAAAAGAAGGAAAAATTCTGTAGTGAGTTAGATGAAGTGGTGAAGAATGAAACTAGGAAAGAATGATTTGTGATTAGGGAAGACTTTAATGGGCATGTAGGTGAAGGGAACAGAGGTGATGAGGAGGTGATGGGTAGGTTTGGCTTTTAGTAGAGAAATGTGGAAGGGCATTTGGTGATAGATTTTGCTAAAAGGATAGAAATGGCAGTGGTAAATACTTATTTTCATTTAAGAAGAAGGTGGAGCATAGGGTGACATAAGAGTGGAGGAAGGTGCACACAGGTTGACTATGTTCTATGTAGGAGATGCAACCTGGAGGAGATAGGATACTGTAAGGTGTTGGCAGGGGACAGTGGAGCTAGACAGCATCAGATGGTGGTCAGTAGGATGGTTTTAGAGGTAAAGAAAAAGAGAGGACTGAAAGAAGAATAAAATGGTGGAAACTGAAGAAGGAAGACTGTAGTGTGAGATTCAGGGAAGAGGTCAGACAGGGGCTCGGTGGTGTTGAAGAGGTGCTGGATGATTCGATAACTACTGCAGGAGTGAAAAGGGAGAGGGTGTGCTACAAGTTAGAGCAATAAAAGGTGGAGATGGAAATGTGTAGTGAACAGATAAGAGAGAAAGAAGGTTGGATGATGTGGAGATGGTGGAGCAGGAAGTGGATATGATTGGTAAGATGGAACTGAGAGAAGCGTTTAAGAGAATGAAGAGTGGAAGGTCAGTAGGTCCAGATGACAAACCGGTAGAAGCATGGAGATGTTAGGAGAGATTGTTTAACAAGATTTTGGAAGGTGAGAGGATGCCTGAGAAATGGAGAAGGAGTGTGCTCGTACCGATCTTTAAGAATAAGGGATATGTGCAGACAAATAGTAACTACAGGGCAATAAACTTTATCAGTCACACCATGAACTTATTGTGATTATATCAAGATTGAAATGAGGAAGAGCAAGGAGGAGGTGTATAATGTGGTGAGGGAAGACTTACAGGTAGTTGGTTTAAAACAGGCAGATGTAGAGGACAGGGGTTATGGTTATCCGCTGTGGTGACCCCTAATAAGAGAAGCCCAAAGAAGAAGAAGAATATTATGTAAACTCAAACTAGTTGCTATGACAGCAAATCCGTTTTGGTCTGCAAGTTTGGATGGCAAATTGATGATGACAGTGCTGAACATTCCCATTTGCATTGCTGAAGATGTAAAAACAATCTAAAAAAACAATCTAAAAAACAATCTAAAAACATTTGCTAGCTTATGAGGATTGTTGGATGTTAGGTAAAGGTACTCAGAGAGAGAGAGAAATTAAATTATTGCTTAATATGAAATCCTTCTCCTTCCTTTCCAATTTGACCTGTTTTGCTTACTTTTTTTGCATATTATGTAAATTAGCTTGTGGATAAAACACAAATGCTGGACACCTGGTTGACACAAGCAGTGACATCTAAAAAGCTCCGACACAATCACAGCAGAGATGAAGTTTTTCTTTTGTCTTTGTTTCTTGGTGGCGACTTGTGGATTGTCTCTAGGTATAATCAGGGAATATAGTTTCCATGATCTACTATATGTAAACTGGACCAATGCTCAATGGTATTGCAGAAGATACTACAGAGATCTGGCTACTGTCACTACTACTGAGGAAAACCAGAGACTTGTATACATTGGAAACAATGATTACTCAGCCTGGATTGGGTTGTACAGATCCGATGCAAACAGCCTCACCTGGAAATGGTCTGATGAAGAACCAATTTATTTCTTAAATTGGGAATATGGTTGGCCATTGACAGATTCTGTGACTCCAGTAAAAAATTGTGCTGTTTTGTATAACGGAGTCTGGTATAACGATCCCTGTGACTTGAAAAGTAAATATTTCTACTGTTATAGATATTTGATTTTGGTGAACAAGCTTATGACCTGGAAGGAGGCTCTTCAGTACTGCACCAAAGAATACACTGGTTTGGCTTCTTTGCCCATTGCGACACAAATATGGCAGATAATCCCGGAGCTGGCGCTGACCCAAACGGAGAGTGTGTGGGTCGCCCTGCACTACATCGATGGAAAATGGTTCTGGTTGAGTGAAAGTCCTTTAGGGGTAGATTCTGGGACTGGAAATCATCCAGATCCACTGGTTTCAATGCCATCATGTCCAGCTTTGCCTTATCGCTGTGGAGCAATCAACACCAAGACAAATGTCTTTGAGAACCGAGACTGCAACGAGAAGCTGAATGTCCTCTGCTGGAAGTGAGTCATAAACAGTTTAATGCATTGTGTAAATATTAACCATATAATATCACTGTGTTGAGATAATAGGTTGCCTAATGGAACTGTGTAAAAGATTCACACATGACACTTTAACACATAGAATGCATAGAATAATCTCTTTCTCTCTCAACAGGTAATTATACACAGATTGGCCTCTTCTTCAGGGTGAATGACCTCCCACCAGAAAAAATGGACGCCACCCAAAACATTCTATTTTATGTATACAGTACTGTACTGTTTTACATTTTACCCCATTTTATAATCAATAATCATATATAAACTTCATTATATCAACATAAAACTCAACTATTTCCGTATATTTTTTTTGGTCTATTGTGCTTCCAGGAAAATCGGCCAAACAAATTAGTTTCTTCTGTAAAGCAGGTGATTACTGTACTGAGAAGGCCACAGAATATCTATCTATCTATCTATCTATCTATCTATCTATCTATCTATCTATCTATCTATCTATCTATCTGCATTTTAAATTATTTCTTTTAGACCGTAAGCTTAAGTCTATTTCTACAATTGAATGTACAAATATTGCAAATGTAAACATAGAGCAAATATCTGTAATTAAATATTATACAAATAGAAAAACATCTGTCATTATTTATTTCACATATTATCCATGCCTAAGGAAATCAATATTATACAGGAACGCAGGATACCCGAGTGCCTGCATCCCAGACAGGAATCTCATTCAGTGAGAACGAATGCCATTACCAAAGCAAGAAATGCAAAGAACACGATTCAACAAATCTCTTTTCACTGCAGCCACAACTGCACCACCTGCATACATCATCTCTAACAGAAGCTTAAATATGAACCTTGAACTTTTCCCCTGGGGATTGGGATTCAGACACTGTATATTTGTGCAAATTTTACAGGAAGGAAAACGCAAAAGTATAAATGGTCCTTGAAAAAGTTTAACAGTTTCTTGCCAACCTTTCCTTCCCATGTCCAGCTTTTCTTGAAAAAGTCTTGTAAATGAAATGTAAGTGTATCTGCAACCAAATTAGCTTCACCTGTCAGCCTTTGTGGAATAACTATTTATTTATTTTTTTATAAAAAATAAATCTACACGAATATGTTTGAGGTTGTGACGTTCGCTAGGGATGTGATTTGCAAGCACACTGACTAAGATTTGGCTATAAAGCACATGCCTGATTTAACACTTAATATGCAAAGAAGCTAAAGAAATACTTATAAGGAAACAGGAAGAATACATGCTGTGCACTAGAGGCCTGCACTTATGCGGTACTACCCACGTAAACGAGTGCAGCGCGGGAAAAGATTTGTTTAGTAAATGTGGGTGAGGGCAGTGCGCCAAGTGCAACAAAGTCTAGCAAGCTACAGAGTAGCCTAGTTAGCCTCCAATTTATTTCTTCTAAAGTTAAAATTGGTACAAATGAGTAAGGGAGCTGGACCAAGCTATTTTTCAGACTACGGATCCCTGGCTGACTCTATTCAGTGCAAGTCATCAGAGTGAGGTAATGACAAAAAAAAATAAAAAAAAATTGTGCAATATAAAGAAATACAAATATAAATAAATATATGTTTTGCACTTTAATAGTAGGTAGGTAGTTTGTTCTTGGTCATTTTATAAGTAGGTTGCATGCTGAAAAAGAGTGTGCACCCCTGTTCTAATGGATCCTGCTTGGTTTATAGTTTTGTTTTATCTAAAATTTACCTTCTGTTTTTCGTAGTTTTTTCTCCACTAGATGTCGCCATTCACTCGATTTGATTTGACCTAAGTCTCCCTCTTGCGTCTGTCTGGTGTTTCTTCATTGATGCTATGTGGTTGTTCTTTTCAAGCGTTTTTTCTTTTCTTGAGTTGCCCAGCGTAGGCATTGTTTGAGTTTGTTTCATGCTTTATTGATATTCCTGACAGAGAATTTGGTTAGAATTTTTTCAAGCTTCCAAAAAGTTACATTTTTGACTCTTTTTGTCTTTTTTTTTTTTTTTTTTTTTGCATTTTAAAAGCTAAGTTTTTAGATTTCTATTTTGTTGTCTTTTTTTTTGTTGTTCTTTTAAATATTGAAATAAAGCTAATCCACTTTTCATCATTTCCAAGTCTTTTAAATTTGTCTTCACGCACTTCCCTGTGGCAGACTGTCAGAATCTGGATTAATCTCTGTGCATGAGGGACACGGGCAAAAATTAATATTGGATGCCAGTGATCTTCAGGCCCTTTAGGCAGCACTACATTTAAAACCGTCATGTTTCTGTAATGAAAATTACTGCATGTGTTTATTGACACCTTCAGAAATCATTGAACACAGTTTGACATGTCATCCACAAATGCAGGTTAAATCTCTATCATGCAAAGAAGCTTGAAAATGATTCAGAAATGACACCATACTCCAAAAGCTCATTTTAAATGTGCTGAAGCAAAGAGGTAATCTGTTTTGTGGTCAGACTAAACAAAATTTTAATTTCTTTTTGGAAACTATGGACATCATACCCTCCAGACTAAAGAGGAGCGGGACCATCTGGCTTGTTATCAGTGCTGAGTTCTAAAAGTCGCACCTCTGATGGTAGTGAAGCGCATTAGAGTCTGTGGAATTGGCAGCTTGCACAATTGGAAAGGCTCCATCAGGGCTAAGTTGTATATGGTACAGATACATCTATTAAAGTAGCATGACTTTATAGCAGAAGAGACTTTGTGCTAAACTTTAGCATCCCAAAACTCCAGCAAATGGTTTCCTCAGTTCCCAGATGTATACTGACAAACGCCAAAAATAAGTATCTTCAAAAAAATGTTTTAAAAAAGAGTAATGAATAAACTGATTTATTTCATCATACAGTCGACCCTTGATAAATCAAAGGTTCTCATTTGGAACCTAACTAACAGCAGGTTGCGGATTATTTTAAAATTTGTGTGAATCTGCAGTGGAACGTTCTGGAATGTTAGGAATAACATTTTAAACTTTGTTTTCACAAACAAATGTCATAATAATAATAAAAAAAAAAACCCACATTATTGTATTAAAGTGACATAATGTCTGGAGGAATTCACTAAGGTACCTGCGGGGGTGCGTCCAAAATTTGCAGATTTTTGGAACTCATGGAGGTCTTAGAACGTAACCCTGGGGGACCACTGTATATCTTATTTATTAACTTATATATTCTTATTTATCTTTTGCATAATAAAATGTAATAAAAAACCAAGATACTCTTGCTAGCATTTGTGATGAATAGATTATATTGTTAAAAGTGTAAAAATGTCAAAATATGTAATAAATAAAAAGAAAGAGAGTGAGTGTGTGAGTAAATGAGTGAGAAAGGAACATTGCTTTCTTTGCAAATTTTCTCCTTCCCTTACTTTATGACCTTATTTGCTTGCTTGTTCTTTGCATATTTTGTAAATCAGATTGTGAATAAAACATGAACGCTGGTCACCTGGTTTACACGAACCAGTTGAAACCTTTACAGAGCTTTGACACATTCACAGCAGAGATGAAACTTTTTTATTTTCTTTGTTTCCTGGTGGCTACTTGTGGATTGTCTGTAGGTAGAATCAGAGAATATATTTTCAATGATAAAAATGTCACCTGGAAAGAGGCTCAGTTGCATTGCAGAACATACTACAGAGATCTGGCTACTGTCAATACTACTGAAGAACACAAGAAACTAATAAGCATTGGAATAAAAGATTTCTCAGGCTGGATTGGTTTGAACAGATTGGATGGAAACAACCTCACCTGGAAATGGTCTGATGGAGAACCAGTTTCTTTCTTAAGTTGGGAAAGGGGTTGGCCAATAAAGTCTACAAATCCAGTAAGAAATTGTGCTGTTATGTGTAACGGAGTCTGGTATAACGATCCCTGTGAGGTGATTCATAAATATTCCTGTTATAGATATTTGATTTTGGTGAACGAGCTTATGACCTGGGAGGAGGCTCTTCAGTACTGCACCACAAAATATACTGGTTTTGCTTCCCTGCCAAATATGACACAAATACGGCAGATAAACCCGGAGCTGGCGCTGACCCAAACGGAGAGTGTGTGGGTCGCCCTGCGCTACATCGATGGAAAATGGTTCTGGCTGAGTGAAAGTCCTTTAGGGGTAGATTCTGGGACTGGGAAATGTCCAGATCCACTAGTTTCAATGCCATCATGTCCAGCTTTGCCTGACCGATGTGGAGCAATCAACACCAAGACAAATGTCTTCGAGAACCAAGACTGCAACGAGAAGCTGAATGTCCTCTGCTGGAAGTGAGTAATAAACAGTTTAATGCATTGTGGGAATCTGAATCATAATATCACAGGGTTGAGATGGTATGAGATTTCCTCATAGAGCTGAGGAAAAGATTTACAGTTTTTAAAACCTTATTAAATTAGAAATATTATATATACAATATAGTCTTACTGATAAATGTCAGAAAGCACATAGAATAATCTTTCTCTCTCTCTCTCTCTCTCTCTCTCTCTCTCTCTCTCTCTCTCTCTCTCAACAGATGATTAGTATCTCCTTCAGGAAGAATACGAGATATATACAAGGCACAATACTATATACTATTTATTCTGTGTAGAGTCTCTTAATTTTTTAGTTAGGGGTTTGTACTTTAAAAAAATAGAGAATACCATGCTTTTTTCTTTCCTTTTTCTTTTTTTGGCTTTTTCTTAAATGTGCCATGATATATCACTTACACTGAGTACAAACTTGGTAAAATATATCCCCCCCCAAAAAAATGAATTAACCTACAATATAAAGACACCCATGAGGTTCTGTCCTGATCTCTTGCCACAAATATTAGAAGCATGCAATCGTTAAAAATGTCCTATACAGCACACTGTAGCTTTACTGTATCAATATCAGTGGGCGAGTGCTCTGTACAGGACCTCTCTATGCAACATCGCTAGCTGATTTTACTAATATCTTGTTTGCTGAATAAACGCAAATCTCCACAGCCACACCCTAAAAGCTAATGGAAAGCCTTCCATAAGGAATAGACGTTACTTAGAATAGTGGAAGTAAATCTGGAATGGAATATTCAACAACAAGCGTATGAATGTGATGGTCAGGTGTCCACAAACTTTTGGTTATATTGTAAATCGTTCTAATAATACATTTGTACTTAGCAGGACAATTATACAAAACAAACATGCACACACAGACACACACACACACACACACACGCACACACACACACACACACACACACACACACACGCAACCTGTGGATTTTATCCTCGGATTTTGTATGTTTATGCATCTAGACTTTTGGGATTTCTGAAACTTCTTTTTAAGACATTAATGTATTTCTTTATTCGTCTGCTTGTGTACTCATCTTTAATCATGACACAATCTTGCATTTCTGTACACATCTTAATGTGAAACGTAAACAATATATAAACATTTATTAAGAAACAATGGCCATGAAATGTCACCTTTGTGTGTTTCTCAAATTATTTTTATTTAAAACATTTTCGATGTCTATTGGTGAACGACTCACTGTTGAATCTGATTGATTCCCATCATAATTAAGCCCATTGTGCAAACAATAGAAACATGTCTTATGCTTTACCAGATTGTGTATGGCTTCTTTGAATATAAGTTTAATTATCTGACATATGGCTGAGAGAAATTGGCATAAGTTCACAACAGGAAATGTGAAAAATCAACCAATCGCTGGATTTTGTTCGAAATGGATTTTTGCCCCTTTCCTGTGACATTCCAATGACCTTCTCACATATGGTCGGGAAGGTTTGACCAGCATTTCCCCCTTAATAAATAAAATAATCCTTTTCAAAACTGCATGTTGTATTTACTGGGATTATCCTTGTGTAGTGTTAAAACTTGCTTTATGATCCGAACCATTTAAGTGAGACAAATATGCGAAGAAATAAAAAAAAATCTGAAAAATCAAATACCGCACTGTATAACATCAAAGGCATCATAATTGACATCCATACAGCACAAAAACATATTACACAAAGTACATACTGTGTAGCATATGACACAGGATAATATATTAGAGACCGCAGTGTTAAAATTGTTGCTCGAAAAAACAAGAAACATGAAATCGAAAGCTTATTTAAGCTTGTTGTAGTAGCAGCCTAATGACTGTGTAATATGAGAGCAGCAAACAGTCAAACTTAAGGAACATGGCTGGCAGTAAAACCTTCTATTTTGCAAAACAAGACCTAAGCAAATGAGAAAAAGAAATATAAGAAACAAATGAAGGAAAAGGGTTGCCATGGTAAGCCAAAGATAATGTAATTCCCCTTAGCAAAGACTGAGAGGGTGAAAGGAGAGGGCAGCTTTGTCTCTACATGGATGGTGATGTTCATCAGTAATACAGTGTCATACAGTCGAAATATCGGATACTGAGATTGATTTTTTTGCACCAATTTTAAGTTCTAGGTCTGTCTGTGTCTACGCTGATGCACTTATACTTCTCAGCGATGATGGGAAAATGTCTGTTTCTGTACTGCACTTGCTGGAGGGTAGTAATGCTCAACAGAGCGCATCTCAGGGTCTGCTGTTCCTCCTCCGCAGGATATATACACCAGAAACAGGACTGGTAAAATCACGAAGGACTCATATTTTCCTAGTAACTTCCTGTTTAGTCTTCCGCCATCAGGCAAAAGCTTCCGCTGTCTGATAACCAAATCTAAATGGTTTAGGAGGAGCTTCTTCCCACAAGCCATCAGACTTCCTAATCCGAAGATGAACATCTCACTTATCCCATAAATCTCTTATGCTCAGTTATCTCATATTTTATATTTATACTACCTTTTATCTAATGTAAACATTTCTGAGCAGCCGGACTCATATGTTTGTGACACATAAAAAAAAACTTCCACCTCCAAGAACAGAGCAGACCTGAGGGATGGAGATACCTGTGGAGCAGTTCTAGAGGACTGCAGGCAGTGGAGTGTGGTGCAGTGTGGGTGAGATGAGTGCTTGTATTGTATGATTGTATATTGGTGCTGGTCTGTTTTTGTCTTTGTGGGCAACCATCAGTGTTTCTAATCAGGCAGAGGAGCTACAGGAAACCAGTAAGGAGAGCAAACCAATAAGGTTGAAAACGATGTTGAGCTGCATTTAGGATCATTTGCAAATTCAAATGGATGTCAAAGGAAGAGTTGGGAGGAGTGAACTTTTTTCAGTCTTAAAATCAGTCCGTGTGGTCTATGTAGATAGAAACAGCTTTTTGATTATTTATAGTGTTCTTTAATGATCTAATTAGTTTTTGTCCCAACATTGTTTTAGACTGATGGTCTTCATCGCCTAATGAACCAGAATCATAATGTATTTGTAGATGGAGATTTAGTAAGGTAAAGGTCTCTGCCAAATGCCAAATGCCAAAAATGTAAATCTGTATGTAAATGTCTTACATTTAGGACTACTATCAAGGACTTTCTAGTCAAGAGGAAACAAATTACAAGAGGTAAGCAGTATAAAAACAAATCTCCCGGACTAGCAGAGTAAAGACTTAAATGTGTGTCTGAGCTGCAAACCTGCATTCATTTACATTCATTTGCATTTAAATTATGTTTGTATATATTGTATATATTTTTATTTATTATTTTATACATTATTTAACCCAAACTAAAGCAACTGCAGATCATAACACTGCCCCCACAGGCTTGTACAGAAGGCACTAGTCATGTGGGTACATCATTTCATCTGTTGCATCACTCTGGAAAAGGGATAAATCTGGACTTATCAGACCACATGACCATTTCCCTTTGGCCAGAGTCCTATTTTAATGTTCCTTCATATTCAATCAAATTTTTTTCTATTAACCTGTGCTATTAACCAGTGGTTTTCTTATAAATATAAGATATGTTATAAATGTCACTAATAAACAAAGCCATGTACTGTATTCTCCTGTATTCTATTATTTTTATTTTTTTACAATTGCACCAAATGTTTCGTTGATGTGTGTTATATATTTAATGAAAATAAAAGTCAAACCCTTTCAGCTTTTAATTAGATGTTCTTCTAAAATGTTCTACTAATTTTAAAATCTGCTTCGTAGTTTTTTTTCCTGATGCAGGTCCATAGTTTATCTCTTCTAAAGCAAAGTAACATATTTTCCTCGACTGCAGGATATGACAGTGTGTGTGTGTGTGTGTGTGTGTGTGTGTGTGTGTGTATTCCAAAATTTCAATATTCTATTATGTTAATATTTTATTACTGCAGTCAAACACTGCTTTAAATGTGTGTAGAAAACTTTTGGTGGAGGAATAACATATTTTCCACGACTGCAGGATATGACAGTGTGTGTGTGTGTGTGTGTGTGTGTGTGTGTGTGTGTATTCCAAAATTTCAATATTCTATTATGTTAATATTTTATTACTGCAGTCAAACACTGCTTTAAATGTGTGTAGAAAACTTTTGGTGGAGGAAGACTTTGGAAACCCCCTTCCTTTTTATTCACCACTAGGGGGAGCATTGGCATTGTTGACACTATTACTTGCTTTTGTGAGGACATGCAAGAGCTTCAACTGTAATTTTTTTATTTAATCTATAAAATAATATATATTTTTAATAATTTACCACATGCCCATCATTTAATGAGCTTAAAATATATATATTTAGAGCTTCCATTAAAGGTAAACAGGTGAGATGAAACACACTTAAGAGGATGAGCAGGAACAGACAAAGCATCTGGAGAGGCCAGAAAGAGACTCGAATGTGTGTGTGAAATGCAAACATGCACCTGAAATGCAAAAGTTCTCAACTTCTGAGGTCGACGGATTGACACGAGGAACGTCCTGCAATCCCAGAGTAACTCGTGAAGAGACACAGTATCCGGGAGTAGATTAATTGGCTAATGTTCAATTCTATACTTTTGCCTTTTATTTATTAAAATGTTTTAAATTATGATTAAAAGTTAACGAGTGATGTTTTTATTTAGGGCGTTGTTTGATTTTTTACATTCTTCAAAGCCACATAAAATGCCTCAAGAATTTAATTACAAGAAAATTACACAGAGGTGGAAAATATTCTTGATCATGCAATTTGATATCTTCAAGCGACGGTTGAAGACACACCTTTTCCCGAAACACTCAAACTAACACTTTCCAAGTTTGCTTTGTTTAAAAACAACAACAACAACAAAAAACCCAAGTTATCTTAACTTTGTAATCTAGCGTACCAGTGTAGATTTATTCGTTGCTAGAAAGTCAAAGCACTTTTGTACGTCGCATCTGCTAAATGCCACAAATGAAAAATATAAATGTAGCAAACCAGACCAGCTTTTTTAAGACTAGTGGCCTTTTTCAGCACAACAAGGCTATTCAATAGTGTGTTCTTTTGATAGTGCATTAATAAACATTAACATTTGCCAATGTCAGAGAGACCTTTAGATGGTTAGAAGTCACTCTGGTCTCTTTGTGACCTTTGCTGGATGATCAATCATTGGGAGGTTAGAAAAATAGTATTAAATTGTTTCCAATTGTACATATGGTGACCATTGTAATCATTAGTTACTAGTTTGTTATTATTATAATTATGTTGCCTAGACAACTATACTACAATCAGTTCCTGTTTGTCTGAAACGAAACCCTTTTCTGTGTTGCCAAGGCAACATCAAAGTTTGATATTGATGTCATGATGTATAGTTTCTAGCATGTCGCTGATTATTCATGCTCCCTGTTGTATTGTGTGGTGTTTATTAATGTTGCATTATTGTACCAAAATGACACGTTGATGAAACGTCAGATGAAAGTTCATCGAGTCCAACGTTTTCTTTTTACAATAAAGGCAAATCTGACTGTATGTGTTCTTTACTTCCTGTGCGTCTCGGGTGTTTTTGCATATGTTTATATAAGTTGTAAATCAAAAATGAACCTAGAGCGCTGAGTCGGCGCAGACGAGTGGAATCCCTGGCAGAGTCTGGATCCTTCAGATCAGAGATGAAATTCTTTGTGCTTATTCTCTTTGTGCTCGGCAGTTGTGGCTTTGCTGGAAGTGTGATCAGAGAATATATTTACTATCCTTATGGAACACAATTTTTTGCCGCCAGGAGTTACTGCAACCAAAACTACAGAGATCTGGCTTCCATCACTACCGCTGAGGAACAACAGCGAATTTTTATGGCTTTTGGTAACAATAATGATCCTATTTGGATTGGGTTGCACTGGAATTATGACCACTCAAAATGGCAGTGGACTGATGGACAGCTAGTTTCTTTCTCACAATGGTTTTCTGGCTATCCCATAAATGGGAATTCAAATAATCCAAGTAACTGTGTTTTTTTGACACAACAAGGATGGAGAAACACTAACTATTGGAACCTTTATCCTTTCTACTGTTATAGATATTTGATTTTAGTGAATGAAAGTAAGACCTGGGTGGAAGCTCTTCAGTACTGCACCACCAATTACAAAGGCTTGGCCTCTCTGGCCAGTACCACACAAATGCTTCAGGCAAAAACGGAGATGGTGCTGACCCAAACAGAAAGTGTGTGGACCGGCCTGAGATTCATAGATGGAAAATGGTTCTGGGTGAATGGAGAGCCAGTGGAGAACCGGGATTCACTGCTGCCAAATCCAGCTCCTCTGTATCGCTGTGGAGCTCTAAACAACAATACGAACGTCTGGGAGAACCGAAACTGCAATGAGACGCTGAACTTCCTCTGCTACAAGTGAGTAACACAGTTCCAGGAGAAATTAAGGATTTTATAAATGCCAGGCTGATTAATGACATCACAGAGTGTTTCACAATGGGATTCCTCAGTTTTTTATTTCTAAAATGTTGTTTAATTATGTTTATGATTTGTTAGAGTTATTAGACTTTATCGTAAGATATTTCTCACTCTCCAGTGTATAGTTTTAATGATTTATAATCACATTCTTGATGCCCTCTAAATGAGAATGGGAGTCTGGTTCCTCTCAAAGTTTCTTTCTAATACCATCTAAGATATTTTTTTTCTTGCCTCAGTTGCCCTTGTTTTTCTCACTAGGGATAAATTTACATACATTTAAAAATAAGAAAACTTTGTTCTACAATTCTTACCTGCTGTAAAGCTGCTTTGAAACAAGGTCTATTGTGAAAAGTGCGATAGAAATAAACATTACTGAATTTCCCAAATTCACTCTGATTTATTCCCCAAAACTATTGAGCCTCTCGTATTCATTTAAAAATAACATGTAGTGAAAAGTTCATTTCAAGGATTTTATAAATAGCCAAAATATACGTTTTTGAAATTAACATTTAACATTTAAATAAAGAATATGACAATTAAAACTTAATCATGTTTATAAATCTGTCACAAGACACTGTTTGTGTTTTTTTAACAGTTAAAGGTTCTCTGGCTTCAGCCCTGCATTACATGTACAGTAAGTACGAGTTTAAATTCTTATAATCAATTGTTATATTCGTCTTTAATGTGTATTTCAACACTGTGTTCTGTCTCTCTAAACAGATGACTAGACAAAATCTTCTACGAGATGAGATGATGCACTACATTTAGTTTTCAGAAGATGATCTGATGAGCTCATATGCTTTTCCTGAATGAAACTTTATTTATACATCATTCATATAGCATGGAACTTGAATGTGAGGATAGATAGATAGATAGATAGATAGATAGATAGATAGATAGATAGATAGATAGATAGATAGATAGATAGATTTAATGTAAATCTATATATAAAATGCTTAGAATAAAATACCAAATATTTAAAATAGATTTTTTTTCAAAATTTTAATTATTTTATTAAATATTGAAAATAGTCTTTTCCTACAGGGGGCGCTGAAGGGTCAGATTTCCTCTCTGTTATCAGAAGCCTCTTCCCCTTTAAATCCTTTGTGATTTAGGATTTGGGAAAGGGATATGGGCCAACTATTTACTGCTGAAGAATGGCTTTCTATATGTGAGGAGGTTTTTCATAAATCAACTTCTGTGCAGGAGCAAAACTTCACATTCATATACAGAATATATCTTGGACGCCTCCATAAAATGTACCCAGTGTATCTCGGCCATGTTTTAAATGTAAATCTGAAATAGGAACATTGATGCATATATTTTGTGACCTTAAGAACATTAAACCTTTTAGGCATGAGGTACATGAATTGGTGTAGAAAAAGCTGGCTAGAAAATTCAGCATGTCTCCAATTATATATTCACTAACTGCAAAAAATCATTACCGTATTTTTCGGACTATAAGCCGCTACTTTTTTCCCCACGCTACGAACCCTTTGGCTTTAAACAATGAAGCGGCTAATTTATGGATTTTTCCTGGGTTTTTCCCGGTTCCACAAACTTCAAGCCAAAAAACTGAACCCCATAACATTAGACCAATGAAGTTGCAGAACGGGTTTAAGTTGAACCAATGGAACTCTCTATATTAAATCAGATGCGCTCCCACTGAATTGGGCCGCACCACATCATAAATATGGATGATGTTCCTCTGACGTTTGACCTGCCGCTCACTCGGACTGTCTACAGGAAATGTGAATCATTCGTCACGCTGAAAACAACCGGGCATGAAAACACACTTCACCTGTGCTCTGAGCTGCACGGCATCAGGAGAAAAGCTTCACCAATGGTGATTTTTAAACGCATGACGATGCCAAAAGAAAAACTCTCGAGAGAAATAGTTGTGAAAGGAAGGAGGAAAACAGTGAACAATGACTTTCTTGGTAGGATACTGTTTAGATACAAGCCGTGTAACAGACACTGTCTTTCATTAAAGTCTGTGTAAAGTTCATTAGTTTCAGTGTAGACACCTGCGGCTTATAGACAGGTGCGGCTTATAGACAGGTGCAGCGTATTTATGTTAAAAATAAAAATCTTTTTAAAATTCAGTGGGTGTGGCTTATATTTGGGTGCGATTAAACAGAAATTACGATATATTTCTTTACTGTAAATACATTTATTTCCCCATGTTTTTTCCCCTTTGCCTTTTTATGGTCACTTTCTCATATTAACAATACATTGCTGTTATATTGTTATGAATATGGTTAAATGCATGCTGTGTGTTGACTAATCGACTTTGTTGTTGTTTCGTTTAAGTTTGAAATAAAAAATCAATAAAACTTTAATAAATATAAATAAACAAATAAATAAATAAACGTGTCATGATTTTATTAGGGATGTTTTTGCTTTTTCTGAACTTCCACGTAAAATGTGTCAAGAATATAATTACCAGGTAGTACATCATGTACATCATTACAGTACAGTACATCAGAATTCATTATTTCTACCCATAGAAATTATTTGCTAAGAATTTACTTCCCGATCAAGGTTGCATTTCACCTACTGGCACAAACATTCTCCTTCTTGTTCTTCTCCTTTTTTTTTTTTTTTTTTTCTCGGCTGCTCTCGTTAGAGGGCGCCACAGCGGATCATCCGTCTCCATAACCGCTCTGTCCTTTCAATCTGCCTCTTTTAAAACCAACCACCTGCATATCATCCTGCAACCTGCACCACATCCATAAACCTCCTCCTTGACCTTCTTCATTTCCTCCTGCCTGCCGGCTCCATCTTCAACATTCTTCTATTGATATACCCCATGTCCCTCCTCTGCACATCATGTCTCCCTCACCTTGTTTCCTAAACGTCCTACCTGCACCGTCCCTCTAATAAACTAATTTCTACTTCTTTCCTTCCTCGTTACTCCTGATAAAAAACCCCAGCACTTTCACTACAGCTATAAAAGTTCATCATGTCCAATGTTTACTTTTTACAATAAAGGCAAATCTGACTGTATGTTTTTTTTACTTCCTGTGCGTCTCAGGTGTTTTTGCATATGTTTATATAAGTTGTAGATTAAAGATAACCCTTGAGCGCTGAGTCGGCTCAGACGAGTGGAATCGCTGGCAGAGTCTGGATCCTTCAGATCAGAGATGAAATTCTTTGTGCTTATTCTCTTTGTGCTCGGCAGTTGTGGCTTTGCTGGAAGTGTGATCAGAGAATATATTTACTATCCTTATGGAACACAATTTTGGAACGCCAGGAGTTACTGCACACAAAACTACAGAGATCTGGCTTCCATCACTACCGCTGAGGAACAACAGCGAATTTTGAAGGTTTTTGATAACAATAATGATCCTATTTGGATTGGGTTGTACTGGAATTATGTCCACCAAAACTGGCAGTGGACTGATGGACAGCTAGTTTCTTTCTCACAATGGTTTTCTGGCTATCCCATAAATGGGTATTTCAATAACTTCGGTTATTTGACACAACAAGGATGGAGAAACACTTACTATTGGAACCTTTATCCTTTCTACTGTTATAGATATTTGATTTTAGTGAATGAAAGTAAGACCTGGGTGGAAGCTCTTCAGTACTGCAAAACCAATTACAAAGGCTTGGCCTCTCTGCCCAGTACCACACAAATGCTTCAGGCAAAAACGGAGATGGTGCTGACCCAAACAGAAAGTGTGTGGACCGGCCTGCGATTCATGGATGGAAAATGGTTCTGGGTGAACGGAGAGCCAGTGGAGAACCAGAATTCACTGCTGCCAAATCCAGCTCCTCTGTATCGCTGTGGAGCTCTAAACAACAATACGAACGTCTGGGAGAACCGAAACTGCAATGAGAAGCTAAACTTCCTCTGCTACAATTGAGTAATACAGTTCCAGGAAAAATTATTGATTTTATAAATGTCAAGCCGATTAATGACATAATTTAGATGATGTTTGTGAAGACCAGCCACAGTTTTCTCTGTTTATCAATATATTTCTGAAATATTGTTTATTTATATTATTGATTTGTAACAATTATTAGATTTAAATTGTTTCTTAAATTAAATTTGTTGAAGTGACACTATCATCTTATATAAATATTAAATGGAGTGAACATTTAAACCTCATGACAAATACATTTCAAAGGATTTTTTAAATGGCCAAAATGTAATTATTAACTTTTGAAAAAATAATTTATTATTTAAAATTGGCTTATTAAAAAAAGAATATACAGATGTTTGTGGTGTTTAACAATAAAAGGGATTGTTGACTTCAGACCTGCATTACATTTACATATCCTTTCACAATGCATATAATGACACAATACTGTGTTCTGTCTTTCTAAACAGATGACTTTCTACAGGAAGGAATTTCCTCCAGGAAGATCAGATGATGCACTGCATAATACATTCAATTATTTTAGTATGATGGTGAAAGGGTAGAAGTTTAAAACTAGGACATTACTGATAGAAACAAACCTGCTTTTAAGTTGCTTGAGATGTGAGAAAAATGTACATGTACACTGTATGAGATTTTAATATTATTATATAGACAAAACTGTACTTATATTACTTACTATTCCTATTTTCAATATGTGTTTATATCTACTAGCTTGAAAATAATTAGACAGATAGATAGATAGATAGATAGATAGATAGATAGATAGATAGATAGATAGATACTTTGCTTGTTCAGCCATTTAATTCATAAACTATAAACTATTGCAATAATTCAAAATGATATTTTTAGCCATTTATTATACATGATTTTTCTGTCTCTGCAGTCCAGCATTGCATTATTTATTTGTAGAAATAAGTCTGTTTTAAATCTGTATAATTTTTAATAGAGTAAGATTTCTGAGTTTAAGTGCTGGGAAAATGTTCTTGCTTGTATTTACTAAATAAGAGATCCCTGGGGTTTTACATTATTACTTGCTTCGGTGAAAAAAATTGTAATTTTTGAGTAAATGTAAATAAATGCTTTGAATTAAAAATAAAAAAATTAAATAATAAAAAACGCTTATTGTTCAGTGATATCAAAATATACCTCATGTTCAGATCTTCTATTAACAGCTTTTTACACAGAAGGCAATAAAACATGAGCAAAAAAAATAAACAAAGCATCTGAAATGGCAAGATGCAAATGTGTACTCGAAATGCAAAAAATAGTGATCTTCTGAGGTGTGAAGAAGGGCACGAAGAAGATGATACAGTATCAGCATGGAAAGCAAATAGTAAGAAATTCGATCGGTAATGAGCAGAATACATGGGTAAAGTTTCTCATACTGCACTGAAATCACTGTCTTGGATGCAAAATAATGTTCTTCTAATTTCTTCTGTAGTTAAATATAAGAGCTGGCAAAAGTACACACATCCTCCACTTAAGTAGAAGTTTTAAAATTCACTTAAGTAGAAGTTTTTTTGTTTTAAAATTTTCAGGTAAAAGTACTGAGTACACTTTCTTACTCAATTTCAAGTAAAGAAGTTTGAGATCTGACGTGTACTTATTAAAAAAGTAGTCAATACTACCACCAGTTTTAGTGTCATGCCGATAACTGGACATATTCAATATCAGGGCTGTCAATCGATTCAATTATTGAATTGCTATTAATCACATTATTGTCATGAGTTAACTCACGAATAATCACACATTTTTATCTGATCTAAATGTACCTAAAATGAATACTTTTAAATTTGTTGATACTCAAATATTGCTGCTTTATGCAAATGTATGTTAATTATTATTATTATTGAAGCCAAACTCAACATAGAGAGAGCATGAAGACATTCTTGTAACTGGTTTAAAGTAATTTTGGTGTTTTAAAGTACGTAAATCATAAATCTGATACATAAATCAGGACACCAAATGGAACCTTTGCTATGTTTCCACACAGATGGTTCATGAGGTGATACTGGAGAAACTGTACCTCTTCTAACTTTCATTCGGATGAAATCCTCAGAGAGTATTTGTTTTGTGGATCGGCTCAGACATGAGCTTTTTCATATATTTATTATGTATGTGAGGTAAATTCACTGAGATTAGGTTGTTTTATTTATGTCTGTGAAGAGATGACAGAGACGCCAGAGAGCGCCCCCTGTCTGTTTTCTTTATATTACAAAAGTACAGCGTTTTGTTGTTATTATAAGTGTATACTTACACCATACTAAATATATATAGACCCTTTACAGATTTGAATGATGCATTGCTCTTATCTGTTTGATCACCAATGAAAGAGTAATTTTTTTTTTTTTGTTTCGGAATTATGAGGAAAAAATGCCACAAAACGAGCCGGCGCTTTCTTTGACCCCAGAGGGTTTGTTGCCGGATGTAGTCATCATGGTGGATCTTGGTGCCGATTTGAGACTTGGCAATAAAAACAAATGTTTTCTGAATAAAAAAAATTTTTGGTGGAGTTTTTCAAATAAATCTGAGTTAAGAAATTAGTTTGTGAATAATGTTGCATTGCATAAAATTAGTGCCGTTAAAATGATACATGTTAGAATTTCAAATGTTGTTATATAATGAATGTATTCAGGCATATCCACTATATAGAACACAAGCAAAGAGAAGATGATGCTAATCAGGAATGTCTCTGTTCTTTCTTTGTGTACAACAGCAACATTAGGAATCTGCAGTCAGAGCACAGGGTCAGCCATGATACAGCACACCTGGAGCAAAGAGGGTTAAAAGCCTTCTTTAAAAGCCACAAGAGTGGCAGTTTAGCAATGCCAGGGCTTGAACTCGCAATCTTTAGATCAGTAATCCAAAGCCTGAGATGCCTGTAGCTGCCACTGACATCTTCGACCAAGGTCAGATCTGTGAATACCTTTGTAAGCATCAAGGGCGTTTTAAAGTCCTGACGTTGATGAATACTTAAAGAAATGGCGAAGTAAAAGAGAAAATTATGAATTATTTACCATTGTTGACATTCTGGTTGATACGTTCTAATGATGTTGGCGTGACAAATCCAACATTCTGTTCTTAAGCAGCTTTAAACTTTCAGGGTGGTTTTCTTAAAGTACCACCAAGTTTTCTTTAACATGCTGTGTAATGTATGATGTTTATTAATGTATAGTTGTTACAAAAATGACATTTTTAAAAGTGTCAGATGTTTGTATCGTCCACGGATTTCCTTTTACCGTATACACAAATCTGCTAGAATGTTTTCGTTCCTCCCTGTGTGTCTCTTATAAATTTGCATACGTTGATATAAGTTCTGGATTAACATGAAATCTGTGCGCTGAGTTGCACAGAGGAGTGGAATTGGATCCTTCAAAGCAGAAATAAAAATCATTGTGCTTATTACCTTTCTGTGAGGCACTAGTGGTTTGGTTGAGGGTGCAATGAGAGAAGCTGAACTTTCTCTACTGCTGGATATGAGTAATTAAAACAGACAGGGGGCCATCTGTTTAAAAAAATACAAAAATACATTGTTGTGCTAGTGGCAATCAGAACCTAATGTTATTAGATGCATTATATTATTGAGGTATGTGTTTTCTTGATTTGATCTTTACATGCTTTTACGGTTAAGCGGAGAAGGTTTCAGGACACTTGTACTCTTATTGCAGCATTCTCTCATGTATATCCCCCAAAAACAACATTTAGCAGTGTTTTTTTCAATCCTTTTCTCCTGCCTTAGTGTCCAACTTCTCCTACAACTCCTAATATGCCTTTTTCCTTTGTTTTTGCCACATCCCTCTTTACCTGCTGCTGCATCTCCTTGTACTCCTGCATGCTTTTCACACCACTCTGTCGATCCCAATTCTGTTTCTCCTTATGCTTTCCTGTACTTTCTTATTCCACCCACATATCTATTTGTCTTTCTTTCTATTTCCAGATGTCACACCAAGTACCCTAGCTGCCTTCTTATCACTTCTGCAGTAGTTGCCCAATCATCTACCTCCGAGACTCTGTCTGACCTCTTCCCTCAATCTCACACTACAGTCTTCCTCCTTCAGGTTTCCACAATCTTATTCTTTCAGTCTTCACTCTTCTCCTCTTCTTCTTCACCACCAAAACCATCTTACAGACCATCATCCGATGCCGATAGCTATACTTTTCCTCTTCCAACACTTTACAGTCTCCAATCTCTTCCAGGTTGCATCTCCTGCATTAGATTTTTAGACACTTATATGTCACCCTATGCTCCTCCTTCTTCTTAAAATAAGTATTTGGCACTGCCATTTCCATCCTTTGCACAAAATATTCCACCATCTGCCCTTCCACAATCCTCTCCTTAAGGCTACACCTGCCATCACCTCCTTATCACCTCTGTTGCCTTTACCAACATGTTCATTAAAATATTCCCCAATCACCAATCTTTTATTTCTAGCTACACTGTCCACCACTTCATCTTACTCACTCCATTAGTCTTTTTTCTCCACCATCTTACAGTCCACTTGAGGAGCATAGGCACTGATGATATTTGTCACCCAATCAGAAACTCTCTTCACCCCCACTACACTCTTACTGTACTCTTCCTTCAGGATCTCCCCTACACAATTTTACTTTCCACCCACACCCATGGTATGCGAATCAGAAACATGTCAATTACATTAAAATATAGAGAATTTCACATTCAAGGTTACCAGTAAGGACTTTTTACTCTGGTAGAGTTGAATCACTCTTGAGCAGAAAAAAGAAAAACACAAAGTGGCAAGATTGAGAGAGTATCTGAGATGCAAATGTGTGCCTGATATGCAAAGGTTTTGACCTTTGGATTAAAACAACCTAATTCCTAAATAAGGAATGAACTACAGTCAGTGTGCTGGTGTGAAGGGGATTTGCTGGTGACAGTGTTAATGACAAAAGTGAGGGCACACTAAAGCAGCATGGCTATCATGGCTATATTCAAAATAAGATGGAAGAAACTCCTTGTAGATGGTTGGCCATTCCAGCTGACTTTCTAATGAGGCTGACTGAGAGAATGCCAAGAGTGTACCAAACTGTTGGTGGCTGCATTGAAGAATCTAAAATCTAAAACATATTCTCAGTTGTTTAAAATGTTTTTTATTACTTAGACATTTTTGTGAAAGGGTGTTAGATGTCAGAGTACACTTCATTAAATGTAAGATTTTCTGTCTGTTTGAGCCAAAGAAATAAACGCAAACTCTCTGTACCCTACTGAATTGCATAGCAATATATTTTTTTCTGTTGCATCAGGCATTATCATGTCAAGTTACAGATCCAAACCAAGCCATGCCCACCTGCGACATCATACACTTACTCATGGGAGCTAGTCAACAATTTCACAAGTACCTTACAGGAGAAAAGATTTGCATTCAGATTCAGTGCAATCGAGTGTAAATAAGGAGTACCGATTTCAATATGTAAAGTTTGATTTACAAGTAAAGTCAAGTCAAGGAGCTTTTATTGTTATTTCTACCATCTATAGCTGATGAAGTACACAGTGAATTGAGTCTGTTGTTCTTGCTGATGAGACCCACCACAGTCGTGTCACTGGCGAACTTGATTATGTAATTCGAGCTGTGCATTGCTACACACTGATGAATCAGAAGAGTGAACAGCAGTGGGCTGAGCACACAGCCCTGAGGGTCCCCATTGCTTAGTGTGGTGGTGTTGGAGAGGCTGATTCGGACTGACTAAGGTCTCCCAGACACGAAGACCAAGATCGAGTTGCAGAGGGAAGTGCTCAGGCCTAGTAGGCGATGGTCACAATCGACTGAGGATCACTTTGTGACTATGATCATAAAATTTGGGGTACACATATTCTACATTACAGTACATTAAATCTTTTAGGATGTCCTCAAAGATGTAACCAGAGCAGTGGCTACATAAAAATAATGCAAGCTGTGTGTTGGATTTCTTTTTCTGACTCCTTTTTAATTTTATACGATGCTAAATAGAGAAGAAATGCCTTCACTTTGTGGCATGCTTCATGCTCAGTTCACCAGTCGGGGTTTCCAGGGGGTTTCCAGGTTTTAATATTTAGATTTATATCCAGTGCATTCAGAAAGTTTTGAAACCCCCCTCACTTTTTCCTTTTTGTTATGATGCACGATGATACTACAGTTGATCGGATGGATTTTTTTCTCATTAATCTACACTCAGCACCCCATAATGACTAAGTGAAAGAAGTCTAGAAATGTCTGTGTAATAAAAAAACAACAACAACTCAGATATCATAATACATACATAATTCAGATACTTGAAAATCAGCTCAGGTGCCTCCTATTTCTTGACTGTTGCAGAGATGTTTCTACACCTTGATCCTGAGGCTCTAGTGACCACTGTTCCTGTTTCTCTCCCCTCCATGGATCTTCCCACTTCATCCAGGCCTGCCTTTGGATAGTGTTCTCTTTGACTGGAGGCCACTCTGTGCAGCTGGGGACGGTTTCTCATCAACGCCTTGGGTGGTTCCATGAAACTCCGGAGTAAGAACAGGAGCTTTGAGGATGGATTGGATTGTAGTTAATGTCAACAGTCTTCTACGCTGACTCAGGACTATTTTTCGCTTCTGATCATCATCACTGCACCCTGCAACATCGTATATCTGCTACAAATGTACATTCGGTGCAACCCAGATGAGGATGGGTTCCTCTTGAGTCTGTTTCCTCTGAAAGTTTCTTCCTTATGCCATCTCGGGAAGATTTTCCTTGCCACAGTCACCACCGGTTCACTCATCAGGGACAAACTTACTTATAAAGAACATATTCACTTTTAATCACCACATTATCTGTGTAAAGCTGCTTTGAGACAATGTTCCTTGTTAAAAGCGCAATACAAATAAACATGAATTGAATTGTTTAAAGTCCACCTGTGAAAAAGTTTATTGATTGGACAGGATGTTTTTTTGGCATATAAATATTTGGCATTTTTAAAAAGGTTATATGTATATTAGATACAGGTTATATATCTATAGTTTATGTTTATATACGTCTTGTTTACTTATGCAGCACCATGGTCCATTTTCTTTCTTTGTAAGACCCCACATATGGTGAAATGGCAATAAATCTCCCCTAAATCTGAACTTCTGATGGATCAGATTTGAGGATTCACCACACAGTGCTGTGAACTCTTATCACAGATGCTTTTCTATTCTTTGAATGTCTGTGTGACTGCTCAGAGCCGTTTAAACATAACAACATGACATTTGTTTGCAGTGTCTCACACTTCCAGCACTCATTTGATCATTTTGTAACAAGTAGAAACTTTATTATTTATTCAGCTTACATTTGCACATCATTTACATGTGTCCTCACCTGATGTAAAGGCTGAGAGTCGCTAGGAGACCACTGTCAAAGTGAGCAGATGTCTTGATTCCTGACCAAATATCAAACAATCAAAACAAACAGAACTTGCAAATGGACTCTCCTTCTTGCCACTTCGTAGAGTTTAGTTTGGTAAATGAGTTGTGCATTGCAAAGAGATCGTTTCTAAAAACAATAAAAAAAAAACACCATACAAAAAAAACATCTAAATGTATTTTAAAAAATTACATTTTAGATTAAACACACAAACAACTAAATACAATATAATTACAGATACAGAAATGAATAAAGAAATAAATCAATACAAACAACATGATTAAATTAAGCATTGAGCTATACGATAAACAAATACAAAATATCAACAGCTAAACAAACAAACAAACAAACAAACAAACACCTAAAAGATGTGTAAAAAATACATAAATAAACAAATCTTACAAATAAACATTCTTCTTAGACTATAAATACTACTACATAAATAAAATGATAAATAAAACTAAATATGATAATAATATTAATAATAATAATAATAATAATAATAATAATAATAATAATAATAATAATAATAATAAATACAATTTCAAATTTAAAAAAAAGCTAAACAAATAGCAAATAAAAAGAATAATTGCTTAAGAACAAACAAACACACATATCAATTGCACTTGCACATATTTAACAATGCAATTAAAAGGTTGTATATTTGCTTTGGGAAAAACTATGTTTAAAGCCTTCAAGCCGTGTGCACAGAAAATCAGTAGGATGTAGAAACTGATGTGACATGAGCCAGAGTGTCGTAATAAAGATCAAGCATGAGTTTGTACACTTTTGTAAAATCGGGGGAAACAAGAGTGCGTTTTAACGACACTAGAGCAAGAACACAAACGTGTATACGTCCCTCTGACTGTTTACCATTAAGAAATGCAAAGAAATAATTCTATTACATTCATTTCAATTGTAGACTCTTTATTAAAATTAAATTGATATTAAAATTAAAATATAAAAATGTTTTGTCAGCTCCTCTCAATTCTCAACAGAGCCTAAAACATCCGCTGCTAAAGTTTTGGTAACTGATACACACGATTTCAGAAATCCTGTAGAGTCCATGCCTCGATGAGTGAGAGATGTTTGGAGACACTAGCAAGAACAACAAAATACTAGGTGATTGTTTTTTTTACAGCAAGGGTCTCAAAATATTTTGAACATCATGTCCAAGTGACATTTTGTCTCTGTTTACAAGCAAACTTTATTTCCACACTATCACCTTTAAAATAATTTCCTTGGACAGAAATACAGACTTCCTGCCACTTCTGGACCATGTCCTAGAAGTCTTCTTTTCGTCAAGGCGTTTCTTCTGCTTTTCTTGAAGTGCACTACACTTTAAACACCTTGAAAAACTTGATGAATCATGTCAAACATCTCTGCAGCAGATTTGCCTATTTTCGTGCAGAAATTTACATGTACTTTTTGTTTTAACTTGCTGTACATGATGAAATCACAGTTGCACAGATCACAATGTACACAGGATGATGTTTTTTGACACACTGAATTATGAAGGTTGGTGCTCCCTGTGACTGTGCACAGGGCTGTTGGCGAGTTACAAAACTAGTCTCAAAACTTCCTTATACCAGCATGTATTCTTACAGACTGGCTGGTGCTGTTTGTGTGTGTGTGTGTGTGTGTGTGTGAGTGTGTGTGTGTGTGTGTGTATGTCTGTGTGTGAGATATAAATCAGACTATTTAAATTTGGATAGTGGCTCTTAAAGGGAAACACGCACAAACACTAACACAGTGGCATCTCTGGAGGCTTCTTCCCAGAAGTTCCTTGTGGTAGCATCTCTTCCACTGCCCGGTGCTGGTGCGAGCCGACGGTTGGTGACCTCTGGTAAAAACTTATATTATATAATAAAATAACTAAATAACTTAATAACGATTCAAAAGTAAGTATACGATATTATATATAATTCCCTTTCAAAATAACAAAACATATTTTACAAAATTATTTGTCATTATAGGTAAAGCTGGCAGAATTGAAAATAAATAAATAAATGAATAAATAAATAATTTTAGTGTTTTTTATTTAAAGGGATTTCCAAAATGTATATTTATATAATACAGAAAAAGAAAAACTCTAACAACAACAAACACTTGTTTCTATTTCGTTTAATAATAATTTTATTAGAAAGAAAGAAAACAAAACTTTTGAAGTTTAATATATATGTAACTTTATCGACTTCACATCGAAGTAGTGATTTTTTTTTTTTTCTAATTGTTTGTTATAATTTACGCTTTTTCTATCACGGTTCAGCGACATATTGTGCATTACCGCCACCTAGCGATCAGACTTAGAAAAGGCGTATGGTGGGGAATGTCTTTTTACTTCACTGCGCATGCGCCTTAGCAAACACGAAGGTAAACACATGGCTATATACAGCTTTGTCTTGCCACATTGTACAAAGCAAAACTTTACAAAAAAGCGTTACAGTTCACAATGTGGGTGTTTTCATTCTTTTATAATTTTCAGTAATAAACTGGTGGTTTATGATCATCTATACTGTCTATTTAGTTTGTTGACATTAGGCACTATGACACTAATGCTAGATATTCTAAATTGTCATTTATGGTTATTTAACTTAATTTTTATATTAAATTTTTTAAATTATATTTTATTTCCATAAATTGAAAACAAAGAAAACTGCAATTATGTTGCACTGAATAAATATGCAGGAACTACAAATCGGTTGCTACTGCAGTAAAAGTTCCCATGGACAAAGAGACCTCCATAAATCTAGAATAATAAAGGAAGACATTTGGAACAGTCTGGACTGTTTCTAGATCACTCTAGAAAAAACCCACACATGGTCAGTCTGGTTGAGCTCCAAAGATCATGTGTAGAAATGGGAGAAACTGCAGCACTCCACTGATCTGGTCCACTGATCTCCATAGTGCATGACACATGCAGAAATACACACACTCACATATTCATATTCAATTTCCTTTAGCTCTGAATGCTGCCAGAAGATGGCAGATCTCACCCAGGTATTGGGCAGAGCTACATAGGGATCGCAGCATTTCTGTGCTTATATGATGGTACGCAGTATCTATTCACATACAAACACATACAAACCATGTCATATGCAAAATACATCGTTGTATTATTACATTTAGCATGCAAGGGTAAGAAGCGTGACTATCCTGTAGGCATGTCATTTGAACTTATCTAAACTAACCATTACTCTTGTCTTAATTCTGATTAACAAATATTCAGGTCAAAATTATTTTATTTGTAATAAGCAAACTAATCAATACAACCTCAAGTTGTGACGCAGTGTAAAGTAATCTCATAATTCCACATTTTATTAACAATAAAACACAGAAAATAATGTTTCTCAAAATAAAGTCTTAAGACTTTGAATATCTCATCATCTGCTGTACATAAGACCATGAAAAGAATCTGGAGAAATCTTTAAGAGCAAGGGACAATGGTAAAAAAAATCAATATTGGATGTGTGTGATCTTTGGGCCTTCTGAAAACACTGTATTAAAAACAGTCATGGTTCTGTAATGGATCTCACTGCATGAAAGAACGAAAGATTTTATCAATTCTAAAAGGTATATACAGCTTTTACACCAACATACACCTCCATCTAGATGACATCTTTTTAATGGAAGGTCTTGCATATTTCAGCAACACAATGCTAAACTTACCGTATATACTGGATCTAATACAACAGCAGGGCTTTGAAGGAGAAGAATCCAGCTGTTGAAATTGCCTGCCCTCAGTCCAGACGTTTTACCAACTAAAAACATTTGTCACATCCCAAAACAACAACAACAAGAAAACAACAAAAAAGACCCAGGACTGTTCAGCAGCTAGAATCCTGTATTAGACACATGAGACAGCAGTCCTCTCTGTTCGTGTGAATAAAATATGAGGTTTGCAAAATATTGCATTCTCTTCTTTCTTTTTTTTTTTAAACCCTTTAAACAGCATCCCAACATTGTAGAAATTAGAGTTGTACATACACATTTATATTGCAAAATATATATTTGAGAACAATGTGTTATAGCAGGTTATTTTACATTAATGCAATATACATGATTTAAAATACAATTTAAAAATAGGGGTTTCTGCGGGTGGAATCCTTGTTAATGAGGAATAAGCAATCTGTTTCGACTTAAAAGCGCCATGGATTAATCAACCACTCTTTACAAGCAGAACCGCAGATATATGATGTAGAAATCCTAAAAAATAGATGGGCTACAACAACAGAGGGCCAAATATACACACTAAAAATCAAAACTAAAAAGACTTGATGGTCACTGATGGATGTTTGTCCATTTTCTTGACATCAGCTCAGTTGCTTACCTAAACAATGCTGTCTTTACCTGGTCATTTTTACCTTCTCTAGGATGAGTCGAACCCCTAAGTTGTCCAGAGTGCTCTAGAGAAAACACTCATGAACTTAACTTTATTTCTCCCAGCATGTTTATTTTTTAGAATGCTGTAAAATATTGAAACTAATAAAACAGGCTCGATCAGCAAGTCTTTAACATGCTACCGGCACCTGGTTTCACTTCATCTCTTTTCTGCATCCCGTCATTAAGCCACACTGGCATCAGAATTAATGGCCGGAGTCTATCTCAGCGCAATTTCTCTGCAAATTACTTGCCAAATTAGCCGTGCTGATGTCAGCAAAACAGCCAAAT
Source organism: Silurus asotus (assembly GCA_024362625.1). NCBI lineage: Eukaryota > Metazoa > Chordata > Actinopteri > Siluriformes > Siluridae > Silurus > Silurus asotus. Next base: position 1,441,855 of record MU551741.1, read on the forward strand.
GAATGGCTTTCTACTTTTTGGAAGTTTATCACAATGACCAAAGCAAGCCATCCGGCAAGACGTTGTGTTAAGCTATCAGTGTTTCCATAGTCGGATTCTTCACAGCAATGGTCGGAATAATGAGCTGATTGAAGATGAACGAACGAATTAATATTATAATTATTCAAATTTTGTTTTCATTTAAAAAACAGCGGCAACTGTAATTATTCGTATTCTTCTTATTATTATTTGTGCAATTGAATAAACTGAATTCAAAATTGTCTCCAAACGTTTACAAGCATAGATTTAAAAAAAATATATCTATAAAAAAATATAAATGCAATTTATAATAAATTATATTTGGGAATTATTAGGACTGTGCATTTCCATATCTGAGGCCGGTGTAATTCACGTCTCAATGCATAGGCAACAACACAAAGCAAAATCATACATTTAATTAACGTTTGACTTCTAACGCATGGCCCCTTTCCCAAACAGGCCTTTGTGGTGATTAAAAAAAGAAAGACAAAAGATTAAATAAAACCAGATATCCTTTTCCTGTTTTATCTCCAGGAAGATTTGTCTCTACCTCTGCCATGTTAATCTATATTCTGTGTGTTTCTCAGGATACACCTCGTGTGTTGGGATATGTCATATTTAGATCTTGTCCTTCTCGGGTACTTATAAATGATGTAAAAGATCCATGTTGCTTCTCTAACCTATCTGATGGATCTTTTACATACTTTTGTGACATTTTCTTTTCCTGCATGTCTTCTCTTGATCTTTTTAGTTTTTGCTTCATTGTCTATTTCTGTACTTTCTTGTACTACATTAATGCTTCAGGGACCAGTACTGAATAAAGCGTCTTGGCTGGTCAGCAGGGACATGCAGTAACAATGGGCTTCTGTAGGAACTCGGGGATCTGCTTGGTTTCCTTAGCGCTTGGAATAAATAGAATGCAATGCAGAAAAAAGCTTTCTGCTTTCATTTCACTTCAGCTCAGTAAGATGGTTATGTGTGCTCTTAGTAGGCATGGATTTACAATAGTATGTTGCATGGTTGGTATTAACTGATATCATAGATAGAGAGATAGATAGACAGACAGACAGACAGACAGACAGACAGACAGACAGACAGCAGAAACTATGTCGAATTCCCTTATCAGACTATGAGATATTTCTCAAATTGGAGGTGGGCTTGTATATTTATTCCTGAGAAAGGGCTTCCTATTAGCCACCAGGAACATAAGTGATGATTTTATTACATCCTGTGAGCAAGCAGGACTTATGAGATACTTCTTCACCTTCTTTACTGTTGCTCTTGCTTCTTGCCTTTTTGTTAAAAGTGAAGAAATGTTTTCCTCTCTGTGATGTCCCTCATTTTCTCCCCTTCTTGATGATGGGCTTCACAGTGTCCCTGATAGTTTCATGCTCATAAAATATCTGATATAAAACCATACAACTTGTCTTGCCCAAAATTGTCCACTTCTCCACGTCTCTTTTCTGCCTGTGAAATGATATTTGCTGATGAAACTGTTGGAATGTTGGAGAAATGAAAGTATTTTTTTCCCCATCCATCATTCAGCATAAAGAAAGCGTGCAGCGTGAACCCCTCCCAGGAGCTTTGCGTGGCATAATTTACATTCAGATTAGCTTTGCGTCGTGCTGCCGATGCTATGATGAGCAGGCCGACATGCACAGGATGAGATGGATGCTCTACATCATCTTGAATAGATACATAACCAGCATAGCCATTTATATAGAACATCAGTCCCTCGCAAAACTCATTCCACACTAGATGAGGGTCGTCTCGAGTCTGGAGCTCCGTGTAGAATAACGAAAGTGCATCGTTTGATGCATGGTTTGATAAGATTTGGGATTTTATTATAGCCTGATATATAACATTAAATTTAATAGAGCTGATGTGAATCATGGGGCTGCTGAAAAATGGATTACATAGCCGAAGCACTAGAACAGATCAATGGCTTCTTAATCTGGCTGAACACATGCATCATTGATTTCAGCTAAAACCTGCTATTAAAATTCAATCCTGTGCTGCGCCGTACATTTCGTCGAGCCGGGCTTATAAACGATTGAAAAAGCGCTCTATTATATATGAAAACATGCAAAACTTACCCTGTTGTTGCATTCCTTTACAATTACAGATGATACCATGAAAAATGGATAGGAAAAGCTTGTCATGACAAACTCAATGTTCGTAAAGATAATAATTTGAAGACGTGATGAACAGACTGAGGGACAGACCGACAGGTTTTGGTGGAAAGATTGATAACAGATAGAGTGTTACAAGTAGAAGGTCAGAGTAAGAGTGAAAGAATGACTCAAGTAGCTGGAACTGAAGGAGTGAGAACGTTATACAGGGAGATCGATGGAAGGAAATATCAAAACTGGGACTGGGTGAGAGTGTGTGTGTTAAAACTGGGAGAAAGTGTGTGTGTTACCGGTTGATTTGATCGAGAGATGGACGTAAAGAGAGCCTCTGCTACAGAAGAAATGCTTAAGGCCATGAACTCTGAACATTCTGTCAGTGTGTCTATGGAAGTTTTAGGATTATTCCTGGAAAAAGCAGCCACTGCAGCTCATCGAAACATGTCGTTAATTACACCTCGTATATTATCTCACCATTTGCTGCACCCATTCTCTCTCATTTGTCTTTCCAGGTTGCTGTTATTACTTATGCTCAGGTTTGGTTTATTTGGTAAATTTGTGTCGTGTTTCATACGTTGTCATAAGTTTTTGTGTAGCACTTCTGCCATTTTTTCCACTGACATCCACTTCCTGCATCATTACATGTGCCTTTAGGTGTGCTGAATTTATTGAATGAATTAGTGTCATGTTTATTTTTAATGGAAGCCATTGGGAATTTGGCACTGGTGGACAGTTAGGAAGTAAATGTTATTCATTACTGTACTTAAGTAGCTTTTTCTTGTATCTGTATTTCACTGAAGTATTTCCATTTATGGAGACTTTTACTTTAATTTCACTACATTTCAAAGTCAAATATCTTATTTTTTACTCAACTACATTTTGTGAAATCAGTCGTTTTGATTGGTACTTGGTGGAACCGACGTACCACAAACATACAGTTCAGCGTTAGTTCAACTGAACGTTTTAAGAGGAATAAATTAGAGAAGAAACCCCTGACTCTACGTTGCCACCACGCTTGTGGCCTTATTTGCGTTATTTTTTGAAGTAGTTAAAAAAAAGGTTTTGTATATAAAGATATACAGAAGGCCAGACGGCCGACTGTACCGTAAGTGTTACAGTTTTATTTCAGATCATGCTCTTCAGAAATGCTGGTTTAAGGTCATGGCTTCACTTCTTCATGATCCATGAGCTTAGAAGATTGCGCTTTGTAAAACTTAAGAGTGTGCATGAGAGGAAAAAATGTATATAAATATATGTATACCATATAAATATATAATTTTTTTCTTATAGAAAGAAAGTGGATAAACAAACAAACAGTCAGTAGATAGATTACACTGCTTGTTGCAGTGCTTCATAATTTTTCACAGACATCGGTCACAAAGTCGTCTGATAGATTATACTTTTATCCTTAAAAAAACAAAAAAAAACAACCCTTGACTCACATTTAATATCTGGTAAATTACCTCACATTAATTTGTTCAATTGATCAGCAATCATTTCTCCCTCAGCTGCCTCATCTCTTGCATCATCTGTCTCATGATTTATACGCTCCAGCCGCCTCGGCGTGTTATTTGCAGCACCGATGCAAGTTCTCCCTCATTATCTTCCTTTATAAGCAAATTAATGATCTGCAGGAGCCTGTGTGAGGAACAAACAATCTTGCGCTAGTGTTCGCTGCAGTTATTTTCCTCACTAAATAAATGAAGGTCATATGCACTGAGGTGTGCTGTTTACTGCTCACATGCTTTAATTGTTTGGGTTTTCTTTTTTCGAATATTTACGTTATTTATTCAATTAAAGGGTTGTGTTTATGTTTTGTCTAGAGACACTTCGGCAGCCTACAATGCATGGTATAATCTGCAAAGGGTAGGATACATTTAGAATGAACATATAGTACAAACACCTTAAACACTTTATTTATACATGTACAATAAATATACTTAGCAGGAAGGTTGTAGCTCAGTGGTTACGGTTCTGGGTTAGTGATTGGACGGAAGGGGGTTGAAGCCCAGTTATTGCCACCCTGCCGCCCTTGAGGAAAGCCATTAACCCTCTGTGGTCATGGCTGACCCCAGTTTTCTAAAATCTGAGATATGTGAAGAAAAATATTTACTGTGTTAGTATGTGTAAAGCGTCGTTTTTTACACAGTAGTCACTAAAACACTGCCCTCTAGTGGACATGTGATGTGTGACCCATGGAATTGGTTTATCAGTGCAATGAATTAAAAACAGTACCCCTTTACAATACAATGAAACTCAGTTATTTGGAAACCCCAAACCTGCTCAACTGTCTAGTTGTATACAAGGTAATGTGGTAGTCAGTCTGAATCCAAATGTCTGCCAAATGCTCTAACTGTATATGGTACAAATCAGTGCTGGAGTTTGAGCCCTAACCATTGAGGCAAAATGAATAACGTTTTATTTATTAAACATGTCAATAATATTCAAAATGTACTTATTTACAGCATGCTTGATTTCAAAATAACGGTAATGACAATAAACCCAATGGACTGTATTTCAATCGGAAATTTAACGAGCTAGAGTATTTGGATTTGTTCTGTTATAGGAAGATATTTAATAACAGCATGAAATGTTGTGAAGTTACTGTTACCACCCCAAAGTGTTGGCATGAGTGATTTCTCATTCTCATTTTCCCTTATCCATTGCGACTTACAACTGAGCAGGTCAGGGTTATGGGCCTTGATTAGGAGCCCAGCAGTGACAGCTTGGTGGTGGCGCAAGATTTGAACCTTCTGGTCCAAAGTCCAATGAGCAGTTCACTTAGTACTGGTGAAGATTTCTCTCACTATGTGCCCATTTAGAAAACTCTCTCTTAAAAACCATGTCCAGGAGAATGGAACACCCACAGATCTTCCACTCCAACTCATCTTCATGGAGCTGGCTTTGTGCATGCTAGATGAGGTTTGGGTCTCCTAGTTTAAGTGTGGCATAAATTTTATGCGAATGCATCCAAAAGCATCGTGTGCCTCGAAGTTTGTGGTAACAGTTTGAGAAAGAAGGACGTATGGCTGGAGAAGTCAGGTGTCCCAATTGTTTATTTCTCCAAATAGTGTACATTTAGAAAGCATATTAGTATTTTTGAATAAGATTGAATAAGATATAATAAGATATATATTTACAGTACAGACCAAAAGTTTGGACACACCTTCTCATTCAAAGAGTTTTCTATATTTTCATGACTATGAAAATTGTAGATTCACACTGAAGGCATCAAAACTATGAATGAACACATGCGGAATTATATATGGAATTATATACATAACAAAAAAGTGTGAAACAACTGAAAAATATCATATTGTAGGTTATTTAAAGCCACCTTTTGCTTTGATTACTGCTTTGCACACTCTTGGCATTCTCTTGATGAGTTTCAAGAGGAAGTCACCTGAAATGGTCTTCCAACAGTCTTGAAGGAGTTCCCCGAGAGATGCTTGGCACTTGTTGGTACAATTTTCATAGTCATGAAAATAAAGAAAACTCTTTGAATGAGAAGGTGTGTTCAAACTTTTGGTCTGTACTGTAGATATATATATAGTATGTAAAAAAAAAAAAAATTTTTTAGTGATAACAAGAACTGGCACATCCCTGGACATTTCATGACATAAAAATAGCAATAAATGGATAAATCTGCGATGTGTCATTCGTTAATAAAAAAAAAATAAACTTCTAGTCATATGCTGATGTGTAACAGCTTTGTGACATGCCGTTACAGAAAACTAATGATGGTAGTAACAGTAACTGTTGATTTCTTTTTCAATAACAGCATCCATGAAGGTAATAATTTCTCATTGGAATGTAGTTTTTAATTGAATATCACTTTTCTTTTCGGAAATAAGAAGTCTGGGTGAACATATAAATAGGTGAAGCATGTCAAGATCTGAGTTAATTGTAATTGTGCTGTTGTGTCGGGGAAAAAAAAGCTAAGAGAATGTTTTCTACTTCACTTAATGCAAGGTCAATCGAAACAAACTGTCTCAAGGGTCTTGTAGGAGAACAGCCATTTCTAGCAGCAGCTCATTAAGTTTAATTCCCTGCTTGCAGCTGTAATTTTGAACAAATTGTTTGTTCCTTGTACAGGGGGTTTGCGTGGTCATCTTCTGCCCCCTCTGAAATGCGATAAATTGTAGAAGAGCTAAAGTCAAGGGGAATCTAAAGGTAAAATCTTTCCAATTCTATTTATGAGGGTCCAAGGTAAGCTGTAAGGTTGTTTCTTAGCCATATTAATGATTAAGCAGAAAAGATTCCTCCATCAGACAGCTATGAAAAATACAACAGAATAGAAATAGATATTTGAATTGAATGGGGTTAAATATTTGATTGCTCTATTGAATATTTCAAAACACTACATACATAGGAGTTAAGGTTTTGGTCAGAATGAAAATCACTACTGTAACCTCGGACCACAGACCACAAATCATATTTTACTTTTAATGGAGGCTTTAAATGTGCATAAAACGCATGAATATTATTTACTGATGTCAATGTTTTGGACAGAATGGATTTGATTTTGAACGAAACATTACGCCTAGGACATTACACCACCGTACCAGCAGAGGGCTCCCTCTCCCGGGTTCTTAAAACTGCCTTTTCTCTTCTTTTATTTTCTTTCCTTGAGCATATACATTGTATGGCCAAAAGTATGTGGACACCTGAATATCACACCCATGTATGGTTTGGTTCTGGCTTGGGTGAAGAGAAAGTTGAATTCCAGCTCATCCAAAGACGTCCTATAAAATTGTGTACTTTGTGGTAACAGTTTTGGGAGGAAACACATATGCCTGGAAAAATCGAGTGTCCAAATACTTTTGTCCATATAATGTAATATTCAGGGTAGTAACAGCCATTCGCTCCCTGTTTCAGACCAACTTGGCAGGATTTTTTAACTTTTATATATAATAATAATAACAACACGATCTGTCTTATGTCTTTTCCTATTTATAAGAGTAAGGCTTCTGGTTGCTAAGCAACATAATTAGGGTGAAAAGAGTAGATTATTCTATAAACAAAGTTATGGATTAAGTGTGATTCTCTTAATTTAGTGTGATTTTGTTGATTTTTCACATAATTTTAATTACTGTGCTACAAAGATGTAGATATGGTGCTGTATGTCAGTGACGTGGTTTAGCCAATCAGATGTTAAAACCATGTGATGTGTATTTTTTCACCAAATTAAACATAATTTTGTAATGATAAAAAAAATACGTTATAATCAATTAAGGTCTGTTAGTATAATCAAACAAAATCAATCTCACATTGTACCATGTTATGATGTACAAGGTTTTCTCACCTCCCTGAGGATTTAATGAAAAGCCCTGACGATGATAATCTCCTGGTAGTGTACATGACGCACCACGAGGCAAGTGTGTGGGAAGAATAATCTCTCACTGTTGTAGGTCACAGGCATAATACCCCCAGAGTCAAAATACTGACTTCAAAATTTAGAGACTTTGCTTTTTTTATTTGGCACGCTAAAGTTTTCCCCCTTAGGTCAGTGGTCCCCAAACCCTGGGCCGCAGACCGGCACCGGTCCGTGGGTCAATTGGTACCGGGCCACACAGAAAGAATACATAACTTAAATTATTTAGAGTCTCTCCTGAACATCTGTCTATGACTCACTCTTGATGCATGTCATGATGCCTCGGTCACATGTCTTACCTCCATCCGCTACCTTCTTAAAGGGGCTGCTCCGCCCGCTAACACATAATACATTAGCGCTAAATTCAAACCGCTAAGCGAGCAAAATGACCAAAAAACAACACAGTGGACTCACGTTTATTAATATATTTAGAAAATACCAGTTTTTATGCTGCTCGTATCATTTTAATTTCTTGTATTTATCCGCTACACTTTAAAGGCCGGTCCATGAAAATATCGTCTGACATTAAACCGGTCCGCGGAGCAAAAAAGTTTGGGGACCCCTGCTTTAGGTGACAGTCTACACCTAAACACCTGTATATGCCGCAAATGTCTACTACTGTAGGCGTGCATTCGATCAGCAATTTTGGCTCATAGATTTGCCTTAACTTAAAAATCTAAACAAATCAATCAATGGTTAAAGCACTTCGGATCTGAAAGTCATGAGTTCAAATCCCAGTCACACGCCACTCTTGGGCCCTTGAGCAAGGCCCTTAACCTCGTAGCTGCTCAGCTGTATGAATTTGATAAATGTAGCTTTGGATAAGAGCATCTGCCAAATGTCATGAATATGAAATGAAATGATGAATGTTCTCAGATGCATTATGACTGCCTAATGCCGATTCTGTAGATACAGTGAATAGCATTTAAACAAACATTAAGCTTGTGACTGAATATTTATAGTGTATTAAAGTTCGGTTGGGAATGTTTATTATATATTTCGACCTGATCCACAGTTAATAATAATTGTAATTATGGTTTATAGACAAAAAATACCACCAGACTATAAACTCTGTTGGAGGTGTATTTTTTTGCTATTAGTTTTTTGTTAACTGTTGTTTTGGATCTAGATTATTTTATGTACATTTCCCAACATTAACTGCAACCAAAAATAGATCAAAAGTATCATTACAGGATGTGCCCATGTGTTTTATTTCTTAATTTCCTTTTCATGCACTTGCCTCATGTTTTCTTTTATTCGTATTCTTTTTCTAAACACAAAGGTTCGAAAAGTTAAATTTTTCATTAGATTTTAAATTCTTCATGACCTTTCTACCTTTTTACATTTTTACTTTATTTCATTTTTTTTACTATTATGGTTATGAATCTTTGCAGTATGATTGCTGCTTTGCATTCCTGCGATTTTACACATTTTGAAGGTCATTCTGGTTTAGTAGGCGCTCGAAATGACATGTTTCAGGATGCTTTAAAACCTGACTGCTTCTTCTACTATTATAGAGTTATTTCTCTGACGCTGAGGTTTTCCCATCAGGTGACAGTCAACAAAAGTACAGTAGGCGTGCATTCGATCAGCTGGTTTGCTTCATAGCTTTGCCTTTTTTCTGCCTAAATATTTTCAGCTCAGACGCATTATGACTGCCTGATGCTTATTTTGTAGATAAATGCTTTTTGTATTACTTCATGTTTTCTTCTATTTGCATTATTTTTCTACACACAAGGTTAAAAAATTGTCTATATTTTATTTCTTTGGAATAGAAGTAGGCTTTTTGACCTTACCAGCTTTTTTTAAATTTTTATTTCTATTCTTTCTCTTTTGTCTGTATGGTTATGAATCATTGCAGTTTGATGGAGTGATTAAACACATTTTGAAGGTCATTTTGGTTTAGAGGGCATTTGAAAAGAATGATTTTTTCCAATAAGTCTAAACAAAGACATGATGTTATTATACCCACTTTTCTCTGGGCCTCCAGTTTTACAATAATGCAGTTATGATATTGGTATTTTAGTGCATTTTAAATGTGCTCTATATCTTTTCCATCTCACTTTCCTGCTCCTGTTTTAAACCTTCTTCTTCTTCTTCTTCCATAAACTCATTTATAATCCTGATTATCGTCGTCACTCCCAATGAAAACCTCAACATCTTCAGCTTTGCTACCTCCAGCTCCACTTCCTGTCTTTTACTCAATACCACTGTCTCTAATCCATACAACATCTCAGGTCTCACCACAGTCCTATAAACCTTCGCTTTCACTCTCACAGATACTCTTCTATCACAGATCACACATCACTCTTCTCCACCCACTCCACCCTGCCTACACACTTTTCTAACACACTCTTCATTGCACTGTTGACCCCACCTTCTCCACCTCTTCTCCCTGCAACCGCACCCCTACACTGCCCTCCCTCTCATTCACACACATGAACTCTGGCTCACTGCTACTGACTTTCATTCCACTTCTCTCCAGCATGTACCTCCTGCACTTCCTCATTTCACCATTATGTTTTTTTTTATCCTTTCTCTTTCCAGATGTCTCCTGGTTTGAACCTATGTTCATAAAAAATACAAAAAAGCGATAAAATGACTATCCACATCTGTCTGTCTAACTATTACAACAGATAAACACATTCACAAAGCCTGCTATCAGCATATTGTTCCTGCTCAGCCAACTGTAATCAGATCAAAGCCATGAAGGGATGTCACTGTACTTAATAAAAAAATCGCTCCTGAGATGAAAACAACTTGCAAGAAGTCATTAGATATGAGCCATATCTATATCTCTTTGCCATTTTTATTTATTTTTTTCCACAAGAAGTTATGCTTAACGAATGGAAAGAAAATGAATAGTTTATTTCAACCTGTCCTTCGTGAGGAAGTATAAATGGATTCCATAATAAATGCGACGATGCTGTCTGGATTCAGTGCGAGCTGGAGATCTGTGGTGACAGGACGTGAAGTGACCATCAGGAACATTCAACTGGCAGGGAGATAGAACTGGAAAAATAAAAGTAAAGTTGAGTTTTTGCATATGGAACATAAAACCTACTAAAGGGACATATAAAATACATCTTTTGTACTTGGCATTCGAGACTCATTTGTAAAGATCTTGTCCAGTCTTTTTGTCTTTGCTGAGTACAAAGAGCCTGTTGAGTCTTTTTTCATAATGTTCATTTGATGTCTCATTGTTTTCTTGTCAAGGACTTGGATATGAATTGTTCAATCTAAACTATCAATGAATGTGAACTCATGCACAACCCGAGTGGTGTTCTTTCTAGTGATGACATTTTTCAACTCTTCTTCTTGACTGTATCAATTGAACAAAAGCATGATATATGCAAGTCCATGGCTTCTTCTGTGGATCCTGAGATCAGTATAACTTGGTGTATAATTCCATAAAAAAAGCTGAACTTCTTGTAATTCCGTGCAAGATGATGAACTGTTTTTCTTCTGCCAGGTCTCAGTGAAGTGACGATCAATGGATGAGTAATGCCATAATTCCGGGGACAAACCTGAAACGCATAGCAATGCATAAAGCCTGACGTGCAGCTTATGGCTTTAGAGTACTGCATATTGATTACCTACCTTTGATGCTGCATTGTCACAGCAGGAAGTGAATCAAATAATAGACATGGCCGATGAGCAGGAACAGAAACAGGATCGAGCTGAGTGGACACCCTCACTGCATTAAAATGGAGAGTACAGTATCTGGCAGCAGGCATGAGAAAATTGAACAATGCAACAGTGTAATGGAGAGCGGCACATGAAGGACACTCGTGTTTACAGACTCTCTGAAATGCTCTCAGTTCTCCGAATTCAGGGAACTCTGATGGATAGCGGTAACATGAATATTATGACAGTAATGCAGGAGTGCGGTTCAGCAGTAGCATTGAATCTGTGGCAGGCTGGAATTAAGGCTGCTTAAACTGACGCAGATCTAAACCTGGATCTCAAACACACCTGATCAACCATCTTTCTGTCTTGTACAACATATGGAGAAAAATATTGGGACACCTGACCTGTCAAGCCATATGTCGTTCTTCTCCAAACTGTTACCACAAAGCTGGAGGAACGCAATGATATTTGATGCCTTTGAATGTGGTATAATATGATGTTTTGTTAAACTTCGAAACCCAAACCTGTTCCAGCATGGCAATGCCCTTGTGCACAAAGCAAGCTCCGTGAAGATCTGGTTTACAAGCTTTGGAGAGAAGGATCTTGAGTGGCCTGCTAGAGAGCTCTGATCTCATACCTATTGAACACCTTTAGGTAGAATTGGAGCACTGACTGCACCCCAGGCCTCCTCAGCTCACCCACCTCAGTACCTGACTTTACAACAACCTAGTAACTGAATGAATCCTCACAAGCACACTTAAAAATCTAGTAGAACATCTTCTCAAAAGAGTGAAGAGAATTATAAGAGCAGATTGGCACTAAATTTGAAATACTGTAATGCTCAAAAAACCACATACCATACTTTTGACCAGGTGTCCTCAAACTTTTGGTATTATAGTGTATCTTTCCATGAATTGTACTGGGGTGGAATGTCTTTTATGGACACCTAGCTAAATAGCTAAATAGCTAAAATAGCTAAATAATAGCAAAAAGGAATTAGCAGGTGAAAATAGAGAAAAACAAACAAGATAATTAATTTTTTTACACCTTTACTTTTCCCTAGAGAAAGTTATAATTAATACAGGAACTGGCTGATTAGTTTGTATGGATTAAGTGTCTTTCTAGACCTCAACAGCCCAATCCTGGCAGTTTGCCAATGTTGGTCTTTTAACTTGTGACCTTTCATTTAATTGCCCACTACCTTATTCACTGAGCTACTGCCCAAAACAACTGCATAAAAACTCTATAATGTCTGCTAAATGTGGAAAAATATTGATTGCAAAAGGCAGGATAGAAAAAATCAGGGCATTTCGTCATTCCTTAAATGAAAACTGGGAAGCTAAATCACAAATACCACATAGAGTGCAGCTCAATACAAAACCAGTACAGCACCATGGCAAAAGTCTTATTTAATACCAAATTTAATGTTTGGCACAGCAATTATTGTGATGTTCGATATTTTGATTCCGTCCCGACGGCATTTATTTTTAATAATATTTTTTAGAATTGGCATCACAAACACAATTATCCAATTGAAATCATGCGTTTCCCCCATTTTCAAAAATAATACGTATTATATATTATATTTCCTCATCCTCCCTAAAATGAACATCTGGCTAAAACAGGGTTTTACTTTCTTTTTTTTTTTTTTGCTGACCTCCTAATAAATCAGTATTTGATTTCTATATATGATGAACCTCAATTTATAAAAGCCACACTAGATTTCATCTGACGTTTTAATCATATAGAGAATGTGCACGAATGACTAACCCAATAAAGAGTTGAGATAAATCCCGTCTACCTGCTGATATAATTTGTTTGAATGTGCTTTGAAAAGCTCTCAGCTCTCTGAGTAAACTGAGAAAGCAATCAGAGCTCTCCTGTCCAAACTCCCTAGCAATCAGGTTTTTATGATTGTCATAGCAGGGACGTGCACATGCTGTAATAGGATTTGAGAGGATCACAAAGAGATGCTGAACAGACCAGAGCTTCTATTAAAATAATATGAATCGTCCATTTCAGATTCCGAGAGAGCATGGATTTATACAGGCAGTGTGTACCAAAAAATAAATAAATTACAAGCTGTATAAACATGCCACTCTAGGACTATATCGTCGTTTAGATTCGGAGATTGAGAAGACGCATGAAACACTGAATTATTGTGCAATTTAGTTTATTGCAAGACGTCGACTCAGTAAAGAATTTGGAAAGTTTGGATTGAATTAGATTTTTTCATTATTTGTTCTGAATATAGTAGTCTAATATATACTGTACTGAAGAAAATATACATAATAATACTTACAAATAAAATATATCATATTATACTATGAGAACGATGTAACAGACAACATGAAATGACAGTTTTCTGGATGCAATTCACAAATAATTATCAAAGCAAAGCCTGCTCTGCAAAAAAAATATCAAAAAGACCTACTACAGCATCTTTCTGAAATATAATTTAAGGTGCATTAGGAAAGATTAGTCTTTTTTCCCCCATCATTAGGTCTCTGAAGACTAGGTGGACTTGACATTTGAATGATTACTGCCTATGTCCTTGAAACTCCACTCTCTGGGATCTACACTATATGAACATTTGAGACACACCTAAATGTTCCAGCTATATGTGGTTCTACTCTAAACTGTTACACAGTTGTTAGAGGCACACAGTTTTATAGGAGGTCTTCAGATGTTGTAGTATTAATTTAATCAAGGTTAATTTTAAAACAACCAAACCTGTTCTAGCATGACAATGCCCCTGTGCACAAAGCCAGAAGATATGTTTAACGTAGGTTCATGTAAAAGCTCTTGAGTTGGCGTAATCTAGAGCTCAGACCTCAAATACTATGGAACACATTTGGGATGAAAAGCACAAATCGACACAAAAACACTCAGACATCTAGTGGTTAGGTGTCCACAAATTTTTTTGTGCACATAATGTATGTTGGCCTGTAGAATGTCTACCTATACGTGTCTATCTATCTATCTATCTGTCTGTCTGTCTGTCTGTCTGTCTGTCTGCCTGCCTGCCTGCCTGCCTGCCTGCCTATCTATCTATCTATCTATCTATCTATCTATCTATGGCCTTAATATTATTATTATTATTTGTTTATCCTCTTCTACATAACGTGTCCAAAAAATTAAAACATTAAACATTAATACTGCCTATATATAACTCTTCAAACTGTAACCAAAGAAGTAGGTGGTAGCATTTATTACCACTTTGGGACCCATGATTTAGGTTTAAAATGTACAGAAAGCACAAAAGAGAATGCTATAGCACTGTGCTACCAACATAAAACTCTTCATGCGTCTGTTTTACTGCAAGACTGAAGCGCTCAATAGTTTCATGGCGAGAGTCAGTGTCGAGTTTATTTGGTTTCATAACAGTAACAATGTGAGGAGCTACATCAGCAGCTGAAGTCAGATAATTTCCACCATGGGAATCTGTGCTGTACTGGAGGTTTATCTTGAGTAGGTAAATTTTAATGACAGAGTCCTTGCAAAAAGGAATTCTAGAGTACATGAGAGGCATTGGGGAATTTCTAAAATGTCAGGTCAGAGCACAAGAGACCAATTCTCATGTAACGTGTCTAGAATCCATTTGAGCAAAGTCACTGGGCTCGGATTTGACCTGCCCAACACGAACAAGCGTGTAAAGCATTGCAGATCCCCAGAGCAGCACAAATTCCCATATGACTGGAAATAAAATGCTGAGGCAGTTCTTTACAGCTTCAGATAGATAAACATGAACCATAACAGTCTTGTTTGTTGTTTGTTTGTTTTTTATGTATAATGCATCCAGCTCAAAGCGCACAGCATCTCAGGATGGACTGACTAAAGGAAGCTGCACAGTCTTAATGTAGGATTGAATAAAAGTATAAAAATGTGCAACTAGATGAAAGTCATAAGATGTTCTAAAACCACATACCAATCTAATGGTTAAATTGTCCCCATAAATTTTGTCCATATAGTGTATATATATATGTGTGTGTGTGTGTGTGTGTGTGTGTGTGTGTGTGTGTGTGTGTGTGTGTGTGTGTGTGTTCATTCTAAAGGGGTTGAAAATTGTAAATCTGAATCCACTTGAGAACATATTGATAGGGTGGAATTAAAACGCTATTGGTCAAAGGCATGATACACTTTAAGTGGGCGGCAATTCAAGCTGATAGTATTCCTAATGATCACTAATGCATCACTCTGG
This sequence comes from Silurus asotus, assembly GCA_024362625.1. NCBI lineage: Eukaryota > Metazoa > Chordata > Actinopteri > Siluriformes > Siluridae > Silurus > Silurus asotus. The sequence continues at coordinate 1,457,207 of MU551741.1, forward strand.
GGAAAGAAGCACACATCTGCACACAGTCATATTATTCCTATGCGTGGTATATTACTTTAGGCCCTCAGCTACCTCATAACCCTCTCCGCAGTGTTTCTATCAGCCCTAGATATAAGCTTTTACTATTATATCAACAGAGTGTCTCCAAATGCCTTGCGACGCCCCTAAAAACATCTGACGCAGGAGAAATTATCTGGAGCACTCTAAAAGTAATCTAATGGTGATTACGGAATGTGGATGTACCGTGCAGTATAATCAAGAGCACACCACAGCGCTGTTAAATTCTCTATTCTGATTGGTCAGAAGGTTTTGAATAATTTTCTATAATAGCAGCTCTGACAGTAGTTCCAGCTGCAAGATAAATCACAGGTTTGTATTAATGTGCTCACACCAATGCGTTATCATTTCTATAGAAACAGCGTAGACGTGAGGAGGTTTTATGGAGAAGTGTTTCATATGCAGGGAATAAGTGGGTCAGAATTGGCTAAAGGTCCATGACTGAGTACCACAGATTTGAAGGACAATTTGTATAAACACATAATACAAAAGTTTAATTATTATTTTTTTTTTAAAGTATAAAAATTAAGATATTACACCCAAACAATGTGTTGAAAGTATTTTGGTATTCGTGTTTTACTTCTCATACCGAGCTATATAATAATGCCATCCCAGACAGAAGACTGGGAGAGTGGGAGGGTACCTTCTTGTGTGGGAACGTATCCAGGTTACTACCATGTATGGATAGTTAGATAAAGGTTGCAAGACTGGCTCAAAGCCGAGTAGCTAATCTCCACTTGAATTTACACATGAATGAGGCTCATGACATGGTTCTATTGTTCGGTCCGTACCTGGGTAAAGTGGTGCGCTGCTCAAGTGCATGGTGTAATACTCTATTTTGTCAGATGATCCAGAACACAGAGTGGATTTGTAAAGGATGCTGCTGTGTATTAGAACTTGAATCCACACACAGTGTACAAAATTCACAAAGAACCTGTAACGTCTGAGCATCACCAAAAACTGCAGCGAAATTCTTTGGTACAGGGTCTTCGGTTTTGTTACACATGCACTGAACGCAATCATTTTCACATGCGGAATATATTAAAAAATCGTTTCCTCAGATCTCCTTGCACTTACAGTGTTTTTCTTTCATTATTATTAAACTGAAAACATACACAACAATGACAGGGGTATAAAAAATAAACTTGAATTAGCGCAGTGTCAGTGCGGCTACTCACTCCATCACGGAAAAAAGATTTGTTTTGCGCATGCAAATAAATGCTAAAAAATCAATAACCCTAGCGATATAGCCACTTCCTGGTTAGCGATATAGCCACTTCCTAGTTAGCGATTAAGCCACTTCCTGGTTAGCGATATAGCCGCTTCCTGGTTAGCGATATAGCCACTTCCTAGTTAGTGATATAGCCACTTCCTGATTAGCAATATAGCCACTTCTTGGTTAGCGATATAGCCACTTCCTGGTAAGCGATATAGCCACTTCCTGGTTAGCGATATAGCCACTTCCTAGTTAGCGGCTAACACTAACGCTATGGATTCAAGATTTAAGATATTTTTTGTCAGAAACATAGTTATATGCAGGATACAATTTACAGTGAAGCGAGAACATACTGTGGTAAAATAATAAAACGGAAGCTAACACACGTCTTGGTATATCAAAACATACAATCGGAATAAAAAGGGATCTGGCTGTTACAGAGTGCTAATACTGGAGACTCCTTCTATAAATGATAAAAAACTTTCTCCTTATAGAAAACTTTCCATATCGATAAGTTTGCAATTTATTTAGTTGAATAATGCTACACTTTTTATCAGCCTTAAATTATGTGAAACATTCAAGTCCTTTAGGATGAACTGTAACTATGGAAACAATAAGATTGCCTTTACAGAAAGTTAATCAGCACCGTCTGACCAATCGGATTAGAGACAGATTGATATATGGTGCACCACAATAATAATACTCTTGACCTCCACTTGATTTCCACCAAGTACTTTCATGTCTGTATGAAACTCTCTGAACAATTTGCTTGCTTCTTTCCTTTTTATAAAAATCTTTTTTTTTAGTATTGTAAAAAAATCAAATATGTCCTATATGACTGACCGGGAGAAGAAATGTGGATGCCGTGTAGAGTGTAATTACGTTTCTGTCCGTCACAGAGGGAGGTAAAGTTCACTGCTTTGGTCATTCATTTCTGATTAAAGTGCAAGAGCTTAGCTTGCTGGGTTTTAGATGAGGCATGTTTCAGGCTTATCAAGTTTTTCCAGACAATTTCAGCTGAATAAGGGGGAGAAAAAAATGAGGTATAAATGCAAATAAGGAAGCGCACAATGCAGAACCAGCTCCAGGGAAAATACCGATGCTGTGCAAGAATGTTGTGCTTTGATCATCATAAATATTTCTCTGCTGTCATTAGCATTCGGATCTCGGCTTCCAGGAACGGCGAAGGTGCCGGATCAGGCCACGACAGTGAGTCAGTGGGCTAGAGGTTCTGCTTCAAACTGTTAAGTGTTGGTTCTTGAGTTTCCAATTTCCATGATAAGCATTCAAATACATTCAAATATTTTTAGAGAGAGAGAGAGAGAGAGAGAGAGAGAGAGAGAGAGATTTAAATCAAATTGAGCTGGAATCATTTTTCATAGGACATGAATGCTGTTTGCTGCTAATGGTTAGCGAAGGTAGGGACAGGAAGGCAACATATATATATATATAT
>MU551741.1:1460350-1474741 GCA_024362625.1 Silurus asotus
ATACACACACACACACACACACACACACACACACACACACACACACACACACACACACACACATACAGTATAATACAGAATAAAATAAATGAATTGGGTAAAAAAATTAAAATAAATTAAAATAAAATAAACATCAGACATACATCACAAGGAAATCAGATAAAAGCAATAATAATTAATAATTATAATAAATTAATAAAATAAAATAATAAAACATGTATGAGCAGTTTTTAAACCATTAAAGATTTTTTTGCACAAAAAAAGAAAAGGTCCAGTCACCCATATGAATAGAATAGAATATTTGTCACATATACATTACAGCACAGTGAAATTTGTTCTTCGCATATCCTATCTTGATCGGAAGCTGAGGTCAGAGCGCAAGTAAGGCCATAATACGGTGCCCCTAGTGAGCAGAGGGTTAAGGGTCTTGATCAAGGTCCCAATAGTGGCAGCTTAAGCAAAGCCCTTAACCCTCTGTGCTCCAGGGGTGCCGTGTGAATAGGAAGAAGAACTTGAAGACCAAAATCAGAAGAGATCTGTCTGATCTATCTATTTTTCCATGAACACAGCACATGCTTCTTTGTGTCAGAACTGAGAAACTCCGCAATGTATCAGTTAGGGTTTAATAACTTGTTGCCAGCTGAAACATCTTCATCGCTGCAGGAATTATCCAAAGAAATAAGGAAAAACTATTTGTTTTGTTAAATCCAGCTGGTGAGTCATTTTTTTTTTAAGCCAGACAGTGTACAAAAAGAGGTATTGCTCTTGTTTTTTTTCTTGAATAGAAATGTTTCAAACATGTCCCTGTACATGCTTTCACATTAAAAACTTGTACATTAAAAACATAAACATAAACATAAACATAGCATGCCATTGAACCATTATTAGATTTATTATTAGACTGTCTTTAAAATTTTATTCAAAGATTCGTTTAGGTAAATATTTCTTTGTCTATTTGTGTAATTCTTGTTCAAGAATTCTTGTTCATATTGTACCATTTAGGTCTGATTGTTGGGAGCTGACTTACAATAAGACATGAAGTTCTATACAATTAATCTGAAACAATTCGGACCAATCAGAACGGAGATGTGAACAGTACTGTGTTATAACAGGAGTTCAAAAACACTGCTTCAAGGGTGCCTCCATTTTCTTTTCTCTGCACACTCAAGACAGCGAGAGCTTCATCAAATCGATAGACTGATCAGGGCTGATGGAACGGATGACATGACAGATGTCAAAAGCCACTATACATTAGTGATCATCGTACATCACTGTGACGATTGCTCTGTTCTGGAGCTCACTACAATCATTCCAGCAATTGGTCAAGACATTTATACTACAAGACGCTCATAATCTAATTAAAGCCATTATCCACCCCTGCTTTAGCCTGTCTATACCACTGAGATCTGATAAATGATCTAAGAATGTGATATGATCAATGATCATACATCGATTTTGGTACAATGGAGGTGTAAAGACTGCACAAATCTCATTCTAACTTCTAACATCAATATCTACCAAACCCAACATACTGTCTCATACTGGACCTTAAAAGCTGCTTGAAACAGCTGGCTAGTATCATCATACAATTACCAGCACCTCCCTTTGATAGATCTGAAGCTAACTGCAGTAAAATGTTTTAGCTCATTTTCACTACAATATCATTGGAAGACAAAGTGTCCTGACATGCGAAAGCCTTCCAGCTTGGTCCATTTCTCGAGACTCATGCAGGCATACTTGCAGTCAGTCTTTATTCTTCAGGAAGTGCTGGACCAGAAACACTGGAGATGAGGTGGGAATATATCCTGATACAGCTTGAACAGGATGGCAGTTCTTTGCAGGCCACATTCATGTATTTATTCACACCTAAGGGCAATTTATTGTAGACAGTTTACCTGCAGGCATTCTGGAACAAACCCCTACATAAACACTGGGAGACACAAAAAATATCTGGTGCTCATTCACCTTTTTGTGTAAAAAAAAGAGAAGTGCTTTATAGCAGTGGTACCCAACCTTTTTTGCATCATGGACCAGTTTATTGTAAAAAAGGTTTCATAGACCGAAGTGTCTGGTTTTTGGTCCGGAATTTTGGTATACATATATAATTATAAAATGCATATTATATTACTATTATAAACACTTAATGATTGAATTATAGATTTAATTACATATATAATGCATAGAAAATACAGTGCTGGAAATTGGCTTTCAGGACACTTTCCAGAAGTCTTCTTACACATGGAAATCCGGAAGTGATCACGAATCCAGAAAAAGCAGTTACAAAGAACATCCTGTCTAAGCATTGGCTTCTTGGACACAACGCAAATGCTTTAAAATGCTTTGCTCAGCAGAGGTGGGATGAAATTAAGTACTTCGTAACTGTACTTAAGTAGATTTTTCTACTTTACTAGTACTATTTATTTTTTTATTTTTTTTGCTTACATTCATATTTTTTACACAAATATCTGTACTTTCTACTTCTTACATTTTCGAACCAGACTTGTTACTTTAGTTTAAATCAGTTTGGCTAAATGTCAATATTTTTTCTTCTAATTGCGTGACCTTTTCGACCCACCACTGGTGTACCATTTCCTGGCTATCACGCTCCACAGACGTAGGCTAGCCTGCAAAGCTAACAATTAGCAAGACAGAAGGCAACATGAAGTACGGCTAACGTGCATGAAACAGTGATGTAAACATGACTGAGAACAGAAGACGTTCCTGATCACATGATCATCATTAGCTTTTCTTTGCTTGTGTTCCATATGGTGGTTGTTCATCCTGGAAACATTCATTAGATACCAACATTTTTAATATTTTGTTAATAACTTTCTTTCGGCGGATCATCCGTATGTTTGATTTGGCACATTTTTACTCTGGATGCCCTTCCTAACGCAACCCCATTTATCCGGGCTTGGGACAGGCACTAAGAGTGACTGGAGTTGGTTCCCTGACTGGGGGTCGAACCCGGGCCGCAGCGGTGAGAGCGCCGCATCCTAACCACTAAACCACCAGGGGTTTTAATCTTTTTATAATAATATATTAATATGACGTGAGGTCCAGAAACCAGCGTGACACTAAAACAGGTAGACGTAATGACTACTTTTTACTCAGAGCCCAAACTTCTTTACTTTAACTTGAGTAAAAAAGTGTATTCAGTATTTCAACTTTTACCAGAGTATTTAAAAACATGAGTATCTGTACTTCTACTTGAGTGAAGTATGTGTGTAATTTTACCATCTCTGTTGCTCAGTAACACTAGATTATCGCTCATACTTCTGCATTTAAGAGTTTCAAGAACTCCACTGCTCAAAGCTTAAATTCCACTGGGCTCTCAGAAGCCCAAGGAGCTCGAACGAGCACACTAGCAGCGCCTATTGTATTCTTTGTTATACTGTTACAGCTCAAGGATGTACTGTAGCATGACTAGAAATTCACAGTTCAGAGTAGATCCTTGTGCCCCAGAAGAGTTTTTATTTACTTCTTGTAGGAAGAGCTAATCTGTGAGCAGGCAGGCGTGACGCCTCAGGTTTGAAAAACGCTCTTGGATTTTGTCTGGAATGTCAAAGTGAGCGTGACGGCTGCAGATTCGCGGCTGAGCTGAAGAGCAGGACTCCTTAGAGGAATGTGGGAAGGTTACGGAGAGTCTCTTTTGCATGCTAACTTTATTCCAGCCATCATCGTTCTCCCTGCAGCAGTGATCAGTCCTTTTATTTTTGTCCCTGTGGGCTGCCATCCAGGTTTGATGCGCACGGCTCAATGTTAACGCACATGCAGGCGTGGATTTTTCCCGTATTCAATGTGTAAGGCCTGACCTGATTTTTGCTGTCACATTGTACATACAGACACAAACGATAATCTCCAGTTGTAAGATGAGGTCAGTGGTTTGAGAATGCATAATAAGACACACATTCTCGCAGCCGATTTATTCCACATGTGACCAAACACCAATCTTGAAAGGTGAGGAAGCATTTCATCTTTTTAATGTACTTTAAATGTAAATTTTTATGCATGAAAACTCTTTCCTTATAGAGGTCTAATATGCAGGTGAATGAACACTTAACTGCATTCATTATTTACTTAGAGTTCTCCTACACCACTACTTTTACTCTTCATAGCGAAGTCAATTCAAAAGCAGAACTTTTACTCGAGTAGAACTGTGAAAGGAGGAGTTGAACTTTTCCTGGATTTATATTTAAGCAGGGGATTGGGACTTTTACTTCAGTTCAGGAATAGGGTACTTTTTGCTCCGAATGGGTGCACTGCTATGACACTCATCCTAAATGTACCAATAAGGGGATAACACAAAACTCACAGGGCAGCTACAGGCCAGGTTAGTGGCATCGCTGACTGTGGCAGCAGACAGATGGTTTCTATAATGTCTGATGATAGGACAAAAAGGACTTAATGTGGAAGGAAATAGAGTATTAATTACAGCTTCCAGATGTGTATATAATTAGGACACAACTGTACATTTACTTACTATTATGACAATGTGAATTTATTTTTGTTTTCTAGGTTTAAAGAGTCAGTTATAGATTTTTATTAAGTTTCTTTACAGTGTGACAAGATGTGTATTTCACACCTAAGCTCTAAATGGTGTCCTGCCAGAATCAATCCACCGATTGATACTATCATTATGATGCCACGGTTGTAGAAACCGTCAATGTTATAGAGAAACGCAGTAGAACAGAGCGCTGCATCACAGACAGGAATCTCATACAGTGTGAGAGAATGTCATTACTACAGCAAGAAATCCAATGAACACAATTCAACCAATCTCCTTTCACTGTAGCCACAACTGCACCACCTGCATACATCATCTCTAACACAAGCATCGATTTTAACCTCATGAAATGACCCTTCTTCTTTAAAATGTTTTATGCATTACAGATTTAAACTGAAGGCAAATTGAGTGTTTTTGGTGCGAATTCTACAGAAAAGAAAAGTCGAAAATATAAATGGTTGGTTGACTGCTGTTTTGAACTGTTTTGGCTGATCTTTCCTCATGATGTCCAGCTTTTCTTAAAAAGTCTGTCTTGTAAATATCCTTGTAAGTGCCATTAAATCAATTTCCCCTCTACTGTCAGTCACTGTGGAATGAAAAAAACAGCTATTAAATACTCAAAAATATATTTAAGCTTATGCAGTTTGCTACAGATGTGTTTTGCAGCCTCTGACTGGCACACTGACCATCCAATTAAAGTATTACAAAGCTGACTTTATTGCAAGCTGGCCTCGGATTGACCAACTTAAAATATGACTGGTTAAACCAACAGCCTTGGGGCAACATTGATTTGAAGATACTTGAAGCGGCGCTTTGGAGAGAGAAGCGCTTTAAAACGAGGAGAATAAACTATTGAAAATAAATGTAATACATAGTCATGGACAAACATATAAAAATGTTAGAAGTTAAAATAAATTTTAAGTCCTGCAATGGTTGTAAATAATCATAAAGGACTGATGGAATTGTGAAATTTAGTGCATGATTCACTTTTTGGGGTGACCTACATGTTCAGCAGCCGAGACGCAGAATTCAATCAAGCGCTTTGTTTCCAGCTTTATAAACATATATTTATTTCATCTGCCATAAGAATCTAAACATCTCTACAGCAGCGGGGAATCACTTTTTTTTTACTGCTGGCAAACGATGAGAAGCAAAACCCATGCATGAAGAGAGACAGGAAGCCTTTTTTCCTGCAATGTATTCAATACAAAGTTCTTCAGAACGACATCAGGACGAACTCATAATCCACACAGCGCTCACATTCATGTATGTGAGTCTGTATTTATGCAGCAATCTTTAGGCATCATTGTGTGTGAAAAGGTTTTATGTTAAGACAGAAACTGTGAGCAGATGGTGTTTTGAGAAAAGTCCAGCTGTGCCATGCTGCAAAGGATTTGGCACAAAACCATCAAATTTACCTGGCAATCAAAAATATTATTACTTTTTAGCACATAAATTTCTATACATATGTGCTGGGGGTGAAGGCATGGAGGATTGTGTGGAAAAAAGGTAGGTGTTGAGTGTCAAGGTGTGCCAGGAGGAATTTACTAACAGCTTTGCTTGATTTAATACATGCTTTAATAGATGATCCATTAAAACTGGAATAGCAGCTGCGATTGTAATCCGTGCTGAAATTTAAATCACAGGTTTATATTACCGTGCTCCAGTGGTGGGACGTGCATTTTACATCTAGGTCTTCGGTGGTGTCGTACCCGAGTCAATGCACCACTTAAACCATCAATATAATAGAAAAAAGCGGTATAACAGAGCGCTGCATAACAGACAGAATTCTTATACAGAATAAATGGCATAACTAAAGCAAGAAACCCAATGAACACGATTGAACAAGTCTCCTTTCACTGTAGCCACAGCTGCACCACCTGCCTACATCATCTCTAACAGGAGCATTCTGATTTCTGGGGATTTGAGATTGAGGCAATTGTTTTGCAAATTCTACAAAAAAGAAAATGCAAAGGTATAAATGGTTTATAAAAAACCTTAACAACTGTTTTGAACATGTTTTTCTGACCGTTCCTCAAGCTTTTCTTGGAAAATTTCATCGTGTAAAGTGCATCTGCGACCAAAGCAATTTCTTCTCCTCGGTCAGCCCTTGTGAAACGGAAAAACAGCTATTAAATCCACACGAATATATTCAAGATTGTGCAGTTTGCTACAGATGTGGTTCAAGTCAAAGGAGCTGAAAATGCCAACATGATCGGACGCCTTCTAGGGGGCCTCGGAAAGGCCAAATCTCAATCTGATTGGTTAAAGCAACAGCTACAAGCAACATTGAGTTTATGCTGAAAAAGTCTGTAAGGTGCTGATTGTGAAGGATAAATAAATACATGTAATGTGACAGCTGAAATCTCATTGGATGGAAACTCCAGTGTATACAGTCACAATGAAATGAAGCGAATAGACGATTAGGGATAATTTTATACAAAATGAAAGACTCACACTTTATAAATTTATGTAATCCCCAACCACAAACTGATATGTTGGCTAGAAGTATGGTGCTCATCTGGTAGGTTGTTGAACATCTAGATATGTTTTTTTATTGCCTGTTATACAGTGTCTCGGTTGCACTACTGCAATTTACAGCACACTATTAGGAAAGAATATGAATTTCAAGAGCTGCAAATGAATAAAGTTTTGACCAGTGAGGTTTTCCAAGGACAAGCTTTTTAATGATGCATGAATTTTAAAACATGATTTACTGCAACTGTACCTGCCTGAGAGGAAAAACCTCTCAGAATAATCCCTGAGACCCTCTTCGCTTTTCCATAGCATCATCGTGCAATGTATGATATTTGGATCAATAATAGAACAAGAATGCAACAGAATGCATAGACACTGAATACCTGATACATTTTCTTTAGTTAAAAAAATCATAAGCACACTAACGGGTTAGGGTTCCCAGTATCTGATGATGTTTTCCCATAGCATTCCATCCATCCACCCCAATGCTAAAATATGTATTATTTACAAAGCTATATGAAAGTTCTATTAAACTTTCATGAATCCTATTAAGCTTTTTTTTTTTTTTTTTTTTTTATTCAAGACGTTTTACAGCTGGTTGGACAGAGTTCGATTATGCATCTGCAGTTTAGATTCAACATTCATTTACATGTGGAAAATTTAAAAGCAATTACACTGTAGGTATGGCAGTTTATAGAAGCTCAACAATTCAATTGTAGGATTTCAATGAAATGAATCCTCATGCATTTGGAATTTCGAATTCCTGCAGTCGACGATCATGAGTGGATGCGAGTGCAGTTAAAGCCAGTCTTTATTCAACCCAAATGGTAGACACAACTTTAATCAAAAGCAGAAATCAGTCAAAGGGACAAAATATTGTTTAACAACAATCTTAATAAGACATCAGCAATGATATTAACAAGGTGAGGAGGCCTGGGGTGTCTTTCCAATTCATCCAAAAGGTTTTCAAAATCTCTAGAGCAGGAGATCTTCCACTTGAACCCATGTAAGCTATATCTTCATGCAGTTGGCTTCGTGCACAGGGGCATTGTTTTGCAGGAACAGGTTTGGGTCTCAGAGTTCAAGTGAAGGAATCATTTCATGCTACTTTATCCGAAGACGCTTAAAACATTAATGTGGCTCCTTTTGTGTGGTTCTTTGTGGAATGAAGCAGATATGGCGGGAAAGGTCAGGTGTCCCAGTGTTTTTGTCTACATAATGTTTTTGGAGGCAACGATATTTGCTGGGACCTGGAGTTATCACCTGTCTGAGATGACACCTGTATTTGATCATTAGCACCAATCTCCTTCTCCACTCATCTAAATTATTATGATCTAATATCATTATCCAATAAAATGTTAAAAAATCGAATTTTCTGAACTCGTTTACTTATTTCTGAGTAAAACTCATATACCTAAGTGTTTGCTCTTCTGCTGTTTTTAGATTCACCACATACTGGAGAAGTGACACAAAAAAGTTTAACACTTCTTATAGCTGCACATTTTCAGTACATGAGTGGGTGTTAAAAAAGAAATAGCACTGCGTGCGATAAAGCCATTATCTGATGATCCATTACTTTGAAGCAAACTGCTTTTCTTTATTATGTGTGATATGCTGTATAAAAAAACTGTCTAGGTGCATTAAGCATTATACATAATGCACTTAGCATCTGACTAAAACCAGGCTTTATTATCAGCTCAGATTCAAAAGCTGCTGATGTTCTGTCTGGTGTCACTGCAGTTCATGAAAAATATATATGTACTGTATTTCTTTATATACTGTATGTTACAGTATGATAGGTGTGTGTGAAACAAACTACAAACACTACTGCAAAAACAGGTAAGAACTGTAATTGTCTGCCAGGGGGTAGGTATTAATTAAGATATTAAGGCGTAAGTGTGAATAATAAAATACTGAATATTTATTCTTTTATTTTGTAAATAGAAGCTACTACAACAAATACTCTAAGTATGACGGTTTATTAGGGCCAATATGGGATTAAAAAGAAAGAATTAAGGAGAATCAGGGAATATCCGAGAAATTTTTTGGGTTTAAAACTCAAAAGATAAAAACTCAGAAATTTATGAGAAGAACACCTCGTAAGTTTAAAACTCGAAAATTTCAAGTATAATGATCTGGTGATTTTTAGCTAAAATAATAAGAATTTCCTGGTTATTAAATCTAAAAAAAAGTAAAGTTTGATTAGATCTTTCACACCAGGCATAATGAAAAATCAAGAAGTTTTTTCTTCTGAGTTTTAAGCCTAACAATTTTAATTTACAACTTGAAAATTTGGAATTTTTAACTCGGAAATTCCCTGCCCCTCCTCTCCAAATTCTAAGTATCGAATCCAATATTGGCCCCTAATGATATATAAGTACAACTACTTTTACCGTTACTACTATTTATTAGCAGGCCGTCAATTTCACACTATTATTGCGACTATTATTTTCAATACTTGAATCACTGCTACTAATCCTCCTTCTCTCCTTCCTAATCATCATCTTTGGCACGATTGCAATTATTTTTGTCAAAGAAGAAGAAAAAAAAGAATAAACAATAATTATATTTAAGTCCTTAGATGCTTCAGGATTTGGTGTAAAAGCACAGAATCAAAGTCAAATTCTCTAAATCAGTTGTAGCAACATCCAGTATCTATTCAGACATTATGCAGTGTGTTCAGTAATGCCATTGCAGTTTTGGCCTCCCTCCAAGCAACTGATGCCAAAGGAACAACAGATGTTGGCTTTATACTCGGCAAGGCAAAGCTTGTTTCCTGTCCTGAGGGTGACAGTCCCTTAGGCTTGAGATGTGTACCGCTGTCTCGTCTGTGCAACCTGCAGGACAGACAGATCCTGCTGGGTACAGAAACTTCCAGAAATATTACTTGTAATAAGGACGAAGTAGACACAACTTTCCAGTTTTGTCATTTATGAGGTCATTTTTTTAGGTACTGCCTTCATACCATGATTCTTCTAAATATTTGCACTTACTTTAAAAGGACAACGTGGTTTAATCGCTCTTTTTTTTAGACACAACAAGTAGAAAGTTGAAAGATGTTCTGGCTCTTGTTTGTATCAGTCGATCTCACATACACACATCTCTTAACATTTTCCTTCTTAATCCGCCGCAAAAGCACTGTTTAATCCAGATATTAGCTCTGATCCACAATATACACAATAAATGAGGTTTTTCTGTTAAGATTTCAATTGAAATGTGACTTTAGCACAAACTCAGTGTCTCAGGACAGTCAGATCACCTTCAGTGATTACTCAGAGGTTTTATTCCAGAAAGTAATGGAGCCTCGGGACTGCTGGAGCTACACATTTTAGCAAATCTTTTGGGCTACCAAACTTTAACAACCACATGTGCTTTACATGGGATAAGTGGAAGATCAACCATCAAGCTCTGATATCAACCCTACTGAACACCTGACCTCACTAACAGACTCTTAGCTTAATAAATCTCACACAATTTTCCACTCCAAAAACGAGTTTTCCCAGAAGAGTTCATAACTAATGATCAATAAGCGTTCAATTTACAAATTATACCTACCTTTTCCGCTTTGTCTGAATTGTCATTGTGTTTTTTCGGATTTGTTATTTTGTTTTTGCATTGGTTATTTTGTTAACTGATGTGTTATTTTGTTTTTGGATTTGTAAATTTGCTTTTTTTGGATGAGTTATTTTGTTTGTGCATTTGATATTTTGTTTTTTTGGGATTTGTTATTTTGTTTTTGCATTTGTTATTTTGTTTACTGATTTGTTTTGTTTTTGCATTTGTTATTTTGTTTACTGATTCGTTATTTTGTTTTTGGATTCGTTATTTTGTTTTTGGATTTGTTATTTTGTTTTTGCATTAGTTATTTTGTTTACTGATTAGTTATTTTGTTTTTGGATTTGTTATTTTGTTTACTGATTCATTATTTTGTTTTTGCATTAGTTATTTTGTTTACTGATTAGTTATTTTGTTTTTGCATTTGTTATTTTGTTTTTGCATTAGTTATTTTGTTTACTGATTCGTTATTTTGTTTTTGGATTCGTTATTTTGTTTTTGCATTTGTTATTTTGTTTACTGATTAGTTATTTTGTTTTTGGATTTGTTATTTTGTTTACTGATTCATTATTTTGTTTTTGCATTAGTTATTTTGTTTACTGATTAGTTATTTTGTTTTTGCATTTGTTATTTTGTTTTTGCATTAGTTATTTTGTTTACTGATTCGTTATTTTGTTTTTGGATTCGTTATTTTGTTTTTGCATTTGTTATTTTGTTTACTTATTTGTTATTTTGTTTTTGCATTTGTTAATTCGTTTTGTTATTTTGTTTTCGTATTTGTTAGTGTTTCCTAATTTGTAAATGTTTTCGGATTTGTTAGTGTGTTTTGCACTTCTCGGCCACAGTATTCTATCTATTCTAAATGCATCACTCAGCGCCGTATGTTCATGTGACTTTTGTTTGTTATGCAAGCATCACATCTAATTACTTGCTCATGCCAGCATGACAGTACTAACCTCCAGCTCATGGGGCTATTAGTTGCATCCTGATGCACACACACCTTGTCTTGATAGATGACCTGTGAACAGATTTGGTATTTGGTGTGTAAATGCATGTCTGTGTCTCTTCTGGCCATGGATTGATTGGAACAATTGTGTAGCAGCTAAAATATAGCTAATGATGTAGCATTAATTTCAATTTCTTTGTTTAAATTTAGCCCAGTTCATAGAGTCATAGTAAGGTTTTCCTCAGTACGCTATAATCCTTCCACACATATCAGTGTTGGCACTGTGACAAGCACAATGGTTCCAAGTCATCTCCATGTGTCCAAACATTATGTTCTTTGCTTATACATTCAAGAAAATTGACTGTGACAGCATGAAAGCTTTACATCTCCAATCTCTGAGGGTTTAACCTGTGAGTTTTACACATGAGTGGTGACCCGATAGATGACATTTAACCTACATGCAGTTTACTTCATCCAGAACTATTAATAAAGGCAATTGTAGGAAGCACCACATGGATGTAGTTCAGAGTGCTGATTTTTTTGTGAATTATTTTATGCATATTTGTTATCCTCAAATAATCTTTATGCAAAAATGTCAGTCAGATCACTGCTACACAAATTCCCAACAGACACTGCGGCCTTCAAACATGGCCACCTGGGACTCCAACTCCCAGAACATACACTAACACATTTACATTTATGGTACTTGGCAGATACTCTTATCCAGAACGACTTACAGATATCTCACTTATACAGCTGAGCAATTGTGGGCTAAGGGCCTTGCTCAAGGGCCCAACAGTGGGAGCTGCACACTCTCTCTCTCCCTCTCTCTCTCTCTCTCTCTCTCTCTCTCTCTCTCTTTCTCACACACACTCTATTTAAAGGAAAACAACACAAACTAATTCACTCACTGGGACTCTGTGTGTGTTGACTATTTCCAAACAATCATTTAATTAATATTTTAATGCTGAAATGGGTTTTTTTGTCAATGTTTTTCTAACTTATTTGCTTAAATCTAGTCTGTTTGTCAACTGACTGAAGTCAAAAACTGTTTTATTGATTTTGGATTTGTAGGCCTCTGCGTTTCTCAAGAAAAGTGTCCCTTAACCTTGTATTTGCATCTGTTTAGCATTCTTTACATAAAGCTGAGATGCCCAGAATAGTATCTGTGGGCCAAATTTAACCCGTGATGACCTTTGATTCAACTGCCATGTATACCATATAAAAAAGAGGAAAGAAATAATGAAAAATGTCATTGATTCAGATCTTCCTAAACTGCTAAACATGGTATCTCAGTGTAAAGCCTTACTGTAGGTTTTTGATTGGAAGGTTGGAGGTTCAAGCCCTGGCATTGCTAAGATGCTTTTATACCCTTGTTTAAAGCTTAATTGATTTCCTGAATAGCTATAGCTACAGACACAACTTTACACAACGTAAATGCTAATGAAATGAAGTATTTTTCTATTCACATCCACTCAAGTGCAGCAGTGAAGACAAAACTATAAAAAATCCTTTCTGATTTATCTGCTGTGATTAAAGCAATTAAAGTAATTAGTGTTGTAGTAAGTATGCATGCGTGTGTGTGTGTGTGTGTGTGTGTGTGTGTGTGTGTGTGTGTTTGTTTAAATATGAACAGCCACTCAGTGTTAAATTCTACAAATCGTTAACTAATACCACACTTGTAACACCGAAATAATCCCATATTTACTTGTATTGAAGTATGATTTTAATATCTACAGAAGCAAAAACACTATTTATTGATTTGATCAAAAAGATCCAGATTTTTTTACTGAATACATTTGAGTAGGGTTTTTTGGATCAGAGTTCAAAATAGAATATAAATAAACAAACAAATGTATAAATTAATATATTAACGAATGAGTAAAAAAATAAATAAAATAATAATAATAATAATAATAATTATTATTATACATTTATTTCTATGAATTCACACATTATGATGTCATTTGTCATTATGTATGGTTTCCTCTACAGATTTTAAACAGTCAATAAAATAACATATTTACTGAAAAAAACGACACCTGTCTCATCCAGTGTGTCATATTTGATTCATGAGTGTGCCATATTACATTATCATTTCATTTCAGCATTTCTTTTAAAACGTGTGTCTCAGATCCATCGCTCGAAAGTGCAATGAGCGAGAAACAAGATGTTTGCGCTTCTCACCGGCGTTTTTTTTTCCTCCTCCTCCCTTCAGCGACTGAGCCGTAGAGTCAGACACTTGCATAATACATTTTTCTCTTTTGATTAAGAGCTGCTTATATAGAACAGCCAGCATAAGGCAGTTTCCTATCGATGCATAATACATACCATGTAATCTGCAGCAGCATCGTTATATCGCTCTGTTCCACTCTTTCAGATCGCTTAGGGGTTAAAAAGAAGGAAACTGAAGAAGGATAAAAGAGAGGGATGTGTATTAAAGGTGGATTATTTCCATTTAAACCATGCTAAGTGATGTGTTTGGGTAGAATTCAAAACATTCAACTACTTCATAAAGGATCTCTGTCTCTCTGTCTCTCTCTTTCTCTCTCTGTCTTTCTCTTTCTCTTTCCCTCCATCTCTCTCTCTCTCTCTTTCTCTCTCTCTCTCTCTCTCTCTCTCTCTCTCTCTCTCTCTCTCTCTCTCTCTCTCTCTCTCTCTCTCTCCTTTCCACATTGCTCTCTCTCCTTCCCTCATTATCTCATTTTTTCCCCACTTTCTCTCTTGCCATCCATACATCCTTCTCCCCCCCCTCTCTCTCTCTCCTTTCCACATTGCTCTCTCTCCTTCCCTCATTATCTAATTTTTTCCCCCACTTTCTCTCTTGCCATCCATACATCCTTCTCCTCTTCCCTGTCTCTGTCTCTGTCTCTGTCTCTGTCTCTCTCTCTCTCTCTCTCTCTCT
>MU551741.1:1474763-1501674 GCA_024362625.1 Silurus asotus
CTCTCTCTCTCTCTCTCTCTCTCTCTCTCTCTCTCTCTCTCTCTCTCTCTTTCTCTCCATCCCTTTCTTCTTACCTTCTTCCCCATTTCCATCTCTTTTTTCTCTCAGTTATTTCTGTAACTTCTTTTTCTTGTTTTTACTAAGAAAAAAATGCAGTACAGAACAATCCACATTCTGACCCAAACCTTGTGCTCATGCAGCTCAGTAAAATGACTGACACAAAAAGAGCGACCCCTGAGCGAGGCCCCGAACCTCATAGATATTCGATTGCATGAATGAAATAAATGTTAGTTGCTCTGTATAAGGGCATCTGCCAAATGTAAGTAAACGCAAGTCAAGTCAAGTCAAGTCAAGTTTATTTGTGTAGCGCTTTTCACAACAGACATTGTCTCAATGTAAGTAAACACAAGTGCAGTGTACTCTGTCCATCCATTACTTTAAATCTCATATTGACCTCCATGTACATATTTAGACAAAATGCAAATGCAGTAAAAAAAAAAGGATAAAAAACACAGGGTTCAAAAACAGTTTGAAAAAAGGTTTGATTAAATCCAAAACAGGGACAGAAACTGCCCTGAACACAAGATCAAGATCTCGAACACTTTGATAACTTACGAAGAAAAAGCGTTACAGTGAGTGTAATGTTTTTGTGAATAAGTCATTAATGATTGTGTCTGTGTGTAATTGAACACACCTATGCTAAATCAGTAGCAGTGTGTGTGTGTGTGTGTGTGTGTGTGTGTGTGGAAGAAGCTCAGTGTCTAATATGTTCTAAGGTTGGGGTCTGATCAGAAGGTTGTTAGTTCCAATCCCACCATCAATAAGCTTCACAGCCATACTCTATATAAAAAGTAATACACAAAAAATGCTTTTATTGAAAAATAATCCACAATGGCATGATGTGATGCACAGTTTATCAGCCTTTTCCTCTGCTTGGTCATAATGTAAATAAGAGGTTGCTATAGAAATGATTGAATATGTTTTTCAGCCTGAAATTTTGTTAAATCTGCTCTTCTGGGAAATTAATCAACAAATTCTGAGAAATCAAAATTATAAATTCAGCAGCATTGTGTATAACAGGAAATGGTGGTAGCTCGGTGGGGACTGACTGGAACCTCAATATTGCCAAGGTAATACTCTTGCATGCTTGAGCAAGGCCCCTAATCCTCTGTGCCCCAGGGGCCCTTTGACCCCAGTTTGCTAACATCACTAAGATATGCAAGGACAGAATTTCCCTGTGCATTAATGTACATGTGACAAGTAAAACACACAGTTAGCATTACCGTAATTTCCGGACTATTAAGTGCACCCAAATATAAGCACGGTTACAGTGACTATAACACGGCTTGTATCTAAACAGTAGCCTACTAATTCTTCCTCCTTCCTTTCACAACTATTTCTTTCGGGAATTTATCTTTTGTCTTGTGTTTAAAAATCACCTTCGGTGAAGCTTTTCTCCTGATGCCGTGCAGCTCAGAACACAGGTGAAGTGTGTGTTTTCATTCCCGGGTGTTTTCAGCGTGACGAATGATTCGCATTTCCTGTAGACAGTCCGAGTGAGCGGCAGGTCAAACGTCAGAGGAACATCATCCATATTTATGATGTGGTGCGGCCCGATTCAGTGGGAGCACATCTGATTTAATATAAAGAGTTTCATTGGTTCACCTGAACCCGTTCCGCAATTTCATTGGTCTAATGTTATGGGGTTCAGTTTTTTGGCTTGAAGTTTGTGAAACCGGGAAAAATCCATAAATTAGTCGCTTCGTTGTTTAAGCCGCGGGGTTCAAAGAGTGGGAAAAGTATAGTATATATAAGTAGCGGCTTATAGTCCGGAAAATCCGGTAATCATAAAAATATTTAAATGGTTTAGTGTAAATTATTATTGTACAAATTATGATTTGATAATGTCTAATGTCTAAATTAAACCACATTGTTTTTTTTTTTTTTTTTTTGTTTTTTTACATATGTAACTGAATGAACAAAGGAGCAAAATAAATAATTAATTTACTTTTGAGCAGCTGAATGAATTATTTAGTGGTATTATTTTATCATTATTTTTGCTTTTAATTAAGGCCATGTCCACACTAATTCTGGTCTTCTGTCCACACCGAGATGCCGTTTTCAGTTAACGGAAACACAGCTTTTAGTAAACGGTGGATAAATTTCAAAACGCAGTTTTGGCATCGCGGTAAGGACTGTGAAAACGGAGGCTTTCGAAACCGCTGACGCATTTTTAGTCATTCGTGTGACATTTAAAAGAACCAGAAAGCAAATAAACGGCGGCGGAAATGACGCGAGTCGAAGCTTCTACAGCGTTTTCAGACGTCTCAGTGTGGTCCCATTTAAAATGGAAGTATGCAAGAAGAAAACGAGACTTCTGTCAAATTAGGCATCGCTTTTACGAGTTCCAGGCATGTTTTTTTTTTGGCTTAAAATCCAAAATATATCCACGGGGGTCCTAGTGGGCATGCTAATGTGCCGAAAATCACTGGAGTCATGCTGAAAAATCACCACCATGAAATGATTTTTTTTTTTAAGTAACAATAAAAATAGATTAACAATCCTTATTTTTCTCTACCTGCCATCCTTTTACTCTTCTATTCCTCTGGTCGAGTTAAACATGCTCCTGAGATTCCAGTGACCATCAATCCTGTCCCTTTCTTCTCTTAGGATCTGCCTGATTCATCCTGATGATCCACTGATCCACTTTGTGCAGCTGGGGATGGTTCCACATAAACACCTTTAAAGATCCATGAAGATACTGAGCAACTCAAGAACTTTGAGAATGGATTTGGACTGTAATTAATAGCAACAGACTGCTACAGGTTCAGGACTGCATGTTTTCATCACTAAACAGTACGACTCAATAATAATAACTGAATTGTAATAAAAGGAGATTTGGGGATGAGGATGGGTTTCTATTTGAGTCTGGTTCCTCTTAAGGTTTCTTCCTTTCTTCCATGTCAAGGTGTTTTTACTTGCTCTTCTATTCTACTTGCTACATCCACCACTGCCTTGTTCATTTCAGATAAACTTAAAGAAACAAACTTATAGGCACTAAACTTGTACATTCTACCTTAAGAACCTCTTTATCTGTATAAAGCTGCTTTGGGACAAAGTCCATTGTTAAAAGTGTTTTATAAATAAAACCAAATTGAACTAAATGAGTAAAATATAGCTTGATTTTTATTATTAATTCAACTTATAACAGAGACAGAACACAATGAAAGCAATATATGAGTAAGAGTTTGCTCATCAGAACATTTAGTTGGTTTGCTGTCAGATGACTCACTGGTGAGGACAAGCCTCCAGCCCATCTGTCTGCAATCTGAATTATGATTTAATTATTCCTGCAATACATCATTGTTTGACATTCTTCTCCCTCTCACTTACTCTCTTTCATTTCTGTGTTGCTATTTTCGGCACGAGAGCATCAGCGGTCAGTGGAGAATAACGTCAATCCTAAAACATTTGTCTTTGTAAATAAGAATAAAATCCTGATTTCGTGAAACCAAAGGCATCCTATATAAATATATGTGTGCCTCCAAGAGATAACAATCAGGGGGAAGGAGAACATATGGCTGGAAATGTCAGGTGTCCCAGTTCTTTTGCCTATAAGTGTTATAATACACTATATTGATAATAGTTTGCAGACTCCTGGTCATTAGTATCGCATGTGCTTTTTGAGGACCACATGCCATATTTACCACCAATCTGCTCTTATAAAAAACTCCACTCTTCTGGGAAGATGTTCCCCTGAGCCAGGTTTGGGTCAGTGATCTGTGATAGAAGAGTATCTGTGAGAGTGAAAAGGGAAAGTTTATAGGACTGTGGTGAGACCTGAGATGTTGTATGGATTAGAGACAGTGGTATTGAGTGAAAGACAGGAGGTGGAGCTGGAGGTAGCAGAGCTGAAGATGCTGAGGTTTTCGTTGGGAGTGACGACGATGGACAGGATTAGAAATGAGTTTATTAGAGTGACAGCGCATGTAGGACTTTTTGGAGACAAGGTGAGGGAGGTGAGATTGAGATGGTTTGGACATGTGCAGAGGAGGGACATGGGGTATATCAGTAGGAGAATGCTGAGGATGGAGCCACCAGGTAGGAGGAAAAGAGGAAGACCAAGGAGGAGGTTTATGGATGTGGTGAGGGAAGACATGCAGGTAGTTGGGTTTAAAGAGGCAGATGTAGAGGACAAGGGGGTATGGTGACAGATGAACCGATGTGGCGCCCCCTAATGGGAGAAGCCAAAAGAAGAAGAACAGATTTGGGTCACCTAGTTTAAGTGAATAAACATTTCATGTTACTCCATATACAGTACAATTGTGTGCCTTCAGCTTTGTTATAACAGTTTGGGAAAGAACCACATATAACTGGAAAAGTCAGGTGTATAGACAAAATACTTTTGTCTATATAGTTATAGTGTATGTTGTAACTGTCCACATTCTCAATATGTTTGAAAGCAAAAGAGAACATATTTTTTTATTTTGATCTTATTCCAAAAGTGTACTGATTAAATTAAGCCCATCACGGCTAAGAAGGTTCACGAGCCCCGCTAGTTTAATGCATGATCATGGGCTACGCTCAATATGTTTCATAAAGAGGCACAATTATTTACAAAAAGCGTAGTTCACTTACATATATCAAGCTTGGCAGAATTAAGTTGATGCAGTACTCTAACGTTCCTTCTGTTGCTTAGCAACATTTGCTTTAGACCAGGTATCGAAGGTGCTGCAAATAAATAGTATGATTTTTTTTTCCCCTCTATAATACTGGATTGTGTTTATATCTGTATCTGGTCTTTTATATATAAAGTTCTGCAAAAGTTGTTCAGTTATATACAGTATATTGACAGAAATAGGCTATCTTTAGTTGAACAGTCTCAGAATAAAGACCTCCGTTGTGTATCCCAGGATATATTTAGCACCAGGAAGCAAAAGGAATTGTATTCCCTACAGGCTTTTACTCTCCATTCGCCTACTGCAAAAAAGAGAGAAACTTATTTCCCAGTCCACCTCTGGTAATACTCTCCATATGGGCCTCAAGCAGTACTTAATTTGTGTGGGGCCGTGGGGAACCGAAACCGCTGCACCTCTGATTTGGAACTCCTGTGTTCAAAAAATTATTTGTGTGTGTCTGACACCTCTGCAGCACAGTTAATAATAATAAAAAACAGAAATCGTAGAGAAAATGAAATGAAATGTAATTTCCAGTTCGGTGAGAATTTGAAATGTGTCCCCCTCCAAAGGTGATCAATTGTCTTAAACAACAGCTTTCTAAATGATGAAATATTGTGCTTGAGAGCAGATCGTGGCAGAGTGCTAGAACGCCAATTATAAAGCAGAGAAAGTATCACAGAGACGTCTGCGATTTCATCACGGACAGCAAGTTAGAGACGATTGACTTGACATACGTCTTACATACGGTGATGCTGCAACGGGTCGTGTTTTAAGAGAGGAATGAAGAAGAGAGATCAGGAAGTCCTTCAACGAGCTCAAACCCGCCGAAAATTACGAAACTATTCGCCAACTTTTGGCAAAAATGTCCATAATATTGCAAAGCTGCCACTCTTGGGGCCCCTGTGCAAGGCCCTTAACCTGCTGTGCTCTGTGTTGTATGTCTGATCCTGTGCACTGAACCCTGTTTTACAACATCGTTGGAATATTTGCAGAATTTTACAATGCTGTAATGTACATGTGTAATGTACAAGTATAAAGCACTACCACCTTTAGACTGAACAATGTTTCCAATGGCATTCGGAAAATACCCTTATACCTTTAATATTGATTCATGTGTCCTGGGTCACATCTAGGCTCTCTGTTACCTTGTGTAATCGTCTCACAGGAAGAAATCAGTCCCAGTTTTACATCTTTATACCATTCTGTGTATATTTGTTTCTATTATTATCCATTGCTAGTCCCGTTTCTGTTGCCACACTATTCCAAATCCCAAAAATCGGGCTTTTCAGCTAACCAACGGTCTAATGCCGAGAATCTCTAATTGAGGTTTGAGGTATAATATTTTTTTTTATATTTTTAAATATATACACGTGAAGTGCAGCTTGTCCACACGCCGGCTACTACATACAGTCCAGACAGTAAATGTTGTACAGTTTATACAGTATGGACCAGCACCATCTTACCTCAGTGACCTCATCACATCTCGCACTGCACCATGCTGTCTGAGGTCCTCCAGCACTGCTCGACTGGTACCTCCTTCTCTCAGAATGAGAGGTAAGTACAATTCAAGTCTCTGTTCTGGCACTGAGGTGGTGGTATGAACTTCCCCTAGATGTCCATACAGCAGAGTCCCTGACTATCTTCAAGCGACGATTAAAGAACTTCCTCTTCCTGAAATACTTAAATTAACACTTTCCAAGTTTGTAGAATTCTGGGGTTATATTTATATTCAGTTTGTAATCTTGTGTAACAGTGTAGATTTATTCATTACTAGACTCAAAGCACTTTTGTACATCGCTCTGGATAAGCGCGTCTGCTAAATGCCGCAAATGTAAATGTAAATGTAAATGTATGGTACTGTGAATTGCACTGTTTTGCTAAATTATGTACTGTTACATTCTGAACAAATTTCAGTAGTACCCCACACTGATCACCAGTTTTTTCTCATGTATAGGCTAGGCCATGTCTCAATTTACAATATTTTCAAGTTACAATGGGCCCATCGTAATTCGGGATATACCTGAATGGATAGTATCTTGGTACCAGGTCCAACAACAGCTTTAAAGGATAATTAAATCTAGGATTCGATTCATGAACAATTCAGTCAACTCGTCTATAGTAGCTTGTTGTTTCCATCTTTAGATTAATGGCTATTTAATTTTGCCTACAGCTTTCTGGATAGAATGTCATTTATATGCTATTCTTTCCCTCCGTGCATATAAGAATAATATATTGAAATAATTACAAATGACATGCTTTGTACCACACAGCAGTAGGTGAGTTCATTTGAATAAAATTAATGATGCATTGATGCCAAGGACGAGCAGTTCATATAAACTATTTCGCCTGTTGTCAGTGGGACTTCTATCAGGCTGCGTCCTTTGTGTGGGAAGTGTGATTAAAACACTGTAAGGTTTAAAACACCTTTGTTTCATTATTACGCTCATAGACATACTAGAAAGATTAGTGAAAAATACATAGTGAAATGAGACAATGTTCCTCCAGAACCCTGATGCTGCATTAACTTAGAGCTACATACACACAACATAAAGCTACATAACAGAACACAGAGTTAAGGACATAAAGAGCACTGAGTGCAACCAAGTTCAGGCAGTAAACTATAATATGATTCAATATAAATATATTATATATATAATATGGGTAGTGGATTGGATTGAGATGAGTAATAAGTGCGTGTTCAGTTCAGGTTGTACAGTTCACTAACAAACAGTTGAGTGGGTTTGTGTGAGTTTTGAACAGTTCAGTTCTTTGTTGTTTAGGAGCCTGATTGCCTCACTTCTCTCATGTTGCTGGGACCACTGCTGGGCCCTTGAGCAAAGTGCTTAACCCTATCTGCTCCAGGGGTGCTGTACCATGACTGACCCCATCTTCCAGACAAGCTGGGATATGTAAAAACCTAGAAAGTGGTACTTCAGTGATTCTGGGCTACTGATCAGAATGTTGTTTCACCAAGATGCCACTATTGGGCCCTTGAGCAAGGCCTTGAAACATCTGACCACAGCTTCATAATGTCACAGAATTTCACTGTGCTGTAATGTATAGTATATGTGACAAGTAATAAAACATTTTACCTCTTTAAACTGTACAAAGAATCTGATACCAATGCGATTCAATTCAATATGACGCTTAAACTTATGATGCTATGAAATTTCATATGGTACAGAGCGTTTTATTGCTTCGGTTCAGACAGACAGCAAATCATAGATTTAATTAAGTGCCTTCTGACTTTTGACGCATGGCCCTTTCACAAAGTCCTTTATGGTCCTAAAAAGAGAAAAAGGTATAAATACAAGAATTTTTTTCTTTCCCTGTTCTGTCTCCAGGAAGAAGCAGCTCTACCTCTGCCATGTTAATCTGTATTCTATATGACTTTGAGGACACACCGGGTCTCATGGTGTTGTGATACGTCATATTCACATAGCAGTAGAGTTGCTGAGAGAACGCACTCGAGAAACAGTTTAACAAGGCGAAATCAATCTACATATAAAATATTGGTCACAAAAAATCTGTCATTTACGCCATATTAAAGGTTTACTACTAATAATTAATTTATAACTAATAATTTTTTTTTACAGGTGGTAAAATATTAAAAACAATGCGTCGCAATACGAATTCCAACTTGTATTCAATGGACACTTTTTAAAGAATCAATGCATCATATTTTCATCATAATTTCTATGTCCATTGTGCCAATGTGAATCGGTGAATCGTACCATCCCTTTTGCATTATGGGAAAAGTTTTCTTGTTTATGCCCTCCTGGAGGTGGATTAAAAAAATATTGGAAATAAGAGTTCAAGAAGGCAGTTGAATATTTAATTACAAACTCGTATACAGTAAGTAGTTGTGAGATTTCTGCAAACCCTTAAAACAGATTACACAGCAGGAGCAGCGCCGCAGATCAATGGCTTCTTAATCTGTGCAAACACGCGCATAATTGATTCCAGCGCAATCTCCCTTCAAAATTCAATACTACACCGCGTTATGTGATCGCGGCAAGCTGGCAAAACACGCACCTGATTTTCAGCAATGATTTCAAACATCATTAGCATGCATATACATAATCTGTATACAATCAGAAAAGAAAAAAACGTTTTTTATTGAATATTAACAGTTAAATCAGTAGAAGAAAAAAAGAAGAAACACAAAAAGAACTGTTTCAGTGATATTTGGGTCTCGAGGGACTTCTCGGAAACACGGCTGCCAGGACCATTTATATTTACACAGCTCAAAGCGCTTGAGATTGAATTCCTTTTTTATGACTGTGTGCTTGTTTTGGAAAGAAGAAGTAGAAGATGGGATCAGATGGATGTCGAACCCCTGGAACAATCCTTTCTAATTTCGTGAGATCGGATTGTTGCTTTCAGAATGCCTGGAAAACACTGAGCCCTGTGAGCATCCTTTAGGTTTTACTTGTACAGATTCGCGTTCAATTATATAGAACATGGGACAAAAAGCTCAGGATCCTATTAAAGATGGCCATGATGACATTATTCCTTTTCCTTTCCTTTTCGCTGAACATAAAAACCCTGCCTGAGCTCTTAGAGTCAGAATCAGTGGTTTTCTAGCAGGACACAACAAAATGTGAAAAAAAGAAAGGAAGAAGGAGAAATTGCCACCATACAAATGATAGAAGGATAACTATATGGGAATTTATACATCTTGAGGGGTTAGGTCACTTTCGCAAATAAGTAACATTCTGTACAGTAATGTTTTGAAAATATGATAATGAAGACCAATCACATGACCTACTGAGCTGCAGTGGCTGATGGGAGAGAAACTCCTGAAGCTCTAAGCATTATCCTACTACTTAAATGTTGTCAGTTTTTCACATTCAGAATGGCATTTTAGAAGGTTTTCTGTGAGAATGTCTAAGTATGAATGGTGTAAATGTGATTACCAATTACTTTTGAGGAAATAATCAGCAATGGCATGCATTACCATTGGAGTAAAATAACTTGCGTCCAACATCCACCCCTGACATGAACCTAACTGAACACTTTTGGCATTTTAGAAAGGTTTTCTGTGAGAATGTCTAAGTATGAATGGTGTAAATGTAATTACCAATTACTTTTGAGAAAATTTAAATCTTTCCACTGTCATTCGTGCTTCGTGAACGAGTGACGCCGTGCTGAAGCGAGTCTCCAAAGTAGGTCTGAATACAAATTAATCACCAGCACTTCAGCGCTGAGGAGAGTTTACTTCCATTTAATTTCTATATCAAGTGACTTCTCGAGGAACTCCCAACAGGTAAAGCAACAGATGCATCCTTCATAGCAGATACCTGAAATATAACAAATGTGCTGTTAGTAAAGATAGAATAACTTTTAACACAGAGTTTAGGTTATTGTTTTGTCACTGCTTCTTCTTGTTTTCTTTTTATAGCATTTTATATTACATTTTGTTATTTCTCTGTTTTACTTCTCACTCTAACCTACTCATTTTAAAGCAATTATTCTTCAAATATAACGTTTTTTTTTTTTCGGATTTATTTTTCTCAAGTGAAAACAATGTCATTTGTAAAATATTTGTGATCCCATCACCTTTTTGATATTACATAATTTCGACATAAATACATAAGACTGTACGCCATGAAATGCTTATAAATGTGTTATAAATGCTCAAAGTAGCTACCCTTGCTGCATATAATGCCAGGCTTATTAGAAAGAGATGACCAGGAGGTATATTATCAAACTAAAAAGTGGTAACAGAATAATTTAAGCATGTTTTTGTTCATTCAGCATCTTCTGTAACTACGTTAACGTTATGTTCACACATGCGCTCACTCGCTTAGCATTTCAAGATCATCCTTTTTAATTATGACCTCAGAAACTAGAGGTAGGCGTGTCCCGTGATGTGAAAAAGTTTAACTTTAACAATAAAGCCTTTATTTGTCACACAGGTCAGCCATGGTACAGTTTTAAAAGCCTTGCACCCATTGAGCCACCACTTTCCATGGAAGGACTCAGACAATAGAACATACCTGATTCAGCTACCAATAGAATCGATACAAGATCATCTCTGATCCATCTCCTGATTTGTGAAACATTTGTACACTAGGTTCACTGGGTTATAATCAGTAAACCAGAGCTTTATTCATTGACCCACCACTGTCCAAACTGCCTTCATATGGAGGAACTTGGTGCAGCAATGACCTATGTACCTGATCCAACTCCCTAATGAACCACAGACAATAGAACGTACCTGATTCAACTTCCAATGGGAGTGAAGAAAGAAAGTAGAGCGTCTCTGATCCGTCTTCTGATTTGTAAAATGCTTGTTGTGCCAAGAAAAGTGGGAACAGCTACTGGTGAATTCATTACACAGTTATTTGTGTCTTGCATGCTTGAAAATACATTTAGAGGGTCAGAAGTAGACCATGGATATAATTCCAGTCCATGGCAGGACCCCGTACACAAACAGACACTCACTCATTTACATAAAAAGCAAGTTAGCATGGAAATATGCAGAGTTACAGTTCCAAATATTCCAACACCCACTGAGAAGTGAGGAACCATTAACTAGCCATTAGGAATGCTTGACAAATTTAACTGAAGCAAGAGGAATCAATGTGATGCTCGCTCTAGCATTGAATGTTGGTTGGCTTATACGCAAATGTTAAAAACCATAAAAAAACAAAAAAAACAAAAGAGACTCAAGACTGTCAAATTCGAATGCTGCATATAGTGTAGTCTTATTACAGTTATTATAGCATGCGGTCACATCCCTCCTGGTTTACCTTTAATTGCCTTTCAATGTCTGGTAATTATTCTGCAATTTTCTCCATTCATTCTGTTATTCACCTCTTTATTTTTTTTTCTACCACGACTCCCTTGGGTCCTCTCTCCGATCATTTATACGATATATGTAACATATTGCGCTGTATTATATCGCACAGTGTCCCAATGACGGCTCATTATTTTAGCGTATTAGCAAAAGATTAACCTCCTCAGAACCAGCAGTGATCTCGGGAACGACCACTGACGTGTTCACTGGTAATTATTCCCTCATTATGTAAATGAAGGTCATGCACAATGATGTGGACTTCCTATAGGTGAAGCAAAATTAAATCATTCATCCTTCACCCAGCATCTGCTTTATCGTAATCAGGATCATGCGGGATCCAAAGCGTGCCCTGGGAATGCTGAAGGTGAGATGATTAATACACCCTGAATGAAATGGCAGTCCATCACGGGACACATTCACCTGGGAGTAATTAGGAGTACTGTATACAGGAAGGTTTATGGAAGGTAGGAGCAAACTGGAGAACCCTAAAGAAAACCTGAACCTCTCAGACAGTTCACGACGTGTATGAACATGCCGTGCATGAAAATGGCTTCATTAACATTCAGTGTGCATGTATATATACAAACTCTATTCTAATCCACTAAGACACACAGTACACACTTTAAATCACAAGTCACAACTTCACAAGGGTTCCATCGTGATTCCTCCAGGGCTCCTTCGATAGTTAACTAGTTCCAACTTTCAAAACAAGTTCTGTGTGGAACATTTTTAGAATCTAAAACACTTTGTAGAACATTTCTGAGTCACTAAATAGGAAAAATCTATGAAGCTGCTGGACCACCTCATTTTTTCCCCAGATACCAGGGAAACAGCACACAAGATTATTAATATAGATTTCAATTTAAGATTAATATTTAACAAATTAGTTTAAGTTTATGACATCGGTATTGATCATATGCAAGGACAAACATTTCTAAAGTACAGCGCTGTGAAAAAGTCAAGTCAAGTTTATTTCTATAGTGCTTTCACAACAGACATTGTCTCAAAGCAACTTTACAGAATTTAACAGTTAAGATGAACGATGTGTATTTATCTCTGATGAGCAGCCATGGCTGTGGCAAGGAAAAACTTCCTTAGATGTTATGAGGAAGAAACCTTAAGAGGAACCAGACTCAAAAGGGGAACCCAGCATCAATTGGGTGATATAAAGAGTGTAATTATAGTCTTTAAACACTGAAGAGTGAGAACTCATTTCATGAGCACTGGAGTGAGTGATTATTAGTAATGTCCTTTCTACAGTCTAATACAGTCAGTTGACGTTATGGAACCAGGAGCTACTGAGCAACTCATAAAATAGCTCAACATTTGAGATCATCATAAATCCAACACCAGCTTCTTAATGTCAGAAGGTATATTGTCTAAACATCACATTAAGTGGAATCCAATTGGTGCTGGTACGTCTTTAGATGGTTCGAGATGTTTGCCCGATCGGTATCTACTTCTTTAAAGGTCCATAAACTTCATGAGGTGGGACGTGACTGCAACCTAAGGATGCCTCTGGATGGGTGGAGAAAGAGAAGCAGTGGAGAGGAATTAGTGTAGCTGCTGTTTATGATATTAACAAGCACTGCATTAGAGCTCTGACCTTGACCCAAATGAACACCTTTAGGATGAATTGAAATGCTGACTGCACCCCAGGCCTCCTCACCTCACCCACATCAGTAACTGACTACTAACACTTTTGTGGCTGGATGACCCCAATCTCCACAAGCACACTCCAAAATCTAAAGAAACATCTTCTGTGAAGAGTGGAGATAATTATAGAAGAAAATTGGGACTAAATGTGGAATATGATGCTCAAAAAATACATACCGTACTTATGAACAGGTGTCCGCAAACTTTCGGCAAAATAGTGTATTTGCCAATTCCCATTTATAGATAGATAGTTTTTTTTTAAGATACTTGACATGTATCAGTGTGGAAAAGCAAAGCTATTTCTGAACCTTCCCAGGAGTGATTGGCCTACCAAGATTACTCCAAGAGTGCAACGACGACTCACTCAGAATATAAATTCTTCGATTTTTTCAATTGTTGTGCATACACACTGATCATTGGTACAATCACAAACGTTGAGCTCAGTAGCTCCTAGTTTTATAACTATAAAGACTGTGTAAGACTGTAGAAAGAACATTGCTTATAATCTTATACTCCAGTAATCATGTTAGTTCTCACTCTCCAGTGTTCTGTATTGTGGAAGATTTATGGTCAACTCTTGATGTCACATGAGGATGGGTTCCCCTTTTGAGTCTGGTTCCTTTCAAGGTTTCTTCCTCATAACATCTAAAGGGAGTTTTTCCTTGCCATAGTCGCCACGGCTGCTCATCAGGGATAAACACACAGTGTTCACCTTCACTGTTAAATTCTGTAAAGCTGCTTTGAGACAGTCTGTTGTGAAAAGCGCTATGGAAATAAACTTGACTTGACTTGACAATCAGTGTAACACATCTTTTTGTGACTTATTGCTTCATTTTGCACTTTATTTAGTCCTGTATACTGTGCAACTTACTGTAGTTATGTGTCGCACCATGGTCCATTGAATTAAAACAAATGCATACACAAATGTATATAAGAAAAACCTACTTGAGCTAAATAAAAAAATTATTATTAATCATACAGAAAATAATTTGCTTTGGAATTTTCTCAGAATAGTCTATAAAATTATCATCTAATAATTTTTAAAAAATGTCTACTTACACTACATCCATGCATTTTTGTTCTCC
Source organism: Silurus asotus (assembly GCA_024362625.1). NCBI lineage: Eukaryota > Metazoa > Chordata > Actinopteri > Siluriformes > Siluridae > Silurus > Silurus asotus. The sequence goes on from MU551741.1 coordinate 1,488,989, forward strand.
ATCTACACCGATATTCTAATTTTTTTTCTCAAAAAATTGTTTGTTTACACCAAAACATCGGAAAATGCTCACATTCTCATTATGCACATACAAAAAAATGTTAGAAGCTTTGACCTCAATTCCAGCAGTTTTTTAGTTTAGTTTCCACCACAAAAAAACACAGAGTGAATTATCCAGGACTATGAAGTTGTTTTGAGTTGAATGAGTCATATGACTGAATTACAATGCAAAAATCTGGCATCATTGTTAAATATCTCCATTTCCTCTGTTCAGACTACAACACAAAAACCCTATTTTTAAATTCATCTATATGTTTGAAAAGGTCAATTTGTCTCGTCCAAAACTTAAAGGAAAAAGATGTGTTTTAGATTAATACAGATTAAAATAAATGTAGCCTTCAACCTGAGATTACCGTGACATAGTTATGGTGCTTAGACAGTGCTGCAGTGTTATATATCACCCTGTCTGTGGCAGTGCATGTAAAGTAGACTTGTGAAATTTTTAATTTAAGCCAAAGGTCAGCTTGGAAAACATATACATACTTCTTCGGAAAAAAAAAAAGAAAAAAACGATCTTTTCAAGACTTGTAATTGCATTTCATTTTTCAGTCTAGTGAGTGATGCAGCAAACCAGCTTCTTTATATCTTAATAATCTTTTTTAAAAAAACAGGATGTACTGATGATGTGCAGTGCAGTGGTTCAGATGAATTGCTTGTGTTGCCCTTATCACTTGCACCAACAAAAAGGACAGACAGTATATTTACCCATCCATGAATGAGTTCCATATCTCAGGTTTACAGCCTTTAAATGGTGTTTTATTACCCAGATGACCCATGAAGACCATGTTTTATTTTGTTACCTCTGATTGCAGTGCTGCATTAGCTGACATTAGATATGCTGTTGTTCTTGGTTTATACTAAAACAAACTATTAAACAAACAAATAAAAAAACAATAAAAACAAATTCCAAATACAAGAACCCAATCCTAAAACCCTTTAAAATCCATAAACCAACATATTTGGGCTACTCCCTATTTTCTCCCCAATTTGATCTCTCACCAAAACCCACCCACAAGCCAGATCTCTCATTTTATACAATGCTTATCATCTATGTACATTAGTTTGTGCCAAATTTCAAAACAATTCTAAATTATGAATCCGATAGCAAAACCATTCCAAATCCACAAACCCAATTCCGAAATCATTCCAAATCTATAAAACCAATTTCAAAACCACAAACATATATATATATATATTCAAAAACCATTCCAAATCCACAAACCCAATCCCGAAATCATTCCAAATTTATAAAACCAATTTCAAAACCACAAACATATATATATATTCAAAAACCATTCCAAATCCACAAACCCAATCCCAAAATCATTCCAATTCCACAAACGCAATCCAAAAGCCATTCCAAATCCCCAAACCCAATCCCAAAATCATTCCAAATCTATAAAACAAATTCCAAAACCACAAACAAATATATTCAAAAACGATTCCAAATTCACAAACCCAATCCTAACACCATTCCAAATTGAGATCGGAATTCCAAAAAAACATTCCAAATCCACAAACCCAAATCCAACACAATGCCAAATCCACAAACTCAATACCAAAACCATTGCAAATCTACAAACCCAATGCCAAAACAATTTTAAAATTACAAGCCCAACCCAAAACCATTCCAAATCCATAAACCCAATCTAAAAGCCATTCCAAATCACCAACCCAATTCCAAAACCATTTTAAATTATGAACCCAATCCAAAAATCATGAACCTGCCAATTATTTTTTCTGGAACACGTATAATCACTTTCTCTTTTTTCCAAATCGGATCTCTCACCAAAACCCACCCACCAGCTAGATCTCTCATATCATACATTAACAATCAACTTTGTGTGCTAATTTGTGCCTCTGATATTTATGCTGGTTTAAAGGGCACCTTACTAAACTCTGACGAATGCGCTATCTGCCCTCTTCCACATACAGATGGCCGCTGTTGTTTAAGATTAAATAAGATACACCTTTATTCGTCCCACAGTGGGGAAATTTCTCAGGTTTTCACATATCCCAACATATCTGGAAGCTGGGGTCAGAGCGCAGGGTCAGCCATGGTACGGTGCCCCTGAAGCTGATAGGGATATGTGCCTTGTTCAAGGGCTCAACAGTTGCAGCTTGGCAGTGCTGGGGGCTTAAACACCTAGCCTTATGATCAGTAACCCAGAGCCTTAATCACTGAACCACCACTGCCCTAATGTTTACTGTCACTGTGATTGAATAGAAAGGGGAGGAGTAAGAATATTGCATCCCTCCTACCCAGAGAGTAGCAAACTTAATTACACAACATTTCACTTTGATGACAGAGCAAACAGATTTTTATTCGTGCCACTCCAGTAAGCAACAATTCTCAATCCTGACAGCTCTGACATTTGGTAAGTATTAATAGATTACAGTAAATGCAGTAAATAGATCTCTCAGTACTAAAATGTTTCGAAACAATTGATATAATTCCATAGAGCCTGCCTTTTGATGGATATTTATTTAGCAAATTTGCAGTCAGAAGACTTGCTGGGAGAAACAGAAGGCACAATTTGGACGATGACGTAGTTTAGCATAGGTCAACAGTGCCAATCGTTCCTCATGGTGTTTGATTTACTCATTGCAGTGGGAGTGCTGCCTTCTCTTATCCGTCTAATCAAACGCTAATGAGTCTATTTTCTGTCTCTGGAGTGAGTATGGCTGTGCAACTATCTACTGACATACGGCTGTTTGACAAGTGAACTGAAGGAACCAAATGAACACTGGTTGAGCTTATAGATACCATTCTCAAACATCAAACTCTGTAGAAAACTCTAAATATGGGAAGAATCTTTATTCTTTGTATCCTGCTTATAGTCAAATATATACATATGTATGTCAGCTGATAAATGTTTTTGCAGGATATTTTGGGAGTCCAGCTCAGTGGGTGGTCTTTGTGTTTGCTTGTGTATCTGTTTCCTCCCCACTGAACAGAGCTTGATCATCTTATTAGTTCAGTGTAGAGATGAGCAATTATTTCTGCTTGCACTTCTCTTGCGCATTGCCATGTTCTTCAAAGCTAAGCCTATGTTCAATAATTCCAGTTGAAGTACTTTAATGAGGAAAACTGACCAAGGGCTTTTCTGGATCTGTGTAGAGGTTTTACATTTACACTGATCATGTGTAGAAATAACACAACAAAACGTTCCTAATCACATCAGCTGGGAACCCTGAGGTATACAAAGAACGCTTGAACAACCTCTGAAGAGACATTTCCTTCCAGGTGTGTATGCATTACTATTGTGTCAGGAATGAACTCTAATATTTTTCCGATTGAATTCTATTTTCTTGTCAGGCACACAGACACGCACACAGAAATATTGTTTTTCTTTACAATTCATCCAGATCTAAATACATGTCAGTTACTGCTCATAGTTTCCAAGCTTGAGTAGTGTCTACACTCCCCATGTCTACACTCCCCATGTCTACACTTCCCATGTCTACACTCTCCATGTCCAATATTTTTTCCACTCAGTTCTTTGGTTTTCCCGCAACTTTCCAAAAATATACTTGTATTCGGATTGGCTATGCTAAAATGCCCATCATAGCACTTAATTTTAGTTTTGCTTTAATAAGGTCACTGTTTTTGATCAAATTGCTGGTACTTATATATGAAATGTTTTTTATTTTTTTTTTTTTGCTAAACAATTTTTTTCATACCTGGAGATTTGGACTAACATTTTAAAAACAAACCAAGCCGGCTAGCTAAAATCGAGCATTCAACACATTAGCGAAATAATCAAACATAAAAACGGGTAATGTAATTTCAACAGATTATATTATTTATTTTTTTAAGTTAACTAGAGAGTTTAAGACAAGAGATGTGATTCTATCGGACATTCATTCATCTTTAGTCAATACCTGGTTAGTATCATGGTTATACTTCTATAATTATATACATTCTACAATAACGATATACAATATTTTATTTATATTATGGGAAGTAGAACCAACTATTTTTTTATTTTATATTTTAAAAGATAAAAAAAACTTAAATAAAATAAAAATAAAAAATCCGTAGTTGAACCATTATAAACTGGAAAGATCCAGATGAGGAATCCTAGTCTAAAATGTGCCACCATTTTTACTTCTGGGCTTTTGTATGTTTTGAGTGGACAAACTAAGTTGAAAATGTAATATTTATTAAAAGAAAATCCATCCATATGTTTCAATTTCATTTAGGCCACACCCATTTTTTTGTTGAAAACCAGATAAGGATACAGATATTTAAAACACTAAACAAATACTGGTATCAGTTCTCATATAAAACTGTGTTGCACACTTAAGATACACACATCAGGGGTGGGCCGGGCATTTGGTACCTGGGCCTTCAGTGGGGACGTACCCGACTTAATCTACCATCACGTCACAATTATAGAAACCATTAATACTCTACAAAAACACAATTTTTAATTTTTCACAGCAAGAAACCCAGTTATGACTCCAAACCTCTACACTACAACCGCAACTGTGCCACCTACATCATCTGGAGCAGTTTGGAATCAATATTTGTCTAATAACATGACAAAGACATAAATACATTTGAATAAAATGTACTGTAACTGTAGCTACACTTGGAAGTTGATGAGAGGCACGAAACACAGTTTACCTCTGCAGCCCTAAATAAATCCATGTTAACAAGAAAGTTCGATGAAAAGTACATGCAAATGTGCAACTCATACAATGGTATAGAAGAGACCATCAGGAAGGAGACACTGTGTATCAATGGACATGACATTAATTGGATCTAATTGGTTCTAAGCAACAAAGTGAAGGAAAAAACAGAAGAATAAACACGGCGACACTTTCTGAACTTGAGAGGTCTGAGAGAAAAATGCTATTCATTATGGAGAAGCTTATTATAAGCGTCTGTATTTTTTCAGAGTATAGCCACAGTGACAGCTCTGCGGAAGTATAGATAAATAATTGAATCGTTCTGTCTATATTTAATGGCGTATCTGAATGAAGCGGAATGCGCAACTGGATATAAATCGCACATTGACCTTTGGATGAGCTGACACAATCGGCCAGGTCACTAATTGGAAAATTAGGTGAATTATAAATGCTTTTCAGGTTGAATTGCTGGTGCGTTCCTCAATTAGAGATTTCATGTGGGAGAAATTGAGCTGTGATGGAGCTTTGGGGAGTGACGGAGAGCTTCGAGAGGCCACTGACTGCTCCCAAGGCCAGGCTTAATAAAGTGCTGTTAAACAGATGAACCCATTCTTCAATTAGACTCCTCTCACACAGCTGAACTGTAGCAGGAGAGAAAGAGAAAAAGTTTTCAACTATTCTGGAGGAGAAATGTTCAACTATTCTGTTCTTAGTTACAAAATAAAACAAAAACCCCAACAAAAGTAGTTGGGTTGCCAGATATTTGACTAAACAAGTTTCCTAGGAAGCGGTAGCTCAGTGTATAAGACATTAGACTTCTGATTGGAAGGTTGTGAGTTCAAATCCCATCAGCATCACCAAGCTGTCACTGTTGGGCTCTTGATCAAGGCACATAATCTCCACCTGCTCAGTTGTATAAATATAATAAGTGTAAGTCGCTCTGGATAAGGGGGGATGTGAAATGACGTAAACGTGAATGCTGTGTGCTTTCAGACTTCAAGGCTACTGAGACTGCAGTATAATTAAATGATATCTACATCATCTTGCATTGATTGTTTTTATTTATTTATTTTTATTTTTTTCTAAAAGGGTTATCTTTAATTAAATAATCTTTAAATAAATAATTACATTTTTATGCTATTTTTTTGCTTGCCATTTTTAATCATTATTCATTTAGCCAATTTTTTTTTACCCTTTTTTATTTGATAATTAATAAAAAAAATGTTTTCTATAAAATGCATTTATCGTTGAGACATTTTGCTTTTACTAAAAACACTGTATATATGTTGGATGACTGGCAAACACATATAAACTAGTCATCCCTAAGGTGTTTCAGCACTTCTGGGCAAAATAAATGGGCCAGATCCAAAAACTTTTAGGGGTCTAATAATAAATCATTGTTCAGGAAATTGTCAGAATTGAATCAAATACATACAGTAAGTATGGGTGAGCTTTTACCATTGGATTTCCTCAAACAGTTATGTTTTACTATTGGTCATCAGACTGTGACCTGCAGGTCCTGTGATTAGGTCATGGGCTGAGAATTGTGAGAAGGCACACCTGATATTTTTTCCGAGATTGTAAGAATAATAATGGGAAGAGCAGGATGTGAAGCGAGTGTTGTAGACTGTGTATAATGTGATGTCAATCAGAGCAAACATGAGATCAGGCACTTCATTACTTTCAGTTGTCAGGTATCATGTGATTCGCTTGAAGTGGTTGTTCGCAGCATTGTGTTTGGAGATGTAGTTTCCGTTCGAGAGCCATTCTCTGCAGCTGAGTAGTGATGAAGCAGTGTATTTCACAGTCCTACTGTACCTGATAAAACTGAAAATCAATACTTGACCATGAAAAAAGGCCACATACAAAAATTTGGGCAACAAACAGTTTTTTTTACTGTGGATTCTCTCTCTCTCTCTCTCTCTCTCTCTCTCTCTCTCTCTCTCTCTCTCTCTCTCTCTCTTTGTACCTCCCCTCTCCACTTTTGTGGCCAGGTCTATTAACTCATTACTTCTGGTCCATGAAATAATCCACCTCATGCTGCACTGGCCATCTATTTTGGGCTTCACTGGTGCAAACAAAGTGCACAAAATGTACTTTCTAATCTAAATCTAAATCTAAACCACATTTCTTCTATCTCAATCTGATACAAATTCCCAAGAACATTTTTCATGTACAACAGGGAGGTAGAGTGACACATGCATCTAGAAATTATTGGTACCTTTAATAGACATGCGCTGCAACCAAAATGTGATGGATGAGTAATTAGATAAAAAAATAATAATAATAAATATCGGGAGCTGCTGGAAATGTAATTTGTAGCCCCTATGGTTTGTAGTATTAACAATGATGGGGTACTGTTTCAGTCTTAATTCAATTTGATCCAATTCTACTTAATTCAATTCAATCTAATCGATCTTTCAACAGTAGACATTGTCCCAAAGCAGCTTTAAAGAATTAAATAGACTACAAATTTAACTTTTAAATAAAAAAATCAGCCCATATATAAGTGTTAATTCCTAATGAGCAAGTCAGTAGTGACAGTGACAAGAAAAGACCCCCTGAGATGATATGAGAAAGAAACCTTGAGAGAAACCAGACTCCAAAGTAGCACCAAACATCTATTCATTACAGTTCAATCATTGCTGAAGTTATCAACTGTTAGACAGCATTCATGCTAAAACTTTTCATTGCAACTATAGTCTTAAACCAATAAATCAGACTGTTTATATTATTACAGTCTGTTCATATGTATTACAGTCCAATTCCATCTTCATGGTCGTTGAATTTATCCCATGACTCCATGGGAACCTAATGAATCTTTGGACTGTTCATAGCAGTAGGGAGGGGCCTCAAATTGAAAAGAAGTACGTTCATAGTAAGGGCATCAGGATGAATCAGGCAGGTCTGGAAAGTTGATAGGAACAGGATCACTGGTACCCCAAGAGCAGGTGAAACTCGACAGAGGAGGGTGGGTTTGAAGGGGCAACAGGGAGAGAGAGAAAATGATGCATTATTAGTTATCATTATTGTTACATATTAGATCAGTACAATGTAATTCTGCTTATGAAGAACTTCAACACCCTGCAATTCCATCTATACTGTGACTCATTGTAACCCATTTCACCATGCACCATGTTACTGTGATCTGTCTGCTTTATTCCCACTCTGGCTTTTACCTCAAACTATGAAAAACTAATACCTCAAACTATAACAGGGATCTCAGAACACTAAATCCAAATCTGAAGATCGAAATCTCTTTAACTGAAGCCACAAGCCAGGTGAACTTCTACACCTCAAGTGTAATGGAGGAACCTACTTTTGGGGAAAAAAAAGATACGTTGGTAAGATGAACAAAAACAAACAAAATGAGAATAAAGAAATAAAGAAAGAAGACTTGGAAATCTTTTGTGTCCACTTTTAAGCACCTGCACTAAAGTGGCAGATTGAAAGATCTCTGAAAGTCTTTGAAAGATTGGGTTACATGAGTACTGCCAGGGAAAACAAAAGGAACGCTCTTAGCTTAAGAAAAGCCCACCAGGTCATTCAACTGAACTTCCTAGTCATGGCCTTGTGAGAGCGAGATTTCTTTTTGGTGACCCACTATGTTCCACTTATTCTCACTATTTAAATAGAATTTAGTAGAAACGCTTCTACGACCGGACTGGAAATTATTTTTTTCTAAAATGTTTATTAATAGCGAATCTGTGTCCATTATAATGTCAGATTCCTGGTAATGTAACCTTGATGGCATCATGTGACCTGACTAAATACCCATAACGCAACACTCTCATCTAAGCTGAGTGTTTTGATATATTACCTGCCCAAGTTTTTATTTTTCCACTTGTTTTGGAGGTTAAACCGCACTTGACATGTCTATAATACCCATAATGCAATTCTTCTTGCTGCGCCAAGTGTTTCCATATGTCACATGCCTATGTTGTGGTAATTTAGTGATTCCATTTATTTGATTGACCCATAATGCAATCTGCACAATGCGTCAAGGGGATTGTCATCTCCGTAATGTAATTCACCACATGCTCTTCTGATAAACTCTTTTTAATGTCACCTTGAAGAATCTCACATCCTGGATGGAGAGGATGAATTTAATGCTCACAGGTCAGTGTCGCTGTATTTCCTGTCTCACACACAAGAGCATGTTTCAAGGTGAGTTCGTTTTCAGCTTCCATTTACTCAAACTTGCCTTTTAGCAAACAGGGAAAAATATTAGACAGGTTTTTTTTCCCCAATGGCAAAAAAAATCTTGTAAATCATATTTATATTTTGACCTGAAAGTACCAAGGTAAAATAAAATTTTAAAGCGCTATTTCCTTTCCTTTTTTATTTGCACTCGTCCTACAGCTATGCAGTAACGTATCCTTCCTCAGTCTTGTATGACTGGATGCTTAGGCATGTTAGTGATGTTTTGTGCAGGGAATTTTCAAAACTGGCGATTCTTCTAGATTTTATTTCAGATTAAATTAGAGCTAAAGGAATCAGAAAAAAAGTGACTGAATTTGATAATTTTTATTTAACAACATTAACCTGTCGTATTCTTTTGCTATTTTATAAATATATATATGTTGTTCTGCCTGAATCAGTTCACTTCTTAATACCATGACACCATGTCTATAGAAATAACAGTATAACATAAAGCTGCATCACATACAAAATTTAACAAAACTCCTTTCACTGTAGCCACAGCTGCATTGCCCGAATACCTCATCTCTAACAGAAGCATCGATAGTAACCTCATAAAATGTCCCCGGGTTTTCCGTACATTGCAATTTTGTTCTGGCCATGACAATTTTCCAGGGGATTTAAAATGAAGGCAAATTGTGTGGTTTTGTGCAAATCGTACATGCAAGAAAACCTAAAAGTATAAACGGTTCATAAAAAGCTTAACAATTATTTCGAACTATTTCCAACTTTTCCTCACAAAGTCCAGTTTTTCTTGAAAAGTCAGACTTGTTAATGTGCTTGTAAGTGTGCAATTCAGTTTCTTCTCCGTAGTCAGGTTTGGGTCTTCTAGTTCAAGTGAATGCAAAGTTTCATTATACTGCATTCAAAGATGTCCCATACAATTGGTTGCCTTCAGCTTTGTGGTAACAGTGTGAAGAAAATTGTACTTTTTCCTGGGTATAGTTTTTACATTTCACCTCATACAGTACTGTATACTTAAGTACAGTAGGTTTACTAGTCGGCGCTATATTTGGTTTTTGTCTTTTGTCTTGTCTTGTGTTGTCTGTCCGCACTCTGTCTGTCTGTACTGTTCTTTTGTTTGCACTGTTTGCACCAGGCTGCACTCGATGCACTTTATGTTGTTTTGTTGTTTAGTGTAGCACCAGGGTTCTGGAGGAACGTTGTTTCGTTTTTACTGTGTACTGTGTACCACTGTGTATAGTAAAAATGACAATAAAAGCCACTTGACTTGACTTGACTAAAGGTCAGGTGTCCACATACGTTTGGCAGTATAGAGTATTTGCGCAGTTTGCTACAGATGCGGTTTGTGAGCACTGACTTGTGACCATCCGATCAAAGAAAGTAAAAATTTGTATGTTATTGTACAAACTTCTAGATAAACAGACACTTTGGAACGCCTGACATTTCCAGCTATATGTGGTCCTTTGCACAAAGTCAGATACAATAGCCTCCAAAACCTAATAAAACATCTCGAAACCAACTTGCCAACTTGAAGTACTCTTCTATACATCATGTTGTTTCACAGTTTGGAAAAAGATGTATAATCAATGAGGCTGTAACTGAGAAACAATGCAGAACTGCTTAGTTGTGCATTAATTGTGCTTAGATGTGCAGTTACTTATGAGGTATCTTATATCCTGCATTATATCAAATCCTGATTGCAAAACTCCACATATATACTTTAACTAGTATTTGGAGGGAAATTGATGCCTATTCTCTTTCTCAACACAAACCCTTTAAATTCCCTCAAACTTAACAGTGTAGACAGGCAATTAAATTAGCATATGCTATTAAAGAAGCCAGGAAATAAAATGCTTGTAGGTCAATTCATTTATTCTTTTCCCCCTATAAATAGCAGGGCAGAAACTGTTTTATTTGATAGCAGATCAAATTGTTACCACTAAGCAGATCTTGTGTTTCTTCCAATTAGCCGTTAAAATTGATCAGTTTAAATTTTCTTTATTGCACACAATCCGGAATCTTCTTTCTCTTCTTCACTCGCCCTCTCCCTCCCTCTCTCTCAGATGTCTACATTCATTTTATGTGACTAGTTGACAGGCCATGGGTTTTTTTGCTGTGTCATGAGGGAACTGCTAATAGCTAACTGACTGTTTTCTGGGTGGATGGCCTGACAGCACTTCCCCAGCGACGTTGGGCCTTTCTGCAGTTTTTCAATCATTTTTTTATCTTGCCTCTGGGCCAAAACAAAAGGGCATATTGTGACCGTATGAGGAATACATGCACATTTGAATTCTAAGTGGCAGCAAATACAACAAAGACACGGTTGCACGGGTTTGGCGCTCGCGTTTCCACTGACAGACGCGGTACATCTAAACAGTTAGTCATGCGGCTGAAGATTGAACGTAAAGCACCACCAGCTCAAAGCGAACTTACTAACAAGTGCAGCATGTGTCCTTGCCCGTCAACGTGTAAGCGATCGTGTCAAGCTCCGAGAAGTGAAGCGATAATGGGCAGCTTTTGTCCTCTGCTCTGATGTGCCTTTCTTTTGTCCGTTTACTCTGCAGACACTTCAGCGATAATCCTGTATGACAGAGGGGTGATGAGACAGAGTAGTGTTTGCCTTTGTCGGTTTCCTTTTATCTGCTTCTCTCTTTCTCTCTTTCTAACTTTGTTCGTCTTTAACATGGCATAACATTCGCATTCCTACAACACTAGTGAACCAAAGCTCCAGAGAGTAGGAGAGAATTTATTGGTGCAACTCACAGTCCAGAGATCACAAGAGGACATGTCTAAGTGCGATATTTCATAGGTATTGCAAGGAAGACATGCTGAAAGTGAGTGAGTGATAAAATTGCGGAGGCCAATTGTGGACTTGGACTTGTTTTTTGGTTTGTGGTTCTGCTCTACTCTTTGTTGCTCTGTCTGCCGGCTCTGTTTTGGATTTCAGATTTTTGGTTCTCCCTGGTTTGTCCTCAGATTAAGGACTGTTTTTTTTTGGACTATGTTTTTGCTCTTGTCCACATTTTGTACTTAGTTTACTCTGCTCACTCCCTCCATTAAAGACTGCTTTTTCCATACCACTGTAGAAAATATGTTATCTTTCATTATATGATAGCACTACGGAAAAGCCGTTAAATATGGTTTGTTTTGGAAATGAATCACCTTTTTAAATAGATTATATGATGCAAAGTGACAGAAATAATCTCCAGAAATACATTATAAATGTGTGAATATGCTTTAACACACACTCATATGCAAATATAATGAACAAACACTGAAACATCTGGTGAATTTTCATTATATGTGTCATCTGTGTGTATCAGCATGGTCGCGCGCGCGCGTGTGTGTGTGTGTGTGCGTGCGTGCGCGTGCGTGCGTGCGTGCGTGTGTGTGTGTGTGTGTTTATGTTAGTTTTTAGTATCAATGAATTTAATACAGATATAGTCTAAACCAAAAATAAAATTAATTATTATAAAATTATTATTATTAATTATTCATTAATAGTATAGTATTATAGTAGTAGCAGTAATAGAGGTGGAATATCATAGTTGTTAGCAGCAATAATAATAATAATAATACCAATAATATTAATAATAATAATATATTAACAAAAAATAATAACAATAATAATAATAATATCATAACAATATTAATAATAATAATATAATAAACAATAATATTAATAACAACAACAACAATAATAGTAATAATAATAACTATTTACAACTACTACTATTAATACACATAAAGGTATTTTAGTGTAAAACTAACATTACTATTGTTAATATTGCTAATGGTAAAAAAAAAAAAAAGAAGAATTAATAA
>MU551741.1:1502427-1530017 GCA_024362625.1 Silurus asotus
TATTATTATTATTATTATTATTATTATTATTATTATTATTATTATTATTATTATTATTGTTGTTGTTGTTGTTGTTATTGTTATTGTTGTTGTTATTGTTATTGTTGTTTAGTTTTGTACGTTTGTAAGAGTTTGAAGTTGGTGGTTTATGAATGTGGTGAGGGAAGACAAGCAGGTAGTTGATGGAAAGAAAAGAGTGGTATGGAGAGACGGATGATCTGTTGTAGAGACCCGTAATAGGAGCAGACGAAAGAAGATGATTATTTTTATAATTATTCTTTATATCTATTATGTTTATTTTATATTTTTTATAACAGCACGTCGGCCACCTTACATGTAAACCCTGTTCATGTAATCTTCTGATGAGATTCATTTAACCGATAAATATTTATAATACATTCATCAAATAAAATATTAATGCTAACAATAAACTTCACTTTTAAAACAAATGCCACTGTTATGAAAAGAAATGTCCAAATTATTATTATTTTTTTCCCTAGATTTCAGGATAAATCTTTTGTCAAGTGACCTATATTTACAGTAGAAGGGAAGCGAGAGAGAGAGAGAGAGAGAGAGAGAGAGAGAGAGAGAGAGAGAGAGAGAGAGAGAGAGAGAGAGAGAGAGAGTGAGAGAAAGAGAGAGAGAGAGAGAGAGAGAAAGAATCAGAACTGAGTCAGGAATGACTCGGCTCTCATATGTCCTCCCAAATCATAAAGGCTTTCTCATCACTATAATGTCAGCTGCCCTGAGGTCCATGTTGTCAATCTGTCGACTCACCGCTTCCTGTCACATGATATATGTCTTCATTAAAGACCATTTCATCCATTCCACTTTGACCTCCAAACCATTCACCCTTTAGAGCAGTGAAACCTTCTTTCTTTTTTTCTTTCTTTCTTTCTTTCTTTCTTTCTTTCTTTCTTTCTTTCTTTCTTTCTTTCTTCATCTCTGTACGGATTCATGGCGAGACAGAAAGGAGGGTTGTGGCAGCTTAAATCCCCCCCAAACAGCCATTATTGCTAATTATGCAAAAAAAGGACATAACAGTCATTTAATGGGCTTCTCCACGTCCAAAGTCCAAAACCGTCAACCATTGTTGGTCACCAGATACTTCAGGAGGTAAAGTTAAATTCCCCAGAGGCATCCTGTGATTGTAGTATTCATACACACATGTAGGAACGCACACAACGCTGTCAGGACTAGAGCTTAGGTCACGACAAGCAATCCCAAACAGTGTAAACCGCTATGTTTTTCTTACACACACACACACACACACACACACACACACACTACACTAAAGGGACACAATCTGGTTGCCCAGGTAACAAGGAACCTGTGTAAATTGGCTTATAGTGTCACTACGCGCATCATTTATTCTTACATGGGCCCAGTGACAGGGAGACTTGGCAAGAGGTAAAAGACATCAATCAACCTTTTGAGTACCTCACTGGGAAAGAGAAATCGGGGCAATAGTGTTTGTGTATGTGTGTGTTTGTGTTTGTGGGGGGCTTGGGGTTGGCACTGGGGTTATACCACCAAACAATATTTATGCACCTATTATAGTAGCCGACCGCAAACACAGGAATTGTGTCCCACAGTCTATGCAGAAAAGCACAAGAACAATAAATCATGATGCAAGCAAATGAAAAGACACTGGAAAACCCTGAAAACTAGTGCTAAAGAATCCCAGCAAACATATGGATACCAGGAAACGAAATGAAATAATGGGTACATGAAGGTAAGATCCGAACACAAAGGAAAACTATTGGGCATTTGTGACTGTGGAACGTTGAGGACACTAAAAAAGAGGGAACGCAAGAGACTTTGGAAGGTAAAAGAGAAAGTAACAAAAACGATGTTACTTTACTCGGATAAATGAAAACAAGGAGACAATGTTTAGAGTAAAATAAAGAACAAGAGAACAATGGACAATGTTCACAGTGGACACTGTGTATTTGAGGCAAGGGAACAATGTGGACGGGGAAATATAAAAAACCAAAAAAAAAATAAAAATGATAGAATTAAATATAATAATAAAAAATAAGGAATAAAGGAATATAAATGAATAAAACAGTAATGTCCCACACTGTTTTATTCATTTATATTCCTTTATTCCTTATTTTGTATTATTATAAATGGTGTACATGCTTGGACATGTAGATGTTGGACATGTTTCTACGTACCACCTTCATGAGTCAAGTCAAGTCAAGTTTATTTTTATTGCACTTTTCACAACAGACATTGTCTCAAAGCAGCTTTACGGAAATCAACAGTTAGGGTGAACGGTGTGTGTTTATCCCTGATGAGCAGCCATGGAGACTGTGGCAAGGAAAAACTCCCTTAGATGTTATGAGGAAGAAACCTTGAGAGGAACCAGACCCAAAAGGGGAACCCATCCTCATTTGGGTGACATCAAGAGTTTGATTATAGTCTTTAATCAATACAGAACACTGGAGAGAGAGAACTAACATGAGTGGTGAAGTATAAGATTATAAGTAATGTTCTTTCTACAGACTTATACAGTCATTATGGCTATAAAACTAGGAGCTACTGAGCTTAACATTTGTGATCATCACAGATCCAGCACCAGCTTCCCCATGCCAGAGCCTTTAAAATGCCTTCATGATGTCTTCTTTCACTATTACTGTACTAAAGATCAATGCCATTTATAGTTACTATTGATTTTCTAGAACTTCTGTGAGTTAGTTCCTATTTTAGTTCATGTTTCAGCTACTTATGACATACAGAAACCACAAAACATACCCACATTTGTCCTGAAGACTTTCTTGTGGTGGAAAACCTTGACCTTAAAGTGGGTTCACACTGGAGACACCTATAAATGTTTCTCTTTCTGGAAAAGCCTATAAACCCATTCAAACCATTACACATGTATTTCAATCTGCTTATGTTCATAAACTGCACAAGTCGCTATCAATTAGTTGTTGCTATGGGAACGGGGACTATATTAGAATTTATTATAGAAGTTGAACACTGTCTGACCAATCAGATTAAGATCAATCAAACTAAGAGTAACACGTCTGCCGAAAACAATCTAAAATTATTAATAATTTAATAGTATTTATTTGATTATTGATCCACAATAATTTGATCAGTGTATGATATCGTTTGTGTAAAGCACATGGAATGTCTGGCGTCTCCTTCAGCACATGTGTGTGTGTGTGTGTGTGTGTGTGTGTGTGTGTGCGTGCACCCACATCAGTGTGCTCCCTTCCGTCTATGCTCAAATCATCTTTACGTAAAGTTACAACATCCCATGCCCTACCGCATGGGCTTGGGGGGGACAGCGAGGACAGCTCATATACAGAAAGCCGAGATGAGAATTACCCACTGGCACACAATCCAAATGGGAATATTAAGGTGTAAAAAAAACCTGCTAAATTCAACCTGAGCACGCTTCAATCTTTAATAATTTACTTCCCAAGGTAGAGTGATGTAAAAGTCTCTCTCTTTTCCTCCTCCCTCTTTTCGCTCTCACTCTGAGCAGGATGTAAGACAGGATCTGCTGTTAATATTTAAATGCGAATGCCTGTAATGCAACTAAACGCCTCTGTGTACGATTACATTCCAGCCAAAAAGATTAGATTCTTTTATCTTTTTTTTTTTTTTTGCAATCCAGCTGATGTTTTAGTTCTCAGTTTGGTGCACAAAAGAAAGCTCCTTTGGGTGTTATTGGATAATAAATAGTGATTATGAATTCAGTTGTATGCCCTGTGGAGGCCTGCCTGAAGTGGAGGTCTGTTTTGTGTGTGTGTGTGTGTGTGTGTGTGTGTGTGTGTGTGTGTTATTTCTCTTTTCTATACCCTCCCCCTCATAGCACAGAAATAGGGCAGCTAAAGAGGGATGATCTAGTAAATTATGTGCTCTTTAATCTCAGCTGCAGCGTGGCATTTTTATGGGCCACAGACTCCTCTGGAGTGACCGTGTGTCCATACTGGGTATGTTCACACCCATGTCTTGTTTAATGTCAAGGCTCAAAGGCTTGTTTTTTCATGCGGATCTATCAGTTCGACTCGGATCACAGTATGATGTTATGTATTAGATAATATATAGCTGCCAGCTGCATTTTAAATGTGTTAAAAACATTGTTAATAAGGCTGCATTACACATATGTTACTCATTCAACTATACTGTCTCAACATCTGCTGATGTGGGTGGTGCCTTTAATGTGAGGTGAATAGTACCTAAAGATTAGTAAATGGTCCCTAACGATGGTCACTGAAATCCTGCTGTGATTAGTTGCATATAATGGGATGGGGACAGTCCCTGATGATTTGTAGATGGTCCCTAAATATTTGGTCTTGAAAGATAAAATGGTTTTTAAGGTTTTGGACCACAAAGGTCTGTAGATGGTTCCTAATGATTTGGTTTGTAAATATTTGTGGATGATCCCTAATGTTTTGCGAATAATTCCTAAAGATTTGGTCTGTAAAGTTTTTTGAATGGTCCCTAAAGATTTCTGGATTTCTGGATAAGGGCTTTTCTTCAAGATTGTAGATGGTCCCTAAATATTTAGTATAAAAAGATCTTCCTTGAGGATTTGGACCACAAATCTCTGTAGATGGTCCCTCAAGATTTGCATTGGGAGATTTGGTCTGTAAAGATTTGTGGATGGTCTCTAAAAATTTGATTCGTAAAGATTTGTGGATGGTCTTTAAATATTTCTGGATGGTCTCAAAAGATTTTTGCATGGTCCCTAAAAATTATTTCCAAAGATCCTGCTGTGGATGTTTGCATTTGTTGGGATGAAGCCAGATTCTAGCGATTTGGTCCCTAAAGATTTGAGATGGTCCCTAAGAATTTGGTTGCATTTGTTGGGATGAAGCCAGATTCTAGAGATTTGGTCCCTAAAGATTTGTAGACGGTCCCTAGGAATTTGGTCTATAGAAGGTCTCCAATAATCTGAACACTAAAGATTTGTAAATGGTTCATTAATGTTTTGACTGTAGCTGTTTGTGGATGGTCCCTTAATATTTAGTCTCAAAAGACTTTTGGATGATCCATAAGGATTTCGACCACAAAGGTCCATGGATAGTCCCTTAAGATCTGATTCTCTAAAGATTTGCAAATGGTCACTAAATATTTTTTCTCAAAAGATCTGTAGATGGTCCCCAAGGATTTAGACTGCAAAGGTTTGTAGATGGTCCCTAATGATTTGCACTCACCAAAACAGTTTATACTCAAATCTGCCCTTTTGGTCACTGCAGAATATCAGCAAGTTATTGCACATTTTTGCTGCTGGAATCGTAAAGACTGTCCTTTGCTCACGCCAGCACTCTTATTTACGATCCTCTGGTATTTAACATCATTTCAGAAGTGTTTGTCTTGAAATTACTACACTTGTATACTGTAATAATTTATAATGCGACTGTCCTTTTCCTGTCATGTTTACGTGTCTTTCTCGCAGGAAGTGTGCCGCTGTCAAAAGTGAATATTTATCCTATCCTAATATTTAGAGGTTACATTTAACAAGGCATCCAATTAATCTGGAATGGTAATTAGATGGGAACTGGGTGTAAGCGAGGCCATCTCTATTATCTGAAGCCCAGTTTGTTTTCATGATCAGCATACAAACTATTCATTGGAGGAACTATTATTCTAGATGAATGTGAAAGCTTGACAAAGGCACTTCATTTCCAAATCTAAGTGCCCTATAAATCTCCTGACTGCTCCTGAGTGCTGAAGTAGTGCTGTATGTTCATCAACTATTCTAAAATCAAAAATAGTAGAAAAGTAATAATAATTAAAATACAATAAAAAATAAGGATCTTTAATCTCTTGATCTTTAAACATAAAAAATAAATGCCTTTACTGTTTTTCCTCAGTTGCTTTGTAGCGTTTTTTAGATCAGAAATGAAATTTCTAAAAACTACTTGTTCAACCTCCACATCATTAAGATATTTGTGCTCATCATAAAAACATTCCGTGTCGCTTTGATCAAATTGCGAATGCTTTT
The DNA here is from genome assembly GCA_024362625.1 of Silurus asotus. Taxonomy (NCBI): domain Eukaryota; kingdom Metazoa; phylum Chordata; class Actinopteri; order Siluriformes; family Siluridae; genus Silurus; species Silurus asotus. The sequence continues at coordinate 1,508,399 of MU551741.1, forward strand.
GGACAGTCATTAAATCTTAAACAATGAAGCGGCTAATTTATGGATTTTTTCTGGGTTTTTCCCGGTTTCACAAACTTCAAGCCAAAAAACTGAACCCTATAACATTCGACCAATGAAATTGCGGAACGGGTTTAAGTAAACCAATGAAAGTCTTTAAATTAAATCAGATGTGCTCCCACTGAATCGGGCCGAACCACATCATAAATATGGATGATGTTTCTCTGACGTTTGACCTGCCGCTCACTCTGTCTACAGGAAATGCGAATCATTCGTCACGCTGAAAACAACCAGGCATGAAAACACACTTCAGCTGTGTTCTGAGCTGCACATCATCGGGAGAAAAGCTTCACCGATGGTGATTTTTAAACGCACGACGATGCCAAAAGAAAAACTCTCGAAAGAAACTGTTGTGAAAGGAAGGAGGAAGACAGTGAACAATGACTTTCTTGGTCGGCTACTGTTTAGATACAAGCCGTGTAACAGACTCTGTCTTTCATTAAAGCCTATGTAAAGTTCATTAGTTTCAGTGTAGACACGGCTTGCATACAACTGAATTCATAATCACATTGCGGCTTATAGACAGGTGCGGCTTATTTATGTTCAAAATAAAAAATCTTTGTCAAATGCAGTGGGTGCGGCTTATATATGGGTGCATTCAATAGTCTGGAAATTACGGTATACTGGTTTCACCTAAATAGTCTCAACCCCCCAAAACATCTCAGCATCAGTTCATTGTATACGTCATTGAATGCAAAACGGTTAAACCATCTTGTGAACCTTCAATTTTAAGAGTGTACACAGACAGAGCAAAACAAATAATGATATGTTCTGAAAACGGATGAACCTGTAGTTTATATCAGGAAATATTAACTAATTTGTTTGTGAACAATGACAAAGGGACTTTTTATTCTGATGCTATGAAATGTTCATTGACACAAATGCTAACTTTTGAAAGATGAACTGAGGATTTTGAGAAAATTTCAGGCTTTTGCAAGAAATCTAATGTGTTGTGTTGTTTGTACACATTGTTACACATGAGAAATGCACTGGTTTGCAAATATGAAGGATGATTTGAGAAATTCTCCAAAACAACTGAAAAAAAAATTAATTAGCTAATTGCGTCCTTGTAAACACGAAGCAAAGTTCTGTATCACATATTAGCCATGCTTCTGTTTTTTACTAAATGTCTAGGTTTTTCTATTACAGTTTTTCTCAGTTGCTTTGCAGCATTTTCCAAATCATTCCTAATATTTTCAAACCAGTACGCTTTTTTTTCTATTTCAATTTCTCAATACAAATCGTACAAAACAGCACAACACATTGAATTTCTTGCAAAAGTCTGTATTTTTTTTTGAAATCCTTAGTCTCTTTCTCTCAAAAGTAAGTATTTGTCTCAATGAACATCTCATTAACCTTCAGAATAACAAGTCCTTTTGTTCAGGAACAAAATCGTCGATCGAGGCTGAAAGTCTTCTGTACAGCATCTATGAATTTCAACAGTGCAAATGTATTTATTTGATTGTTTATGTATTTTATGTTGATTGCAAGAGACCAGACAGGATTTACACTTTTACTGTACTCTAATAGCGTCTGTTGGTTTCCTGGTTGTTCATCTATTTTTTAGATATTGTAATTCTGTGTTTTACTGCATTTGTACACAATTCTAGAAACAATTACACAAAATACAAGGTTTAAGGTTGACAGATGACAACTGGTTGAACCATTTTGCATTCAATGACGAATACAATGAACTGATGCTGAGATGTTCTGCGTGTTAAAACTATGAAATCAGTATAATATATTTTGATCAATATATACATAAACAACTGATAATGTAGAAAACAGCAGACACTCGTACACAATCATTTAATGAATGTACCGAAGCTTTCGCAATTTGATTTCAATTGCAAAATGTTGTTATGATGAGCACCAATGATGACATGATGTGGAGGTTGAACAAGTAGTTTTGTGAAATTTCATTTCTGATCGGAGAAACGCTTTAAAGCAACTGAGAAAAACTGTAATAGAGGTCTAAAGGGCCAACTACCTGCATCAACCACTTAAAAAATGACCTGAAATAAGTAGAGAAGCATGAGGCAGTAACTCTAACTTTCTACACCTCCATGTTTCCCGTTTGCCAAACACAATTATTAATAATTAGGTGAGCAAATTGGATAGAATGAGTCACCAGCAATTGGCTAGAAATTAAGAATAACTTCATCAGCAAGAGCTTTTTTTTTTTTAAACAAAGAGAGAGAGAGAAAAAGAAAGAGCGAGAGAGATAGGAGAGAGATGTAAAAAAATTCTAATTAGTTAATGTTTAAGCATACCTTCAATTAGTCTTTCTCCCATGAGTGCCTTCTAATAATGCTATCACAATCACGCCATGCTTCACTGCACGCCGCATGAATTAATTGGGTTGGAGTGGAGATGGAAAGCGAGCGAGAGGCGGCTTTTAATTATCATATTGTTGACTACGTATTTGGAACATAAATGATAAATTGGACTACAACGCACAAGAAATCCGTGTTAAAAAACGTGAATTTAGTGATTAGCCACAGGATTTCAGGTTCTAAACTTTTTGAAACTGATTATAACTTTTACAGAGGAGACAGTACCGAAAGCAGGACGGAAAAAAAAAAAGAAAATGGAAAGCCGGGTGTCTGGAAAGTAATAACATGTCTGTGTAAGTGTAGGTTTTCGGATTTCTTTTCTGAGACACAGAAGGTTATGCATTTATATTTGCAGTACATTTTTCTTCCTGATGGACCGGAGACTAACTAGAGCTCAGACTTTACTCTGAGTTGTAGACACCCAAAGTTATGAGTTGCAAATAAAACATACGCTTTGTGTACTGGGAAGGCAGAGGTGTGACTGATACTTTGCTATAGGGCTGAATGTAAGCTACCATGTGACTATAATATACATATATATAAGGATATAGATGTATGTATCTTTTGGCTTCGATTGCCAAGGAGTTGTTAGTTCTTGGTTACATAAAATAGAGCTCTGAGAAATGTATCCACATTTATGGACTGCTCTGAGAATATTTCTTACTCATCCCGTGACGGTTGCTGAAGCAATGAGGAGCTTTTTAAAGTTGTAACTAATCAATGGGGGAGACATTGGGGTCATGGCGTGGTTCACTCAGGGCGTCATTCAAGCGAGAACCACCTTCACCGCTTGGTGGTGTCCACTTAGTTTAAACATATAGTTCAGCATCAGTTCAACAGCAAACAGAACATTTTTAGAGGAAGAGATGAGGGAAGAATCTCCTGACTCAAACACAACACCTGTGTCCTTATTTGTGTGAAGTCTTTGCAAAGTTTTTTGGGCTCATGATAATTTAATAGATATTAATCAATCATTCATCTAATTTTATTAATTAATCAGTGTGTTAAAAGAAGCATTCGAGTGTTTTTACATAAACTGTGTTGATTAAGTAAAGAGTCTTGTGACAAAAATGATAATAGGAACATTATATCCATAATACAACATAGTACTTTGGATACTTAAGTACATTTAAAGGCAAAAATTGAAGCTAAAAGGGACATGCTTTGTGTACTTCCTCCACCACTGCCAACGACCCAAACATCAAATGAAGTCCAGGGAGTATTTCAGAAGCTTCTGGGGAGGTGGTAGCTTAGTTGTTAAAGCATTGGCCTTTGAGTTTGAAGGGCGTGAGTTCAAATACCGGTCACACCATGCTGCTACTCTTGGACCCTTGAGCAAGACTTTTAATCCCACAGCTGCTCAGTTGTAAGAATGAGACAAGTGTATGTTGCTGTGGATAAGGGTGTCTGCCAAATGCCATAAATGTAAGGAGAATGAAACGCTGACCTGCTGCCATTATTCATATAATTCATATAATTAAATTCAGTCAAATGTTTATACTATGCTCTTCATAAAATTATTTGAAAAGCTTTATTAGTAGTAAAGGTGAAGAGAAGGATAAGAGAGCTGTATTGAACATTGATGGATCATGGCATCTTTATTTAAAGTAAAAAGCCATTACAACTTAAGCAGTGAGTTCTATCATCTCGGAATACAAACGATGTATAGTACCGTATTTTTCAGGCTATAAGCCGCTACTTTTTTTCCACGCTTTGAACCCCGCGGCTTAAACAACGAAGCGGCTAATTTATGGATTTTTCCTGGGTTTTTCCCGGACGACCATGACAAAAGATAAACTCTCCAGATAAATAGTTGTGAAAGGAAGAAGGAAGACAGTAAACAATGACTTTCTTGGTCGGCTACTGTTTAGATACACGCCGTTGTAACGCGTTGAGTCTGGGTGAAAGAGAGCTTGCTAACTCCAGTTACAACAGAAATCATATAAGCACAGACAGGTTTTCAAAACTCGTGCTTTTTAATTGTTCTTGGCAACAGCGTTACGGGTTAGTCAAAGAAACTTAGAAATGAGCATCAAAAAATAATAAGGACATATTCCTCGGTCTTGCACACATGCAGTAATACTGGAAAAATGCTGTGCCGGTCTTTTTTTTCCAAAATACCGCTCTGCTCCTAAAGGATAGTATATAGGACGGTATATTGCCAAATGTTTGCGCACACTTGGTCATTAGTACGGTATGTTGCATCCTATTCAACACTTAGTCCCAATTGGCTCTTATAATTCCCTCCACTCTTCTGGAAGGATGATCCACTAGATTTTGAAGTGTGTTTGTAAAGGCTTTGCTTATTCAGACAAAAGGGTGATGGTAAAGTCAGGTTCTGATGTAGGTGAGATGATTTGGCCTGAGGTGCAGGTGTTTAATAGGGTTAAGCTCAGAGCTCTATAGCAGGTGATCTTCCACCCATGGAACTAGATCAAATTTTAATTGACATCCTATACAATCGTGTGCCTTCACTTTTGCGGGAACAGTTCGGGAAAAAACGACATATGGCTGGGAAGGTCAGATTCCCCAATACTTTTGTCCATATAGTGTATATAACTTTTCTGAGCAGTTCATCTGATGACTCCAATACTATTTTTACCGAAAGTGATTATGAATATAGCTATAAATAAAATTGAGCTTTCAAATATTATAAACTCCAAGGTGTGGTCCCGGAAAATGCTTCGAGAACATCAGAAAAACTGAAGTGCTGTGATGCCAGTGCCAGTGTTTATCAGGCATCAAATAAATTCAGATATTTATAGGACGAGTTTTATGGCGATGAAAGGCGAAGATTAGAAGACTTCGAAATTAAAAAGGGAAAACACCAAATTATCGTAAATGTCACGATTAAGCTCGGGGTATGTAGTATTTATGAGTCATAAAGGTAGATTTGTAGCCTTTAAAGAGCGTTTTTATATTTTCCATGCTGCGTTTTATGAAAACAGAATGAGTGTGTGTGAGACACGTTTTCCGCGGCGATATCCCCCAGCGGCAATATTGATGTATTGGCACGGCAGGACCACAAAATAGAACAGCATATAATGCGATGTCCAATTATGGAGATAGCAGGTTTAAATGGCAGAACGGTCAAAATATATGACTCTGGTCCAAACATCTGACTTAAAACAGACCAATTATAGCTTCAATTCTTCACAAAAAAAAAACAAAAACAAGGATGCAGAGATACTACTTGACGTGCGGCTGTTTTGTTGCTCCGAGTCATCGTATTTAATGAGGAATGTTGAAAGGAAGATGATCTTCACAGCAGTCTACTCACTCATTCCCTTTAGTCCTGCCTTTTTTGATGTGTTTGCTCTGTTTGAACACTACACTGCATTGTGCTTCACGATTGTACCGCATGGCATCTAACAGTAGCAGACAGAGGCAGCGTTGAGTTTCACCGTATAAGAAAAAGGTTTTGTCTTGTTTTATTCTAATCTCATGTCCCAGCCTCCTGAATTTCCTTGATTAGTCAGCTGGGCATTTGGGAGAGAAAAAAGGGAAGCCTACTCGGTTTCACTCATGGAGACAAATATCTTTGTGAATTCTGGGACCACAGTAGAAAGAATGTTTATTTTACGGTAATGTTTTGTGAAGAACAAGAGCGGAAAACAAATATTGTAGATTATATTAATTTATTTATGGCAAAGAGATGAATATAAATTCATGCATTTACTCGTCACATGTCTATTACAACACAGTGCCAATCCTTATTTTGCATATTTATGTAATGTTAGCAAATTGGGGTCAGCCATGATACAACACCCCTGGACCCCAGTGGGTTAAAGACCCAAGAGTGGCAGCTTGGCAACACTGGAGCCTGGAGCTTGAACCCCCAACCTTCTGCAAGTGACCACTGTGCTACCAGTTCCCGCATAACATGTAGCATCAAAGCTAGATATTCTGGCTTCAGAATAAAATACTGCTTTTGGTAGAAACCCAAAACTACTAATCACCATGAAAAAAACATTCAAACAGTGAAGCATGTTTATTGCATCATGCTGTAGGGATGCTTTTTATCAGAACTAGCCAAATGCAAGTTATGGCTAGAAAGAACAGCTATTCTAGTTGAGAGACTGGGCTAAACGCTCATCGTTGGACCAACCACATAAAGAATACTATCAATGATTCATTGTAGTGGCTCAAACCCAACGCCCAAGAAGAATAGACAAAAAGACATTGATTCATATGCGCAAAGCTGATAGAGGCATATTCCAGAGTACCTGCCACAAGCGGATCTACCAAATACTGTATACGGATGCAGGGGGGTGAATATTTCATTTTATTTCAATTCATTTTGATTCATTTTGATTGGTTTTAACAATGGACGTTGCCTCAACAGCTTTACAGAGATAAGCTGGTTATAAAGTCGAATAAAAGATTGTATAAATTTAGTGCCGATAAGATTGATCCTTATATGAGTTTATCTCTAATGAACGATTCAGTTGTGACAGTGGCCAGGAAAAACTCTCTGAGATGGCATGATAAAGAAACCAGACTCAAAAGGGAAACATATTCACATTCTCAACACCAAATGTCTATTCATAACAGTTCCATCATTGTTGAGGTGTTCAGTTATAGGCAATTAAATGCGAAACTGTTTATCCAAACTGTGGTCCTGAACCTTTGTAATCCTTAAAGTTCTTAAATTGCTCAGTGCCTTCACAGACCTTTAGGTTGTTTAGGTGGAACCATCCACAGCTGCACAGAGAGGTCTCAATCCAGAGAACGAGCGTCGGGATGATTCGGGAAGATCTGAAGAGAAGAAGGACAGCAAACACTGGTCACTGGTTCTTTAGGAGCATGTTTAACTCGACAGAAAGTTTTATTGGTTCATAGATCTTTGCATTATGAAGTAAAGAAAATGCACCATTCTGTATTATAAATCAGATCATAAAAAGCACACATTCAAATCTGTTTTAATTCCAGCTTAAGCATGCACAATGTTTGGTTGCATACACTTATGCAAATGACTCTATTTGCATATATATATATTTTGATGTCATTCAAGTGCATATAATAATATTTTTTTTAAAGTTTAGATTTATAGCTGAGATTGTGTTCAAAACAATGCTGCAAATGTGTGGTAATTGATTGTATTGCCAAAAAAGTTCTATAAAGAAAAGGAAAAAACTTCAGGCGTTTGTGCCATGTGACATAGTGTGTTTGTGTTTTCAGCTGGAAGCTTACTCAGAGGTAGCATTGGACTGAGGAAGCCAAACACTGACTGTTATATACTGACTTAGTGAGAACTGGGATGCTGAACAGCAAACAGGTCTGTAAGCACACAATCTGTTTACACTCCACTACAGCTACGGCTGTGTATCTGGGTTACCTGCTGCTGTGATAGGTTTCGGCAAAATAAACGATATTGCAATGACAGTAAGGAATGCACCATTACATATAGGAAGATATGGAACGCATGCAAATCACCAATTACACCAAGAAATCGGAGTCGAAATAAAATGCGTGTTTGATCCTTATTTTGTCTCAATTTGGTAAATTGCCAATTACCATTTACTAGCTAGCTTCTCTAGGTCAAAAGTCTAGAACTGGGATTTTAATTGGAAAGCTTGCACTTTAAAATGCTAGTAGAAAGAGGAATAAAAATGCTCTGGAGAGCAGACTGCAGATTGTATTTTCCTGCCTGATGTCCTTCCAGTTGCCAGAATACATTTTTTTACTGCATCATCCAGAAACATAGCTACATAATCAAATTTGGTTGACCATCACACTCAAATAAAATTGTTCCCTGGCCCAACAAGCTGAAGCCCAAACCCTTTGTAGCATTACAATGCTTCTCCACACAAAGCAAGCCCCATATATATTTGGTAACAAGTTTGCAGTTGCAGATTTTAGAACTATGATATAAACCCCACTATGGGATATAACTGGAGACTCTCTACCCAATACCTGCTCTTATTAATACTTATATTGGATAAATGAATCCAATTCATGTAGCTATACTCTAAAATCTAATAGGAAGTCTTCCCAGAAGAGTGGAACTTATTATAACAGGAAAATGGACTATATTTGGAATGCGATCTGCAAACGGCACATATGGCTGTGGTGGTCAGGTGTCCACAAACTTTTGACCATACAATGCATAAAATCTGTGAATGTAAATGAACAGGTTCAAAATATTTGATGAGATTTTGTATCCCAAAGGCTGCACTAGTTTATGTTACTGTTTAGCTCACTACTGTGTAATTCGGGACAGAGCCCAGAACTTTGAAAATGACAGTTTAGCAGGTCACATACCAATAAACACAGTATGTTTGATTCATTCTGTATAATCAGGACGAAGCCGATATGAATTACACTGTTTAGACAAAAATATTGGGACACCCGTCTGTTCCAGTCGTTTGCAATCCAAAAAAATGTTACCACAAAATTAGCATGAAAGCATGAAATATTCACTTCACTTCAACTAGAAGACCCAAATCTGTTCCAGAATACAATACTCCTGTCCACAAAAAGCCAGCTTCATTAATTATGCTTTATATGGATTGGAGTGGAAGATCTCCTGCTATAGAGCTACTGTACAAACCCGAATGAACACCTTTGGGATAAATTGGAATGCTAAATGCACCCCAGGCCTCCTCACATTACATCATTACCTGACTTTACCAATACCGTTGTGGTTGAATGACTCTCACACAAATCTCCACAAGTAATCTAGTGGAACATCTTCTCAAAAGTGTGAAGGTTATTATAACAGGAAATGGAAACTAAATGTTGAAGGGGATGCACATATTAAACATTTGTCCAGATATTGAACTTCTTTTTTATATGAGAATTAATTTATTCACACACTTTTTAACCACTTAGTACACATAGTCACACACTTTTGTTGTTTTTCACCTGCCTATTGATATGGTCCGAGGCACGAAAAAAACAACAACACACCAGGGTTCCATTTACGCAGACTAAACAGCACTCATGTGGAAGTGCACTAAGAGTTCATTGCATGTGCATGTGCTCTGTGAACACTTCACCCTGATGTTTTCTCTAACACAAAAGGAGCAGCTGTTCAGGTTAATACCCCACTGTGCATCTCTGTCTGTGATGGAGGAACTCCTGCTGCTTCACAAAGTAACTGTTTCACACTCATGCCTCTGTAATGAAGCTCCTGTTACGCCAACCGTCAAACTGCTGATCAAACCACTGATTACCTGCACACACCAACATCACAGGTTTATCTTTTCGAATGTCCCATGTTTACACCAAAAACAGAGTGCTTTCTGGAAAAAGTGCCAGGATGTATGTGCCAAAAAACCAACCCAAAAACAGGACTGAATCATTTTACGGAATCATTTTGTGAATCGTTTTACTGATTTATTATGTGCATTACTTAAGCACTGGCTTACTGAGGACATTTACACGTTTACATAAACATGTTTCTGCCTTAATTCACGGTATGCGTTATGCATACGTTTTTTTTTTTTTCATTGTCATGCATGCTTTATTAACATTCTTTTATTTTAATGCAATTATTTCATATAATGTTCATTTAATTTGACTCATTATATTTATTGAAACAAATCAATTGATTTTTATTTTATTAATATTTTCATGTAATTTCTTTTTTAAGGTTGTGGTTTTGAAGAAAATGATTTGCTAAACATGACGTCTCGTAAAATTATTAATTTATTAATTATTAAAAGTTTTGTCACATTTTATTTTACAGTTTGTTTTCAGTTGCTTTCGAGCGTTTCTCAGATCAGAAATTACATTTGTTTTTTTATTACTTATTTTTAAAACTAAATCTTAAAACCACATCATGTAGTCACTTGTGCATCATAAAAGCAGTTCTTATTACTTTGATAAAATTGCGGTTGCTTTGGCGCATTCCTTTAATCGATTGTGTATATTTGTCTGCTGTTTCCTACATTATCAGTTTATATAATGTTGATGGTGTATGGTGTAAATTCAGTTGGACTACAGATGTGCAGAAGATAATCTAGGATATGCTGTGAATTGTTATATATATTTATATGGACGTTATGCTATTCTTATGAGATTTTTCTCCAATTATGAATTATGCACTTTATATATTATATTTTCATATTAATTTTGCATGTAGTTGAAGTTTTTAAATTCGAGTTTCTCAAATGATTGTGTTTATTTTAATTTAATCCTGAACTTTCTTTTTTTTAAGGGGGTAAATTACAGTATAATATAATATAATATAAATATATCATATCAAAGCTTTTTTGTTTCTATTCTAAACACTGCAATCACTGTGAAAATCTTTTATGCAGTATATCAGCATTTCACATGAACTCTTGAAAGAAAACGACAACATTTGTTCGATTTTAAAACAAAACATGACCCTCTAACAGAAAGGATTCAGAGGAAAACAAACATTGCAACATTTTTTTAATCAAGTGTAAAGCTAAAACCAGGGGAGGATCTTATAACTCTACTCCAAGCAACAAGTTAATCCATCTTCAGAAGTCCTTGCTGAGATGCAGAGTACAGCCAGATCCCTTTCTCTCTGAACGTGCACCTGGGAACTTATCCACATGCTGAAATCCGCCCAGAGACATGCAATCGAGGCAGGAGGAAAATAGCTGTCTGCTGTTTGCTCACAGTCTGAGTGAGTCTACAAAAGAGACTGATTTCCGTTAAGGTGTCAGGAGAAAGACGAAGAAAAAGGTGTGTGTGAGTGTGTGTGTGTGTGTGTGTGTGTGTGTGTGTGTGTGTGTGTGGTGCTCCGGGAGCGTGCTGATTGTTCCCAATGCCTTGCTTAATGAAGTGCTGTTTAACAGATGAACTCATGATTCAATTAGGACTCCTCTCTTTTAGCACAATAGCAGCTTTGGAGCAGAGTTAACTTGAGCATGTGGTTCAGAGAGGCTCGGAATATAACATTTTACTGTTTATTACCACCGTATCACTTTAGCACTTTTATTTCTAATTTATGAAGGGGGTATTATATGAGCAAAGAGGACTGCATCTATAATGAAATATCCATAAAAGCACTTATGGGTGTGATGTGTTCATAAACGTTCGGCCATACAATATACGATGTGGACAAAGCTTTGTGGTCAACTGACCTAATATTTGCATTTAGTTCTGATTTGCTGTTAAAAATAACCTCCACTCTTCTGGGAAGATGTTCCACTAGAATTTAGAGGGTACTTGAGATTTGCAATCATCTTTCCAATTTATCTAAATCGGGCTGAGGTCAGAGTTCTATAGCAAGAGATCCTCTACTCCAAACCATGTCAAGCATACCTGACTCTGTGGACAAGGACATCATCATGCTGGAACAGGTTTGAGTCTCTTATTTTAAGTAAATGGTGTTCCTGGTCTGCAGTGGTCAGAAGTGATTCAAGGAAGGAACAGCAGTGAACGGCGATGGGGTCATGGGTGGCCGCGGCTCAGTGATGCACGTGAGGAGCGAAGGTTGGTGGTCCGATCCAACAGACGAGCTCCTGTAACCCAAACTGCTGAAAAAGTTCATGATGTTGATGCTCGACGGGTCATGACTGTTTTGGCAGCAAAAGGAGGACCAACACAATATTAGGCAGGTGGTCATAATGTTATGGCTGACTGGTGTATTTGTACAGAATATTTTCCCACAGTGATGCACAGCTGAAGAGCATGGAGCCATATACTACTACACTGAGAAGTACAGAACATGGGTCAGTCCTGCACACTGTTTGCGTGTATCAGGTAAAGATGACACAGAGAGCTTTTAAAATAAAATAAATCAAATATTAAAAAATTGTGGTCTGGCGATTTACAGACTGATCTGGGAAAAGCAAGAGAGAAGGAAGAGAATTCCTCGAAGCTCATACAGATCTTATGGTCAGGTGTCCACAAACTATTGTTCACAGTATATCATTGCTGACACAGGAAGTTTTTGTCTGGTTGTTTGTTCAACATTTATTTGTAGTTTCTCTATAAAATCTAATTTTGTATTTATTTGCTTTTGTTTGATCTTCTTTTATCTTTAATACCACAATTGTTTGTTATATTAAATGAGTGAAACCTATTTTAAACTGCAAGAGTTGTAATATGAGTAGAGAATAATAGCAATAGTGACCCCACAACATGCAGGTCTCCATCACACAACCCCAGTGTTGATCATTTTTTTTCATAAAACAGCCTTGTAGTTGAAATTCAATGAGGATTTCAAACACCTTTTCCAGAAACTAGGTTTTATTTGTCATTTTCGAGCTCGGAGAGAAACCAGACTCACACAAAGGTAATCAGAATCTTCTCTGTTTAACATTTTGCATAAACGGGAAGAATGGAGAATCTGAGAAGAATCAAAGGAGAATGGAGAATCTGAGGTTCAAGAAAAGTTCAAAATGATGTTAAACAGAATCGAGGCAGTTTCATGAAACATGTGACGTGTAATGCAACTTATTATCCACACAGTTAGTGTACACTCCTCTCCTTCTTTTCCTTTGTGGTTAAACACAACTGGTTGTTACAAAACTTGGAAATGTCACGTAACTCGGTCACAGACAGAATATACTTTGCAATTGTAAATGAGAATTTCTTTTAAAGTGTGTTTGTGTGTGTGTGTGTGTGTGTGTGTGTGTGTGTGTGTGTGTGTGTGTGTGTGTATGTATGTGATAGAGCACAAGTGTGCTTGGACAATAGTTGGGTAATTGTTATTGGGAATGTGTATAAATATTCACACACTCCAAGTCGGCCATGTTTGGAGTCCACAGAGGCTTCTAGGTAAATACAAAAAGTACATTTCTTTCATCTTTGCAAATTTCCTGAACAATGATTTGTATTAACTAATAATATTTAGATTTTTTAAATTTTGGCTTCTTGTTTTTCTCAATTTCCCGAAAAAAAATAAAAGAACGAACAAGCTGCACCAAATCAAAACCCAGTCACCAAAAACAGGAGATAATACTGGCATGTGTCAGTCCCAGTCTTCCACACGGTCAATCAGACTGCACAGATTTAACGAGTGTAAACAGCGGGACGATATTAATTCACAGTTTATCGCTCTACACACTGTAATTCCTTCCCTTCTGCTCCCACTTCTGCCACGAATTTCTGTTATCTAGTTCAGCCGTTTCCCTCGCAACAATTTGGCCTGTTAGAATGTCAGAGTGTCCCTCTGAGTCTCCCTGTCACCTCTATAAGCATGTTGGGGAGTCTCATAAATTCTGTATCTCCCTCATGCACTTTTAATTCACACTCATTTCACTGTGCAGGGAAAGAGAGAGAGAAAGAGAGAGAGAGAGAGAGAGAGAGAGAGAGAGAGAGAGAGAGAGAGAGAGAGAGAGAGATAGAAAGAGATAGATTTAAGACATTATAACCAATCCATACCAGGTTGTGCACATCTCGGCACTCGAAAGTGCACGTTTAAGCATTCAGTACACTCTATTTCATCAATATATTATGATCATGATCCGAAGTGCATTGAGATGAATAACTGTATGCAGGGTGAAGGACAAAAATGATCACCCAGGGTTAAAAGACGTGCTTAGGAGAATATAGAAGATTTTCAGAAACATCAGTATGATGGCTTGTAATAAATCGATCAATGATGCCAGACTCAGACATCATTTCCTGCTGTAAAGGTTGGATAGAAACAGCTAATAAAAATAAGATTTTACCGTAATTCAGTTATTGTTTTTCTTAAAAAAATGAATAGATTGTTCTTAACTTTTTAATAATTTCATTGGTTATTTAGATACCTGCATTTCATAATGTATATTTGTCACATGTACATTAAAGCACCTTCGCATATCCCAGTGTTCTAAGGGCCTTGCTCAAGGGCCCCAAGAGTTGCAGCAGGGCTATTCCAGGGCTTTAAACCCCTGACCAGTAACCCAGAGCCTTAACCACTATGTTACTACCTTCCCAGAATAGTATACAGTGCAGACCAAAAGTTTGGACACACCTTCTCATTCAAAGAGTTTTCTTTATTTTCATGACTATGAAAATTGTAGATTCACACTGAAGGCATCAAAACTATGAATGAACACATGTGGAATTATATATGGAATTATATACATAACAAAAAAGTGTGCAACAACTGAAAAATCTCATATTGTAGGTTCTTCAAAGTAGCCACCTTTTGCTTTGATTACTGCTTTGCACACTCTTGGCATTCTCTTGATGAGCTTCAAGAGGAAGTCACCTAAAATGGTCTTCCAACAGTCTTGAAGGAGTTCCCCGAGAGATGCTTGGCACTTGTTGGCCCTTTTGCCTTTACTCTGCGGTCCAGCTCACCCCTAAACCATCTCGATTGGGTTCAGGTCCGGTGACTGTGGAGGTCAGGTCATCTGGCGCAGCACCCCATCACTCTCCTTCTTGGTCAGATAGCCCTTGATGCCTTCAGTGTGACTCTACAATTTTCATAGTCATGAAAATAAAGAAAACTCTTTGAATGAGAAGGTGTGTCCAAACTTTTGGTCTGCACTGTGCATTACTATACTGTATACTGTATATATAGCATAGTATAGACTAGTGCAGGTTTGTTAGCTGTGTCTAGCTCATGTGTTTCAGAGATTATCTCCCTGCCAGATCGTGGAAAGTGAGCCAGCTTGGAGCGCTAGTGCACTTCCACATTCTCACCTTTCTTTGTGTAGCCATTTGTGTATTTGTTTGTTTTCATTCATGCAATTTCTACACCAATGCCTCGTCATTGGTCCTCGGTTAAAATGCTGTTTTGTTCACAGCCGTTTTCACTTCAATGTCTGATTCATGTCTGTATATACACACCTTAATTTCTCCAAGCCGAATTTATCCGTTCGGTTTCATTAACAATTACCAAGCTAGTAATTAATGAATGTTTTCTCATTTGGCTGGTTTCTCCGTCTCGTCTTGTTTCCTGTTTAGTGTTGTTTGCAAATTCCCCCAATCTTAGCGTGCTTCATGTTTTCGAGGTCGCCTGCTGATTTGGATTATTTTTGCCTGTTATTAAAAAGAAAACATTTTTACCCAGCGCTCTCACACGCCTTTGTTATTGTGAGTACTCGCATTTTATGACCACGTGCACGCGACCAGGTTCGCTGTCACTCAATCAAGTTCAATTTGCTGTGTTTACTGTGTCGATAGACACTGGATTTAATGTCTCGCTGTCTTATGTTGTAATTTCATTGCGCTAAATGTTGCACATTAGACAGTTTTGTGTAGTTCCACATTACTTTTTGTTAATGTATTTTGTCTTACAGCATGTAGCACCTCGGTCCTGAGGGACTGTTTTGTTTCACTGTGTTGTTTTTAATGACAATAAATGCCTACTTGACTTAAGTGTTTTTCCAGATAGAAATAATCAGTTTTTCAGGGCTCATGGAGATGAGGACATTGTGGTGAAATGTAAGTCTGATTAAGTCTGGTAAGTCTGGAGGCCACTCTTTGCAGCTGGGGACTGTTTCTCATCAACGCCTTGGGTAGTCCCATAAAGTCCTGGAGTAAGAACAGGAGCTTTGAGGATGGATTTGTACTGCAGTTAATGTCAACAGTCTGCTACACTGACTCAGGACTCAGCACCCTACAACATCATATATCTCCAATAAATGGACATACGGTGCAACCCAGATGAGGATGAGGTTCCCCCTCTTGAGTCTGGTTTCTGGCCTCTTGAGGTTTCTTCCTTATGCCATCTCGGGGAGTTTTTCCTTTACCACAGTCCCCACCGGCTTGTTCCTCACAAACTTACACTAATAAAGAACATCTTATTAATTATTTATCACCGCATCATCTGAGTAAAGCTGCTTCGAGACAATGTTCATTTTAAAAAGTGCTACGCAAAAAATAAACTGAATTGAATCAAATGTTTGTTTACAAGTGGTGTTCAAGCCAAACCGAGACTTTTGAGTTGATAAATTAAAAGAACAAAATGTCGAGGAGTGGAAACCGCTACATTTATACACTTATTAACAAAAGGCCAAAAAAGATTCGCATAGAAAGATTTGTTAGTGCGCCTGAACCATGCTAAGACTTCCTTCTTCACTTCATCATCAGGGAACCATGACTGTAATCGGATGTACGGCCACCGAAATGTTTACGCTGTCGTACTGCAGCTGAGGGTCTCATCACCAAACTGTGATTGAAGTCTTCTGAAGATATCCGCAAGTTTTAGGTCTTTGTTTCTTGAGAAACTTCACCACACACTGTTCCATCAAAGCAACACCATTGTCTGCTATCTTTATTAATGGTTCCTGGAAATGTGCACCACCAATCAGTGGTAGGGCACACCATTTTGGATCATCTCCAGTGTGTGTGTGTGTGTGTGTGTTTAAAATCCCAAGCGGTTTCTGAACCAGCACATGGCACACCAGCAACCTATGCCATGTTTAAAGCCAATCATTTTATGTGCAGATGTTCCAGTTAATGGACTGAGTATAAAAAAAAAAACACTTAACACATTGATAAAGCAGCTAAAATGAATAACTAAAATATGAACTGAATCACAATCCATTTTTTCTCTTCTAATTCTAGATCTTATCCTATTTAACTTTTGATAGTTCCGCTTGCATGGTTGTAAAACGTTTTCCTCCGGGATAATGCAATGAAACAATAATGCAGAGAACAAAACAAGTCCAGCTCTCACTCATTCTATTCAATGAGAAAAAAAATGCTGACAAGCCAGAAAAGAAATGAAATAAGAAGCAGAATCGGCCAATTCAGTGCAAATCAGCTCTTCAGAGTTTTACTTCATTTAATGAATATCAGAGTGTGACAATAGATAAAGCAAATTGCTGCGGCGAATTGCTCGAGACGAGAAAAAGTGGATGAGAAGGCAAGAAAGGCATCGAAAGGGGAAGTTAGATGGTACTTGATGGAAATTTAGCTAAGAGATTAAAGCATCTCTGAGCATCAGTCAGCTTATCTCTTTACCATTAAGTGCATTGGACTTGGAGTGAATTAAATTATTAGGCGTGTTTCAGGATCGTTTTTTTTTCCTTTATCCTGAATGCTCCTGTGTGGTGTGGGCTTCTTCTCATTACTCTAACTGACTGCTTAATCCTTTGTTCTTCAGCTTGTGACCTGGAAATAGAGTCATGGCAGCTATATCAATTCTTTGTTGCAACAAAGTTTGGGTTGTGGAGATTCAATCAGCCACAAAGATGTTAGTAAATTCAGGTACTGATGTAGGTGAGAAGGTGAGGAGATGTGGGGTGCAGTCAGCATTCACATTCATCCCAAAGGTATTTAATAGGATTTAGAGCTCTATAGCAATGTAGGGGCAGGAGATGTTCCACTCCAACCCATGGAAAGCATATCTTCATGGAACTGGCTTTGGGCACAGGGACATTGTCATGCAGAAACAGGTTTGGATCTTCTAGTTCAAGCGAACTATAAATTGCTATAAATTGTCTATATATGTAGAATACATAAATATCTATCTATCTATCTATCTATCTATCTATCTATCTATCTATCTATCTATCTATCTATCTATCTATTTATCTGTCTGTCTGGCTGACTGACTGGCTGGCTGGCTGGCTGTCTGGCTGTCGGTCTGGCTGTCTGTCTGTCTGGCTGGCTGGCTGGCTGGCTGGCTGGCTAGCTGTCTGGCTAGCTGTCTGGCTGGCTGGCTGTCTGGCTGTCTGGCTGTCTAGCTGTCTGTCTGTCTGTTTTTTCAGCTACAGCTTTTAATGAATAGTTATGTAAGGAGCAGACTATTTCTGAGGTGCTCTATTTTAATAATGGCAGCATTAATTAATCAACATAATTATGTGGTGTGTACACGTTCACTTATCTAATCAAATCTAATATGAATGCAAAAAAGAAAAAAAACAGGTATAAAGTGGAAATTTAGAAAGACTTTAGACCAGGGCTTTAATCTCAAATAAGAAATGCTGCATGTTAATCTTTTAAATATGTTGCTGTAAGTTTTAATCGACTTTGGAACATAATTTCCGAGTCTGAGAATATCAGTGTTGCTTTGAATTCTGCTGGTTGTACAGTAAACGGTATTAAACGTATTTCATTACGTGCCTGGAAGGATCATATATCAACTCCGAGCAAGCATTGTTGGCTTTTACAATAATGAATTGTCAGCAGAATTTTTATTAATAAAGGACAAAAATGTGTTAGTTTAATTGATCACCTGAAGATGTTGTCACATGTTTTAGAACAAATCTGTAATGTTTCGAATGTGAAAAATAATTTAATTACATTTCAGATAAATGATATATAAAAATATATTAAACAAGAAGTAGAACGCTGATTTTCAGTTGCTTTCTCCATTATGTTCTCCAAAATCTAGTACTTTTCATTAATTACAACCTCCAAGAAAAAATCAACCGGAGACAGGGGATTGTATGAGCTCAGGGATGAACCAGTTGGATTGGTTATTGCTCTACCTTCAGACCCTGGTCAATGCTGGTCTCCTGGGTGCCATCAATCTGCTTCCGGCATCCATCAAGAACATTGCTTTACCTCCTGGTTCCACATAGGATATGACTCCATCTCATGATCTGTCTGGCTCTGCCTTTCCAATTGACGTTGTCATTAATCCATACTCAAGACATCTCACAGTTCTCAATTGTCCCAGGATTGCATGTCAGGTTGAAGTTGTGAGGCTTTGTGTCTTGCTTTAAGTTCCCTCAAAACAGAACACTGTCATGTGAAGTCACTATATATTTTTTTACCATTATGTCTAGTATTTTGTACTTCCTTGTTTAAATCTATATTTGTTTTAGCTACACATCATGTATTTTAAATGCATTTGTATTCCTCCAAAAAGTAAGGTTAATCCTGGCTTATTGTAGTACATTCCAACAACAAGTTCACATTATCGATATATATATATATATATATATATAATATTATTTTAATGTGATATATTTATTTAAATAATATTGATTACAAACACCTCAGTTTAATTTCGTGTCCCTCAGCTTTCGGCAAGAAAGTGCAGAGAAAATATCCAGCTATTCATTTGGTGAACTGTACATCATTAGGCAAGCGAAATGTGTACATTATCTGAGCAACTTTGGGCAAATGAGAAATGAGACAATTTGACTCGATGAGGAAAACTCAATAGAGCTGGGAGAGATGCTGGAGTCTGAATAAGAGAGATAACACCTTAATTCAATTTCTCATTCCCTCGACTGAGGATTGTCCATTTTATTCATTCTAATAGAGAGGAAGAGATGTTTGTCTCTGCTGCTGCAAGGAAGAAAAGCGTAACAAACCAGTGGACCGGGTCCTGAGAGTAAAGCTCGGATGGTTATTCTTTAACTCCAGGCCTTCTCATCAGCAATTGGATTTGAAGCTGTGTACTATGTGTCTCTGTGAGATATGAGTAGGGGGGAAAAGGTAATATTTGTGCATTTCTCATTTGCAGTGACCACAGACAGATACCTCAGAGCTGCAGCCATTTGTCACAGAGTGCCTCGTTTTTAAGGAATGCCCTGAGGTGCAACCTCTTTCTGTTTGTCTTTGTGGACATCTTGATCTATTGCAGTACCTGTTAGGAGCAGACCAGAAGGCAATATTAGGAGAGTTGAACCATATGGAGGTTATAAACTGCAAAAGACTGGTTTAGCAAAACCCTAATAAAACTGTTACAATTGTTAAAACAGTTATTAGGGTTGAATCTAGCACAAGGTCTTGTTATAAGCATTAAACTATTACATATATAAACAAAATGGTTTATTCTTTGAAGGTAAACAGACATCATGAAGGTCTAATGGGGAATGTAACCCTGTGTAAATACATACAACAAATGCCAGACTGTAGGTTCAATGTATATATATATATTATATATATATATATATATATACACAAACACACAGATGGCTCCTGAGTTCAATGTTCGGTGGTTTGACTTACAATAGTTCAAACGTTTGATTACGATAGTTCAAATATTTACAATTTTACACTGTAGGCAAATGTAGCAGCGTGTGCTTTCCCCTGTTCACCCACATGCCCACTGCGGCATACTGTATACTGTACAGTTTATACAGTATAGTACTGTAAATTGCTCCGTTTTACCAAATTATGTACTATAATTTGTTTAATTATTATCAAATTACTGTATACTACTCCATACTGATCACCATTCTTTAAGACTCCTGTGTAGGCTAAGCCATGTCTCAATATCTCAATCCTCCTTAAAGTTAAATTAACCCGATCATTAGTTACAGTCTGATCTAGGCAGTGCTATCTAGGGTTCAGCTGTTTTCCCCACTTTAACCCACTCAAAATGTTTTTTAGAAATGGATAAAAAGGGGTGAAAAGGGTTAATGGATTGGCTCCATTGGACAGAAAGCTCCAGCTGCTGTTACAGAGAGTCGGTTGGATTCTGCAGTTGAGAACAGCAAGCAGTAATAAATGCAGTGGAATTAATCAATGATAGATGTTCGGCAGTAAGCTGAAAGGGAAGTCACAGAAAGCAAGAACAACGTGTCTTTAAGATGAAACTGTTGGTGGCAAGTGAAAATAAAAATGGCATGTACAATCATAAAAAATATGAATAATCATGTTTTATTGTACTTTTTGACATCTATGGTTATTTAAGATTTATGGAAGAAGACTTGGTTTATTCTACAGATTTTTAAAGATTTCTAAAGCAGAACTATCAATTTTCTCATCTGGGTCCCTCTGTCTGATCTTCAGGAACGAGGAGTTTAGAGTAAAAGTAAATTTTTTTGTAATAACTTTAAAAGAAAAAAGTGGCAGATGAGTAAACATTTGTTTGTAAATGTATTAGCACAGCTAAAAGCAGAAAGTATCAGGTTTAAGGGATCTGATACAGTATCAAATAATAACAACTAAAAGTACACAATCGTACCAAAACATTTCGGTTCAGGACTTTCAGTACCTTTTCAGTTTTGTGTTAAAATCTGAGTTCCCTTACAAACATAGTGAGTGTTGAACCGCACGTTTGTTTAGTTTGCTGAAATAAACAGAATAACTAATAACTAAGTAGAACATATCTTTTAAAATATAATATTAAATGTTAGAAAAAACACACACAATTTAAATACACATTTTTTCTTACTTTCATTAAATTTTTCCATTTATTTAATGTTATTTAATTTGTGCATATTTACTATTATAATTTAATTTGTGCATATTTACCTGAATAATCAATACAATTAAGTGTGCTGCATTAATTACTGCAATATTCTTTTTTATTTCTATATTTATAATTAGCTTTTTTAAGTCAAGAAGGCAAATAAATTGTTTTGTAAAAAAAGTAAATTATTGTAGTTAATAATAATAAACAATGTTAAAACAAAAATTGACAAGCAACACAATTTTGTGTTTTGCAG
>MU551741.1:1530030-1532530 GCA_024362625.1 Silurus asotus
TTTTTGCCGCCCCCCCCCCCCCCCCGCCCCCCCACACACACACCTATACCGAAATCGTGACTTCAACTCTGAAGTACATACTGAACCGTGAATGTTGTGTACCGTTACACCCCTACTAACAATACATCTTGCTGTTGTGTTAAAGGAACAAAACACTTCAGCACGCACTGTCATAGGAAAATATTAAATCTCAGGGTAGAAACAGCCATACTGCTCCACATGAGGTGACACCACACCCATCACCATTATATATTTTCCTATAACATCATGCCCTGTTGTGTTTTATTACTTGAATGCATATTACAGACCTGTCAACAGGAAGGTCGTGTGCAAATCATTCGATTTTATATTGTGAAGAATAGCATTGATTTATGTATACAAGCATTTGTGTGTGTGTGTGTGGGATATGTATTTCAAAAGGCGATGTTTTATTAAAATTCTGGCCCATGAATCATTTAGCGGCCTTGTCACCATGAACGTGGTTTAAACAAATGAAGACTAAATGGTTTGGCAACAAGCAGGATAAATCTTCAGATGCAGTTCTGACTGAATGTAGCATGATTCTGTTCAACTGACAAGATCGCCAATAAATGTGCGGACAATAAATATAAGATTAATATATCGTATAACACACTACAGACTGTGCTGATATTTAAACACAATACACCACAGTGATGCTTAAAGTGTGCTTTAATGGTTTAGAGTTACAGTTAATGTTGTGGAACATCAATGAGACAACTTAGTTCCTTTTACTGCGTGTGGTATATTAATCATAAAGCATTTCCTTCACCATGTCCTGTCTTTACTCAGATATAAAACAAATAAACTTCACTGTAAGATAACGTTTATTTACTAAACATTTGTTTTTAGTGATGCGTCTCAAATCAAGCACCCAAATCCGCCATTGTGCACACGTCCGGCAAAAAAAAACGTCCGTGTGGAAACATAGTGAAGGTTCCTATTGATGTCCTGATTTAAAACATCATAATTACTTTTAAACATTAGTATATTTTGGTTTTAATGCTTGAAGTTGAGTTTGGTTTTATCAAATGGGTTTGGATAGAGCATTTATATTTGTTTATGCACATGTTGATTAAAGTTTTGAACACTCAAAAAGTGTTCATTTAATGTACATTTGGAACAAGTATAAATGTGTGTTTAAGTTGCGATTAATCATGAGTTAAAACATGACAATCGTGCGATTAGTCGCGATTATAGGTTCAGGATTAAAGAATAAACACACCCGTGTAAAGCCACTGGGATCCTTCATTTCTCAACCCAAATGTTCCATTTTTTCTTAAAATGCTTTCCAAACCATGAGGTCAGAAATGAGAAAATAACTACAGCACACAATGAAGAGATTTATAACAGAAAGCTTCAGAAAAAAAACAAAAGGTACATAAAAAGTACCTAATATGCTTTATAAAAAAATGACTGTGTCCTAGAACACATATTCATCACCACTCAGTGACATCAATATCTCACCCCCAGCTCTCGCTACTCGATATTTGAAACAGATTGCCTCGGAGTTTCTCTCTATATTGCTGACCCTGATCTTCACCTCTCTCATATAAAGCTGCTGCTTTGGCCATATGCCGAACCACATCGACAGCGTCTGGGTCTTTTCCAGGCGACAGTGAGTAAATTAATGAAGTGCTTTACACCTGGGATTGTGTCTGTTTAATCCAGTGCTGATCCGAAGCCAGGCAGGATCAGACTAATTCAGCCGCATGGTGAAAGCGCTCGCTGATCGCATCGCATCTCTGACATCTCTCGAACTCTGACACATACGCACAATAACAGTTTTAACCAGTTTGTAACACCTTAATTATGTGACATAAGGTTGTGGACACCTGACCATGAGATTCATAAAGGCTTTTTGAGCATCGCAATACACATTCAGTCCCTAATTGCTGTATTTTGGAGTGTGTAGATTTGTGCTCATTCACCCAGAAGGACATTAAGTCAGCTCCTGATGTAGGTAAGGTGAGGAGGCCTAGGGTACAGTGTGAACAAAACACATCCTAGAATTTTTTGCCGTCTGACCTGAATGTTTATCTAATTTTTACAGCTGAGCAGCTACAGGGTTAAGGGTCTTGCTCAGGTGAACATGAATGGCAATTTGGTGAGGTTGGGATTTGAACTCAAAGACTCCCGATCAAAACCACTGAGCTACCATTTCCTGTCACATGGTGGAAGTAGTAGCTTAGTGGTTAAGGCATTGGACCAAACCTAGTTCCCTGGTGCATTTCATAATTATGCTTATGATCTTTTTTAACAAATATTTATGACAACATAAAATCAGTTTTCTCTGCTTCGTATCTAAAAGCTATTTCTGTGTCATTTTTTTTACATAAAAAAATAGCACACTCTACAATCTAGTGGAACATCTCACCAGAAAAGTGGAGCTTATTATAAGAGCAAATGGGGTTCAAATGTGGATTAAATTGTTCAAAAAACAAATAAAAATACATTAGGATTTTGAGGAACATTTGTGACA
>MU551741.1:1537530-1550030 GCA_024362625.1 Silurus asotus
GGAGTGACAAACCGACAAACAGGGGCTGAAGGAGAAAGAGAAGTCTCCCTGGCTCATGTGGGAATTTTATTTCCAAGTTAATACCACAATTGCTCCGAGGCTATTTGAGAAAGTGAGATAAGGGTAGTATGGCGTTCCGGCCGATATGAAAGTAACTCTGCTGCGCTTGCATTTGCACATGAATGCGCCTCATACAAAAGGCTCCATTCTCTAGGCTGTCTGTGACCGGAGCATCCTTACAAGGCCATCTCAGAGGAAAGCTCAAGAGATAGTCCAAAACACAGCCTACAACAGTAAGGAAACAAAGATATACAAAATGAAATAAAAAAATACCACCCAAAAGTGTGTACAAGAGGCGCAGTGTGTGTTGTATTTGTGGGCTGAAGCATATTAAGGTCACACAGGTTGCACTGCTATTATCAATGGATTATATGAGCAAGCAATGCAATTCGGATCCAACTTGAAATTCAGTGAATATAAAGGGGGGAAATGTAGTGCAGCATGTTTTGATGTATGAATAGAATAAACAGAGATGTTATTACTGCATGAAAGACGTATCAAACTAGTAGAATCCAGATATAAGGATTGAATAGTACCCTAGCAATACCCATTCATTGTATAACCCTAAGAATCCCAAGCTGGATCTCTGTTTTAATGAGTAAGTGCATAACAGGACAAAAGAGAGCTTCGCTAATGCATTACATTCATGGTTTTAAGAATTCAAGTCGAATTGTAAAAGACGGGTTCCTGTATCAAACATTAAACTTTCTTTCGGCTTCTCCCATTAGGGGTCGCCACAGCGGATCATCCGTATTCATTAACCGCATGTTCAATTTGGCACGTTTTTATGCTGGATGCCTTTCCTTGCGCAACCCTCCCCATTTATCCGGACTTGGGACCGGAGTGCACTGGCTTGTACAACCCTAATGGCTGGGGTTGGTTCTAACCACTTGACCACCAGGGAACCTTACTGTATCAAACATTAAACCCCCAAAATGTTGTTCTTGACATAGAATGTTAGTTTTGGGGTTCCTGTATGTATTTTTATGTCATTCTTAACTCTTTATTTGTGATTATTAGCAACAAGAATTGTGATCCCCTCAGTACAAAACCCATGGAAGCCCGCTTGGAGTTTGCCAACATGCACCTTGTACCTTGTAGGAACCGCCACCATGCTTCACTGATGTCAGCAGACACTCATTATTGTTCTGTTCTCCATCTTTTCTGCAAATAACTTGTTTTATGATACAGACAAATAGTAAAGATTTTTACTCATCGATCTAAAGCACCTGCTGCCATTTTTCTGCTCCCCAGGTCCTATGATTTAGTGCGTAATTGAGTCGCTTAGCCTTGTTTCCATGTTGAAGGTATGGCTTTTTTGAAGCAATTTTTCAATAAACACTACTTCTGGCCAGACTTCTCCTGAGAGTAAATGTGTATACCTGGGTCCCACTGGTCTCCTCTAGTTTTTTGCTAATAGCACTGCTGGACATCTTCTGATTTGTCAAAGGGTAGGAAGGATGATGTGTCTTTCATCAGCTGCATTAAGTTTCCTTGGCCAACCACTGTGTCAAAACTCCTCAAAATTGCTTGTTTCTTTTTGCTTTTTCTAAATAACTTGAACAGCACACCTTGAAACCCCAATCTTCGGAATGATGCTGTTTTTCAGGCAAAGGTTGGCCACAGCAAATGTAGATTGGATTAAGATTTAATTTTTTTTCTAGCATTTTTCATACATTTACACAGAACTGTGTAACTATATATATATATATTAACCCAGCTACTGATTCAACACACATGTACTCTATTTAACACACACACACACACACACACACACACACACAAACACACTGCTTTTTAAAAGAGACTTTGATTCATTCACAAACTACTGAAGTAAACACCCTAATTTCCATGTGCCTCCACTGTTATGAAGCCTTCATTATGTTTTTATTTGCACTTCGTGAGCTCAACCTGATTTGGTATCATGTTTTCTGATTGTGATTTGGACTCTGATTTGGTTTCATGTTTGTGGATTAATGGATTGTTTGTTGCAATATTTAATACAATTTCCCACACCTGCATCTGCATCGTCCAGGCATCATTAAATGACACAATGATTTCCAAAGAGTTTCTTAGTGTGAAATAAACGTCAAAGTAAAACAGATGCTGGTTTTATATTTTTTTATTTTAAGTCATTCTCAGGAACACTGCTGTTTTCATCTTTAAAATCTAAAACTGTGACTGTGATGGCTGAAAATGAATACAAGCTATAGAGCTTAAACCCTTATAAAAGCTCTTTGTTTTTTATGTACATATATTGAACTCTACAGGCTCTCTTAAACTGAAAATAAAATGCTTTTGAAGATGCGTTTCTGTTCCACTGAAAGACTTAAACAAACACATTGAAGGTAAATTAATTTTATTGTCATTTTATATGCAGTAAATCATTCATTCACATCATGTTTTTTTCACATCTTTAAGTAATTGTGTTACAGCAAGTAAAACATTTCCGTTTAAATGCTTCATTTAAAACACTGGATTTCACTTACAAATTTTACATTTCACAAAATTTTACTGTTCCCATATCAAATTTAACAAAATATCTAAACAGTAGTGGTGATAACAGGCCATAGCAGAATTTACTTATATTTTTTGAAGTGGGTAACAAACAGTGTACACAATACATCCCCAAAAGTTGGTTGTGAGAAATAGAACCTACTTTGAGGCTTTTCCTCAACTCGGAAAACAGACTGTTTTGCCTCGAGAGGGCATAGAGGTCTCGAGAGGTTAGGTGTAAGCTATAATTTTGATCTAAATACCATTGCACTGGAGGCTTTTGAATGTCACACTCCACGATGACCACATCAACTCCAGTGTCATTCATTTCATATTATGAAAAAGACAGAAATGCAATATGATTAGCAATTAGCAAAATGTAAATGTTAAACCAGTAGATCCATAGATTGTGTTTCTTTATTTAATCAGGTATTGTCCAGATTTGTCATAGGGGTTCATATTTTTGTTGTCAAATCAGACACTCCAACTTGAATAAAAGGGAATAAAAAACAACACACACACATGGAGAACATACTGTACCATGTAATCAATATGTAAAGAAAATGGCATAAGGAATTGCATACAAGAGAGTAAAAGAGATCGAGAGAATTTGGAAATGTTCTGAAAAACTTGTTTGGATTATACAGTGCAGTCCTATCCTCAAACAGACGGCATCTATCCATCCATCCATCCATCCATCCATCCATCCATCCTTCCATCCCCATAGCTATCTGTCAGATTCATAAGGCAGTAACAAGGAATAAAAGCACAGAGGTGTGTTTTGCCTGTCAGGCAGCAGCTCAGAGACGTTGCAAATGAACCGCTGTCATGAAGGTGTAGTCAGGGGAAGTGGGATATAATTGATGCTCTCAAAAGGAAACTTGAACATCTCTTCTGTGTGGACATTTTAGCGTGGACCGTTCTAATTAAAATCAGTCAAAAGCTACTCTCCTAGTGAGGGCTGACAACAAGATTTTAAAGACTTCTCCTGTCACTATCCTGGCAGCTGCTGGTACGTAGAAGTCACTTAGCTTGCTCTTCTATTTAGTTCTTACATCAACTTCACCTCATTACTCGGTCTAATTAGAATTTTTTGTCAATATCTACATTTAAATGAGCCGATTATTAGGTATTTTTGCTCGTGTAGCCAGAAAAGTGGCAGGAGTGATGTGTGATAGAAGAGTATCTGCGAGAGTAAAAGAGAAGGATTAAAGGACTGTGGTGAGACATGTGATATTGAATGGTTTAGAGATGGTGGCATTGAGTAAAAGACAGGAGATGGAGGTAGCAGAGCTGAATATGTTGAGATTTTTGTTGGGAATGACGACGATGGACAGGATTAGAAATGGGTTTATTAGAGGGACGGCGCATGTAGGACATTATGGAGACGAGGTGAGGGAAGTGTGATTGAGATGGTTTGGACATGTGCAGAGGAGAGTACATGGGGTATACACTGATATACATGGGGTATATCAGTGGGAGAATGAAAAAAAAGGGGAGAGCCAAGGAGGAGGTTTATAGATGTGGTGAGGGAAGACATGCAGGTAGTTGGTTTAAAAGAGGCAGATGTGGAGGACAGGGGGTATGGAGATGGATGATCCTCTGTGGCGACCCCTAATGGGAACAGCCAGAAGAAGAAGAAGAAGGCAGAAAGCCATTGCTCTGTTCATTTCAGTGATCTTCTCCATGTATAGCAAAAGTGATTCCAGGATGTTTGATACAATATTACCAGTATTGCACTTATTAAAGTCCAATGAGTGACTCAGAAAACCATAATAAGTGCTAAAGACCATGAACATAGGACAGTAATTTCACAGTATATATACCAGGATCTCAGGTGCTTACTTGTGAATGGCTTGGCTGTTTATATATATATACACACACCCCAACATTGAGAGTAAAATGGGCTATGTCCTTCACCTCTATAGACTGGTGTTTCATTACACTAGGGTGCATAACCTGTCCAGGAGCAATGAACTGGAATCATTACTAAATGAGCCTGGTCCATTTACCCCGTCTACCTGCTTTGTTTGCCCTGTCCTCCTGGGGGTAAACCAGAGAATCCTCCAAACAAAGAGAGGAAAGGTGTTGGGTATCTATCCTGATACCTGCCTTCTATTGCTGTTGCTTGGACAATGTCTCTACTCACCTCATGAGCGGCCTTTTTGGAAGCGAGTCTGGCGTATCAGCTTCACCTCACATGTGTACAGCCCTGCTTTCAACAGCTGCTGGAAGGCTTCTGCTTTTATCTTCAACGTCAGGATTCTTGACCAAGGAGCTATTTTGGTCAGATGAAGTAGCATGTAAGTCAAGCAAAGAGGTGTAATAAATTCACATGCACCGAATTGAGTATTCTCATCCAGCACTGCATGCAGCAATACCTTGCAATCTCCATTAAAAACAGATCCTGTTTTTAGATCAGCGTTTCAGGCTATCAAACTATCAGTTAAAGTTCATTCCAATAGCTTGATGCTTTAATGTCTGGCTTGTATCTTGAGGGATGGTGGGACAGATCAAGCCCTGATAGAAGCTCATATGGGATGCACTACAAGGTGTGGTATTCTGAATAATAAAAGCTAATGTAGACTCCCCCATGATTCTGGATTCAAGGACTGAAATAATTTATAGAAAAAGTGCAGCACTGATAAGAAGTAAATCCTGAAACATGGTTTCTTACATACACTGATGAGGCATAACATAATGGCTTTACAACACTATGACCAGTGAAGTGAATAACACTGATTATCTCTTCATCATGGCAGTAGGTGGGATATTATTAGGCAGCAAGTGAACATTTTGTCATCAAAGTTGACGTGTTAGAAGCAGGAAAAATTGGTGAGCGAAACGATTTCAACGAGTTTGACAAGAGCCAAATTGTGATGTCTAGACAACTAGGTCAGAGTGTCTAGGCAGCTCTTGTGGGCTGTTCTGGTTTGCAGTGGACAGAATCTATCAAAAGTGGTCCAAGGAAGGAACAGTGATGAACCGGTGACAGTGTCGTGGGCGGCCGAAGCTCACTGATGTACATGGAGTCCATCATGTACATACAATCCAACAGACAAGCTCCTTTAGCTCGAAATGCTGAAGAAGTTCTTGCTGTAAATGGGTCAGGTCTGTCAGCAAAAGGGGGAGAAACACTAGGCAGGTGGTCATATTGTTATGGAGTGTCTCCTGTCCAGTGCAGTGTTCACTATCAAATTGTTCTATTTCATCTACATTTGGTCATTTTGCTATTCCCACTCCATTGCTTGTCCTCTCATAATGTTGATAGGAAGACTAAAACTTTTAGTCTTTTAGAGACATGAAGACAGCCATTACATATATTTGAACTTCTCCTTCTCCAATGCTTCATCACAGGAAAATCAAACACATTCAGGTTAACATGCTAACTAACCTCTGGTACATACACAATTTTATATGTTGTGCACAGGAGCCTCTGATGATCTTGCATCAGTCTGATTGTCAGTGGATAAAGTGAAGTTATTGCTAAAAAGCAGCACTGCCAATTTTGTTCTCCCAGGCAAGGATGGCCGTGGCCTGGTGATTTTGTGGCCTTGGGATTTGTGAATTCCTCATGACAGGCCGAACACTTTC
This sequence comes from Silurus asotus, assembly GCA_024362625.1. Classification (NCBI taxonomy): domain Eukaryota; kingdom Metazoa; phylum Chordata; class Actinopteri; order Siluriformes; family Siluridae; genus Silurus; species Silurus asotus. The sequence goes on from MU551741.1 coordinate 1,543,681, forward strand.
CTGTTGCACCACTCGAGAGTCGATGTAAGGTTATTTGTATGGTAATTGCATGTTAGATGAATTCCCAGCACAACTCTTCAGTTTCATGCTCTGGATATCTTCATGAATATACTTCATATTTACTCTGGGGAAAAATACCCAGAAGTGCAAATTGAAATCGCAATGCAGATCCTCTGGAGGATCACGCACCAATCAGTAGCCTCCGAAGAAAGAAACCGATCGCTGTTACTTAAGAGCACAAATCAAATTATTGCCATATGTTAAGATGCGGTTTGTTGTATTTCCATCCATTCAATCATTTAGTAAAGTCTATGGCATGCAATATTTTGCACTTTATAAAATTTAAGTACATAATATCATGTACATATACATGATATCAGGGCAAAATTATGTTCTGATTGGTCAAATAGTCAAGTAGGGGGGAGTGGTAGCTCCAGCAGTTAAGGCGCTGGGTTACCGATCGGAAGGTTGGGGGTTCAAGCCCTGGTATTGCCAAGCTTCCACTCTTGGGCCCTTGAGCAAGGCCCTTAACCCTCTATGCTCCAGGGGTGCCGTATCATGGCTGACCCTGCGCTCTGACCCCAGCTTCTAAGCAAGCTGGGATATGCGAAGAACAAATTTCACTGTGACGTAATGTATATGTGACAAATAAAGGCTATTCTATTCTAGTCAAATAAATTGGCAGAATAAACTTCTGCAGGTCTAAATGTAAGGTATAATTGTTAATATGTGAGAATTTCTGTAACAAGATGATTTTTTTAATATGTATGAAGGCAGTCTCCAGTGTCAGTGTGTCGTAACAGTTACAACGAATGTACTATAGTTATAGTTACTATACAGTTATAACGTGACAACTTTAACCGCAAGAAAAAAGAGAAGCGTGTGATAGAACTGATCCAATCTAATATTGAAAAAAGAATTAAAATCTCATGCAAGTATGCAACATCAGACATAACTTAATAGATTTGAGAGCTAGAATGTCTGGCGTTCGTATAGCACACAGAATTACAATTCCTGCTGATAGATTAGAATAAGAACGAATTTAGAATTATATAAAGTGAATATAAAAAGTCTACATGAAATTTAAGTTCTCTTTTAGTTGAGGTTATAATGTGCCCAAGATTCATAAATTTGTTTCTATAACACTTTATTGTGATAGAGCAAACAAGCGATTACAAAAAAAAAAAAAAAAAATATGCATGTCCCATACATAATATTTAATATTTGGCTATTTTATTAATTAGTTATTAATCTGAATTTGTTTTGGTATGAAGGAGCTTAACTTTTTATTATACAATTTTACACAGCTCTTTTTTTTTTTTTTTTTTTAGCTAATTTGCATATATGTTGTTTTTATGCAAACATAAATGCACATAGCTTTGCATTTTATTTTCTCTATTCTCTTCACTTTTTTTGCCTGATTACATCATTTAAAAAACTACAGACTTTCCTCAAATTAAATATCTTTTTCTTGTTTTTCAATCACAAGTAAAGTTCGAACATTATTAAACCCCCCCCCCAAACAGTGGAAAGACAAAAAATTGCATTTTGCAATCCCCTTTTTCCTTTTGGGGGGCACTATGGATATTTTAACAACTGGTATCTGATTGCAAACTGAACTGATCAGGCATAAGTATGTTTTCGATGCTCTCCAACAACTTCATCTAAGCTTCAACATTACATTCACAAAAGTCTTCATCCAGAATGACTCTTGTTTTTACCACTGCAGCTGTTAAACCTGTCAAGGGAATTATTATTATTATCAATATTATTATGGTGAAATTTAGAAACAACTGAATACTTCACTACATCAAAATCACAATATTCGTACTTTGTCCTACTCTATAATTGTCAAAATTCAACCCTAAAACCCAAAATTACTCCTGTCACTGACATTTCCTGACTCCTATCTAAGTGCATTAGCTCACAGACATCTCCTTGTCCAAGCCAAGTTTTTTTCCCCCTCTGTCACGCCTTTTGTTGTACACCTGTTTCCTTGAGCAGCCTTTTCTTCAAATGAGTTCCTCTAGGAGGGACCTTCTCACAACAAAGCGAGAGCTCAAATTGATGGGAGGCCAGAAAATATCTGTGTACAACAATCTGAAATGTGTAAATGATATCCATGGAATAGCCGTCACCTCCAATGTGAACCTCTATTAATATTCAGCAGCTATTTGGGCTGAGCAGCGAGCATTTTTTCCCTTCTTTGTTATTCAGAGACAGGGGGCTGAGGGGGATATTGTGTAAGAAAACATAGGAGGCATGGTCTGCTTGCAACTGGTAATAAAAACACATTGGCTTCAGGACTGTTCCTTGTACTTCAACTCCTATGTTATTTAGGAATTTGTGACATCTTATTTCAGAGCATCCAAGCTCATGTTTTTTTTTTTTTTTTTTTAAATGCTAAACTTATTAATAATATAACAACATTTTCTGAACTAAAAGTGTTTAGAAGCTTTTGTCTTTGGAAGAAACCATTGGGGAATTGTCAAGCATGTAAAGTGTTTTTATTTCTATAATTTCATTAATGTTGTTTAGGTTTGCTTTGATTTGCTTTTGATTTCTTTGATTTTGCTTCATTATTTTTTTTTACTCATTAATAAAATAGCTGCTTTTCCAAATGGTTCAGTTTTGCCTTTTTCTGTCTAAATATACTTCTAAAATATATATTTTTTTAAAGAAATTATCAACAAGACCGGGATAAAAGAAATAAACAGCTATTTAAAAGAATAAAGTGTGGATGTTATTATCCTTCTCAGATAAATGAATAAATAAATAAATGAATAAATAAATAAATACAAAAAAAAAATCAATGATAAATAAACAAAAAATGAAGAAATAAAATAAAATCTTACCCACAGCTTTATGCACAAATTTCTAAATATCACGTCAGACTCCAGAAATAAGTCAGTGCAGGTAGTTTGTCTCGGCAGTGTCTGTGTACATCTGTAAGCCAAAAACTCTTCCTGTGCCAAAGCTACAATACTGTAATACTGTCTACAACAGCAAACTTGTCAGAAAGCAGATCATCTTCTTTACATTCATTGAGTCATTTTACCCTAAACACCATATAAGGCATTAAAATTTAATACAAAAAATAAACATAAACACTAAAGCTATCAGTAAAATAAATAAATAGTTAAAAATATATATTTGTTGCTCATTTGTGTCATTTTCACTGTTTTCTTTTTGTTAGATTCATTGAACAATACCAAATTTGCACAGTCTTTGGAGCTTAAATAAAGCATTCTGAGGGTTAGCATTTAATTTCCTGAAGCTTCTGAGGTAATCCCTTTTGGCATATTCAGGTCAGTCCTGAGCCAGCAGTTATTGTAGATTAATGGTTTACAAATGTAATGAACTGTACATGCCTGTCTGCATCTAGCGCTACACATGCACTCGACAATTGACTGCCATGTAGATGACAGATCAGCGTTAAAGAGATTTAAAACATAATACTAAAAAAACCCTCATTGTTATCTTGTAATGGTTTCACAAAGAGATGAAAGAATGAAACACATGGACGTGGAGACTCAGGAGGTAAACAAACTATTACAAACATTGTTACTTTACTTACACCATTTAGCAGAAACTCTTATCAGAAGCAACTTACATTTATCCCTTTTATACAACTTAGCAGCTATGGGGTTAAGGGCCTTGCTCAGGGGCCCAGTCGTGGTGGCTTGGAATTGCTGGGATTTAAATGTATGACCTCCGGATACAAGGACCAACTTCTTAACCATTAAGCTATCTCTTACACCCCCCCCCCCCCCCCCCCCCCCCCCCCCCACCCCCCATTACAATCCAATAATATTATATTTCTAAGTTGAACCCTAATAAATGAGCCAGTGGAAATTGTGGAAAGGAAATACTCGCTAAGATGCCATGAGGAAGAACCCTTGAGAGGAACCAGTCTCAAAACAGAACCTGTCCTTATTTGGATTTCCATTGAATATCCATTATTTACAGTTCATTGTTATCGAGGTTGTGATTAAATGCAATTAGTGGTTTCTAAACAATTATAGTAGACTAGTATCATTATCTTTAGTCCAAAACCATTCTCATCCATTATTACTAATCATAAATTATTTCCAGATCACTGTCAGAGATCAAACCTATGAAATTTAGATTAGTCAAAGGTGTCAATGGTGCCAAAAAACTGGCCAACCTCTAAAAACTTAAACCTCTTTCAGGTTACACGGTTGGTAAATCTGTGCCCACTGTGGCCTTGGATTCCTCTTCTAGACTAAACAGAACTCTGTGAGGTCTTTTGCTGTTGTGTTTAGAAATCCTTTTGTTCTCAGTACGGTTGTAAAAACTGTATTAAGTGTATTTACTGTAAACAGATTAAAAAAGCCTGTTTTCCAGTGGAAAACAATTTGCATCAGTCCTTCATCAGCAGAGCGGAATCCGTATATGAATTATATTTATTATATTAAATAGAGTAGTCATATTAATTAAACATTTATACAAATAAAGTCTGTTATATTATCTATATATAATATATATATTTTTTATCTATATAAATAAAAGCCCTGAAAATCTTCGTAAACATTCACATTTACAGATTACAGGTACAGCTTTGAATGGCCTTAATGTCTTGAAAGCTTCAAGAGAAAAAAAAAATGATTGCAGTGTCAGAATGGGTGCACTTGAACTACCTACTGGGATTATAATTCCACTGGTCTGTCACTGAACTAAGCCCCAAGGCTGAGTAAAAATGGGTTATGGGAAGGAGGGGAAGGAAAAGGAGGAGAAGGACTCATGAACGAGACTATAAAAAATACACCAAAAAAAAAACCTATAAAAAAAACATTGTATCCATTTCAGAAAGGGTTTAACAGTAGAAATGTAACACAGAGTTTGCTAACAAACAAGTCAGAACAAACTGCAGTCATGTAGATTAAAGTTGGAATCAGTATTCTGTGTTTTCTCCGAAATCATTTGTACACCTTGAAATTCTTCCTAGACTGTTGTATTTCTCATTTATAATTCAGTCTGTATATATTTAGAAAGTGGCGGATTAATGCGCTGAGTAAATTTGTGATGCTAGAATAATGCACACTCATTACTGGAATGCTTCTCGGACTCATTGAGCTGCTTCTATAATTCAGAGTTTATGGGGCATTTTTTCAAGGTGAAACTTTTATTCGATAGACACTGAAATCCATCCTTTTCACAAAGCACCGGATTGTGTGCAAACTTTGAAACGAACATAAATATTCACTAGTTCATTTAGACCTCGGCTGGAAGTTTCGGTGGGAAAAAGAAAGCAGCTGAGTTAAATTCTTTTTTACTTAAAATTAATTGGAATTCAGCAAAGCTTTTCTTTTATCCCCCGTTCAGAATGCAGGCATTTGTATGCATTTTTCTCCATAAAACATTACAGAGAAAATGACTAAAGCAGATCCTAAATGTAAATCATACTCTCAAACAACTTTAACAGAATTCAATTCAATAACTTTTAACAATGGACATGGTCACAAAGCAGATTAACAGAGTAAAAGAGATTGCAGAAAGGAATGGATCATTTTAGAGCCTATGCGTTTGTTCCCAATAGTTTATTTAGTCACAAATTACATGACTAGCTTGATATCATCTTTACACAGCTAAGATACACCAAGATAATTGCAAGGGGATGAACCAAATGACAAATTTGAAGGGTGGGTTCTCTTTCTTATTTTGGTTTCTCACAAGGTTTCTTCCTCATGGCATCTCAAGGAGTTTTTCCTGGTCACATTCAGCACTGGTTCACTCATCAGAGACACACTTTAAATTATAAGGAACGAACTTATTTGCGATAAATATACACTTCCCTTTATACAACTTTATAACCGATTTATCTCTGTAGAGCTGCTTTTTTTGTTAAAATCAAAAAAACGTATTGAAAAAATGTAAATGAGACAATGTCAGGATTAGAAACACTATAAAGACTGCATTACCTATTAGCCTTTGTATATCACAATTTACGCTCACATGTGTCTAATGTCTCGTTAAGCACAATTTATAAAGTCTGACCGTATCTCTTCATCTTTGCAGAAGTGTTATGCATGTGCCGTTATATTCAGTGTCTCTGTCCATGGTTCTCATTTCTCATAGTTGCTTTAATGTGACGACATAAAAGAGAAATGCAAAAAAATCAAAACAAGAAGAAAAAAAATAAAAACTAATCATGAGCAGTTTATACTTTTTACAAGTGCTTCAGGTGCATTGTAGTGGCTCGTGGAAAACACTGTCCCCACCCATAATCCTGGCAGATGTTTGAAAAAAATTTGTATGTATTTATTTTCCTTCAAAGAAAGTAAGGCTAATCTTGTCCTTGCTAGCTGTATGTGAAGACTGTCAAGATA
>MU551741.1:1555030-1560030 GCA_024362625.1 Silurus asotus
GTTGACCAAACACAAGTACGGAACAGTGAGAGATTCGGCGGCTAATGCCGAAAGCTGGAGGCTCAAACTGTCCTTCGAAATGGTAGACTACACACAATCAGTGTGTCAAAAAATATTACACAGACTGGGCTATAAAAGCGTCAACTCGGTCGAGGAGCTGAAAAATATGTCCGTCTCGCTTGTGGCAGACAAAGTTTTTGTACCGTTTTTATAATAAAGAAAGTTGTGATTGACTATTTTTGATATATTTATAAACGTTGCCTTATGATCGGGGTTACGACTATTGGGTCCATCATCATGTTCAAAATTGCACTACAATTGTATGCATAGAGGTTTCTGTTTCTTTTCATCTATAACGATAGCACAAAACATTAACACGGAGTGCAATGCCGAAATTCTGTTCACTGAAATCATGAAGAGAAAAAAAACACTGCTTGTCCTTTTATGCCTGACTCTTGCTTTAAGTGAATGTTGCCATATTTTCATACTTGTCATATTTTTCTCATCGAGCCCCAGAAAGAACATTGATGACTCAATCAGGCGGAGGGATGACACTGTATGAGAACGGCTGTACAATAAACTATGAATGTTGCACTTCACCTTTTATATCATGCTGCAGTTCTGCTTCTCTGATATCTTAGAAATGGTTGCCATAGCATGGATTTGTGTCCATTATGAAGTTAGTTTACTAATGAGAGGTTTCTGCTTTCGTTTGTGGTTTCTAGTACGACTGGCAGAACAGATCATCCTGAAAAAAAAAACCCTAAATAAAAAAAGGTGCAAATGCTACATGAGGATGTGAGTCTGCAGTGTTGATGGCAGAGTGCAGCCCATTGAGATGCAGAGAGCTGGAGCAAAACACTTTGATCTGCCTGACTGTCATGGCTGGAATCCCGCATGCTCTTATCCCACAGTCACAGGGCTGCTGGATGCATGCCTGTGCTACACCATTTCTCTTTCTGATGGTGTCAGGACTATGATCAACATGCTTTCTAGCCCTGAATAGACATTCTTTAAAGAGAATATACTTACATCATATCTCCCTTACTGAATTCTCTTACTAACTGTAATAATAGCGATATCAGTATAAGCCCTAATCCCAAACCCCAAACCTAAATCTCACAATTTATTATTTTCGAGGAAAAGCCATAAAATAACATTTACCATCTGTTTAGTTTTAGCTGCTAAAATCAGTTGTGTTATTTTGTTTTTATTGAACAAAAAATCAACACCACAAATGGTCCCAAGTACTGTACAAATGCACCAACGAAGGTAAAGGGGCTGTTTCTCGTCACATACGCATTACAGCACAGTGATATTCGTTCTTTATATACATCAGTGATGATAGGAAGATGGTTTCAGAACGCAGGGTCAGCCATGATACTGCACTCCTGAAGCATAAAGGGTTAAAGGTCATATCAGCGGCAGGTTAGTCAAAGTGGGGTTTGAACCCCCATCCTTTAAATCAGTAACCCACAGCCTTAAACACTGAGCTACCACTTCCCTTTTAAATGTCAATTCTGTGTCAATTGATTTCATTTGGTGTCAGAAGTGGGATGGCTACAAAATACAAAACATTTATTTAATCTGACGTTCTGACACTTCCATAAGCAGTAAGTAAGAAGCCCATGTGAAATACAAGACTGTATATAATAAATAGGACAGATTTTTTTTTCTCTAGCACGGTTTTAGAGGACAAACTAGAAATAAAGCATTAACCCATACATTGTCTAATCAAGGTACAAATGACAAGAACAAACAAACTGTACTCTGGGTGACCCTGAATATTCAAAGATTCGATTGGAGAAGCTCAACTTCCAATCTCACAGTCAAATCTTCACAGAGTTGCTATGAAACGAGGGTTGTACCATTTTGGTTATATTGGGGTTAATCAATGTCTGATTTCACATAGAACTACTGTTTTTTTCTCCCAATAAGTTCATATACAATCTATGATGATAATTCTGTAAATATAATTTGTAAACATAAAGAAGCTTTAAATCAATATTTTTAACTTGCATGAATAAATCCAATTCATGATAAATCCACTTTCCATGATTCGTGACCTACAGTACACAGAAGCATCTTAGTGGCAAGTATTTAAGTATTCAACAATGTTTGGGAAATTTTAGAAAGGTATATTCTTTAAAAAAAGAAATGTTGTCAATTCATTTTTCATTATTTGGTGCATCGATGTTGCACTGCAATGTAGACGATTTCATTTGATTCGCCAACAGGTGAAACTCCAGTCTGCAGTGTGGCTTTTCTGCAAGTTCTGTTTTTTTTTTAGGTTTATTGATCAAATTGTTTTATTGTATACATTTTCTTTTATAGCTATGTGTGATGTCCTGTACATCATTGCTTAAAAATCGTCATCGTCACCTTCGTCATTTGTTTGTAAAGGTTAATGGGATTTTTTTCACCTTTCCATTCACAATCCTGATCAGCAGAACCAGAATATTATTCTCTATCTTGCTGCGTTGTTGTATGTCAACCCGTCTACTGTAGCTCTCTAACACTATACAGCATCTGATCTTAGAAAGTGATGCCGAAAGTCCTCTCAGGCTTAATAACTCAGCATTGTGTTTTAAAAGCACACAGTGCTTCAGGGTAGCCTTTAAGGCTTTCTTTCACACTTGGCATGAGTTTCTAAAAAAAAAAATTGGATTGGCCATGGGGTGTTGCAGCTCGTTTGTTCCTATGTTGAAGTACTAGTTTTTGGACCTGTGGATGGAGTGATCGCACAAATTTTGGTTTGCAAAAGAACTTTTCTCCAACGTTCGTCCAACCGGCGCCTAAATAGCAACAAGTAGAACTTTTTGGGTTAGTAACAGCACTCCAATGCTGTCTACATCTGATTATTAGTACAGATGGCCTTGAGTTACGATGGTTCGACTGAACATTTTTTGATCTTACGATGACGATAACAATAACAGTCAACTGGCTTTATTGTCATTTCAACCAATTGCAGTACAGTCCACAGTAATATGGACACAGTCAGACTACATAAAGGTGCAACAGTACATTAGTGAACACAAGATAACACTAAACTAACTATACACAAGCCATTGTTGTGCAAAAATTCAGTACAATAACACAACACAAAAACACAGTAACATTGCAGCATAATGCAGTACATGTGCAAATGAATTGTCCCTATACTAATAAATACTGTAAATGTAAATGTTGTGTGTGTGTGTGTGTGTGTGTGTGTGTGTGCGTGTGCGTGAATGTGCAGCAGTCCAGTCGCTTGCTGAGGAGTCTGATGGCTTGTGGAAAGAAACTGTTACACAGTCTTGCTGTGAGGGCTTGAATGCTTCGGTACCTTTTTTTAGATGGCAGGAGGGGGAAGAGTGTGTGTGTGTGAGGGGTGTGTGTGTGTGACTACAATTCTGGAGGCTTTGTGGATGAAGCGTGTTGAGTAAAAGTCCATGATGTACTGTAAAGTAGAGAGACACTAATGATCTTGTCCTTACAATCCGCTGTAAGACCTTGCAATCTGAGGCCTTGTGCACACTTATATGTTTTTGTTTGAAAACGCGTAGTTTTGTCTTCTCGCTTTGGCCTTCCGTCCACACTGAGATGGCGTTTTCAGTCAGATAAAATAGAGCTTTTTGAAAAACGCTTTTCAATCAATTGAAAATTGCTGGGAGGCTTCTGATTAACACTGACGCATTTTTAGTCACGTGACAGAGCCTTTCCTTGACTTGCTTAATACAAAGACGAGAGCAATTTCAGATGTTTAGGTGCAGATGAGCAAAAGATTGAAAACAATAGCGTGGACGCAGAGCGAGTGTAGCCTGAGACAGCACAATCCTCCAACCACTGCACAGCCTTTTGGATGAAATGGTAGTGTAGCTTAGTGGTTAAGATGTTGTGCTTTTGATTGTATCCAAGCACCATTAAGTGCTGGGCCCTTGAGCAAGGCCCATGATTAATATTAATGTCCAATATTAATGCTCCACTTGCACAAGTGTACAAATGCACCACTATTTTCCACAAAACAAGGGTTTGGTTCTCATACAAAACACCAGAGTATAAAACAAAAGTGTAATAGTGATCTATAGGTGCCCAGTCTAAACATCTGGCCTTTCTCACTGTCCAGTTTTGCTGTGGTGCTGATTATTGCATCTCTCAATAGAGGTTTATTTATAAGTCTGCCCTTAAGGTCACACTCTGCCGATGTGAGCTGCCTATAAGGGCATGCACTGCTAAATTCCCAATGCTAGGTTTTTCCCAGAGAAGAAAATTATAGGATGCTTTTTTTGCATCCAATCAAAGACATTTGGCTGCCCATAAATTAGAACAGTTGAGTTAGCAAATTTATCCAGTATCCCGTCCTTGTCCATGTTATACCTGCTCCTTGTAACAGAATGTGCCGTATCTGAGCTGCCAAACAAAATGATTATTTCACACTCCTGGTGGCACGCTTGCCTCATGTGCCCGAAATAAAGATCTTTTTAATCCCTGCCATTACTAAGCACTAACAACAAAGCAGCCAATTCTCCTGTAGTACATAAACACGGTTTGGTTCCAGCTTTGCGGTTTCATTGCTATCTTTAGATTAATTGCAGAGTCATTATTTTCAAATAAGGTCCAATAAAGTTAATTTCTCCAACCTGCCATGCTAGAAAATTGCTGTGGTTTATTTCATTAGATTTTTTATTTTTTTCTTCACAGCTGTTTTTTTTTTTTTTGGATTCTCTTGACTACACACAGCAACACAAAATCATCCTTATCTAGAATTCAGTTTAAAGTCTGGCCAGAGGTGCAGTGGGAAGCTTCACATCTGACGCACAGCTCCAGGGTCCTCAAATCGATCCTGAGCTTGAGGTGGTGTCTGTGTGGGTTTCAGATTTTTTCCATGCATCCATGTGAATTTCCTCCAGTTTCCTGCTAAATCCCACATACATGGACCTGCAAATCTGTGTGTGCATGTGTGTACTTGTGAAGTCCATTCTCATTTGGGTAATATCAAGATACCTGCCTTGTGACCAGTC
>MU551741.1:1565030-1567623 GCA_024362625.1 Silurus asotus
CGTGCTCAGGAAACAGATAAGTGAGAAGAAATCAATTTACATATCAAATATTTGGTCTCAAATGATTGGTCGCTTTTTTATCTCCAGCAACATGTGGATATTGGAGCTTTACATTTTCCCTGCGCATCTAGGAGACCCAGGCCTGTTCCAGCATGTCAATGCCCCTGTGCACAAAACCAGCTCCATGAAGATATGAATTACATGGCCTGCTATAGAGCACTGAACTCAACCATACTGAAAACCTTTGGCATGAATGTGAACGCTGACTGTACCCCAGGCCTCCTCACTTTACCTACATCAGTACCTGACTTTACTAACACCCATATGGCTCCAAAATCTAGTGGAACATCTTCCCAGAAGAGTTCTTATCAGCACAAATGGGGTCTAAATATGGGAATGGGGTGTTCAAAAAGCACAGGTTGAGGTGTCCACAAAATTTTGTCCACACAGTGTATATTAACATATGAATGATTTTTTTTTTTTTTAAATAAAGTGAAGAATATTCTCTGGATTTTATTATTATTATTTTTACAAAATTAACATTAAAAAAATAACATTGTCTCGATATTCTTCCACATCCCTCACGTCTGATTTATATTGTTTTTTATGCATCACGTGTAGACACTTGTTGTTCTGAGTGTGAGTTCATGATGTCAAGTTTATTTATTACTGCCTGAATATTTCACCTGTCCATAAATTAGGCCCTTGTGGATGCAGATCTCATGGTGTAAAAATCCATTATGAGCCCCGCTTAGACCTTTACCCCAGTGTGTCTGTCTGTATCCAAGGCAACTTGAGGTGATGAAGTACAGCGCACTGCTGAGGAGCATAATTTGACAGAATGATACATAACTGCTTATTGCTTTTTCTCTTTGAGAGGAAATGCAAAGCAGAGATTCTTCACTCCATCACCGGCTCGCTCTATTCGTCTGACAACTTCCTGCCCCTCACCCCCACCTCATGAACCGCCTCTGTTTACTCGTTCTCCTCCAGGTTTCTTTTTGCCCTCTACTTATCATATACAGCAGACATCATTTACAGTGCTTAACATTAAATCAAACACACATTCATTTGAATTCATACGATTTCTTTTGAACATTTCTGTCTTTTCCGGTGCCCCTGTGTACAAAGCGAGCTCCATGAAAACATGGGTTTGAGTGGAAGATCTCTGAGCTCTGACCTCGAACTTATCATACACCTTTGGGGTGAATGTGAACGCTGACTGCACCCCAGACCTCTTTACCTCACCTACATCAGTACATGACTTTTCATACACATGAAAATATATGAAGCTTATTATAAGAGCAAATGGAGACTAAATGTATAAAGAGAAGTTGCAAAAACACATGCAATCCTTATGATCAGGTGTCCAAAACTTTGTCCGAATTGTGTATGTATACTTTATATTCTTTATGTTCTTGTTATTATCAACACTTTATTTCAATTTCCCTTCTTCTAATGCTTTCTATGTATCCTGTTGTATGTTTTTTCTATATTGCAGTGACTAAATGTTAATAAGGTGTGTGTGAGTGTGTTAATAAAGTAGTGTGCATACACACAACATTCACACATTTCAGAAATGTAACACATATTATCTGTAGCATACAATTTTACGAACTAAACTAGATTTTAAATGAGTAAAAAAATCTATTTAACATTACTTTAATTACTTGATTGATAGTTTGATACTTTTTTTTGTATCAAATGCAGAAAAGTGTGTGGATGGTCACAATAAGGCCGAAAAACAAAAGTATAATAATTATATATCTATATATTGTGCTGGTCCTCTTTTTTGCTAAAAAAAAAAAAGTGGTGACCCATCGATCATTAACAGCACTAACTTCAGCAATTTGAGCTACAGGAGCTCATCTGTTGGATCGGACCACAAGGACCAGCCTTCGCTCCCCTCGTGCATCATTGAGCCTCAGACCACTGTTCCTTCCTTGGAGCACTTTTGATAGATACTGACCACTGCAGACTGGGAACATCCCACAAGAGCTGCAGTTGTGTTTTCTCTGACCCAGACGTCTAGACATCACAATTTAACCATCACAATATTTGCTCAAATCCTTGCACTTGCCCATTTTTCCTTCTTTTAACACATCAAATTTGACCATGAAATGTTTACTTGCTGGCTAATGTATCCCAACCACTAGCAAGTGCCATTATTAAGAGATAATCAGTGTGATTCAGTTCATCGCTCATAATGTTACAATGTTATGATATCATGTTTAGTCGGTGTATACGATGTGATCAAATTGTTAATACAATCAAGATCTACACCTGAAGTACAACATGGTTATAAAATGAGATCTCGGGGAATATCATATTTCATCTGAGGACTGAGGATATGATTGTGTCGTGTCTGATTAAAAAACGTATCGTCTGACCATCGTCTGATCATTACGTTTGAAGGATGTCTAACATGATGTGTCATTGCCGAAGCCGTTTCTCTTCCTCGAAGCTGCACATTAGTAACTGCTGGGAAAAAAAAACAAACATAATAGTAATAAATATTGTATTAATAATAAAAAAATAATAATAATTAATGTATATATACGTGTGTGTATGTATATATATATATATATATATA
>MU551741.1:1569676-1572176 GCA_024362625.1 Silurus asotus
TATTTTTATTATACTAATTATCTTTATTTTATATAATGACCTTTAACGTTGCACACATTTTTACATTTACACAGTTACATTTCCAAGCATTAAAATAATAAATGAAAACAACAAATAAAAAAAAGAATCATAATTTTAAAAAAATTAAATAAAATAAACATTGCAAAATTGAAAAAAAAAAATCATCTGAAAGCTACCCTGAAAAAAATTTTAAGAACAGATTTAAAAACACTAAAAGATAACTAGTAATGACAAATATCACATAGATCTTCTCGTAGTTGCTTTCTTGGGAGGTAGTAACAAAGAGTTGTTCTTTGCATTGTTTAAGGTGAACTAATTGAGATGGCACCTTTTCCAATTTCACAAATATTTAGCGCTCTCCACTGAGGGTTGAAGAAAAAGGAATTGAATGTCGATACAAATGCTGAATAAGCTGAAGCAGTGATGCCCTACTTGGGAGTGAGCGAGCGCTGTCTAATTACAGCTGTTCTGATTGAACGGCTCAGGGGGAGGTTTTAATTGCACTGTGGAGATGGTGTGTATTCAAACTCTTCCCATGCTGCACCACTGCCCTCACCCTTGCACTCCTACTGGATTTGCCGGACTCATGTAATGAGACAGAACACTCCCACACACATTCTCACACACACACACACACACACACACACACACACACACACACGCACACACGCACACACACAATGCAAGTGGAATGCATACTAATCGTGTGGTTGGAATATCCACCACCGGAGCTGTTGCGATTATTGTAAAAAACATGAGTGTGCCCTTTATTTTGGACGCCAGACCCATACAAATCAGGATGTGTTCATAAAATAGTTAGCTTTTGTTCTAAAATCTGATTGGCTGTGTGTTGATGCGATGTTGACGGCCTGTTAGATCCTTTCCAGATTTTATTCATATTTGCTTATTAAATGTGGAAAATCACGGTGAGACGCTGCTCCACACATTTTTACATTCATGTCTGTGTAATTATGGAACACAAACCTATTTTCATTCAAATTCTTGTTTTATTAATGCAACATGGCCACCAGATTGATAATGTTGGCGTGCCACAGCAAAATCTATTTCTACAAGCTTTTAATGTTTTTTCATTATACCAGCTCAGGGAGTTTTTCCTTGCCATTGTCACCACCGGTTTCCTCAATCGAGATAAACTTCTATGGATTGATTGATAAGTGCAAAAATAATATTCATGATCTATTTACTTCTGTGATGCTGCTTTTGGACAATGTCCATTCCTAAAACATGCTATACGAATAAAACTGAATTGAATAGTATTGAATGTTGCCCGATCACGCGGCAGTCCACGTCATGCCGCATTGAGCTTCCTGGAGTTATTATTGATGCTCTAAGAAAACTGCAGTGAGCGCTAATAGCACATGCTTTTCCCAGTCTAAAGCTTGCTCTATAGAGAAGAAGCAAAAAGAAAATAAGTTTGAGTATATACTGTCTGGAAACGCAGTGAAAAAGAGGAACAATATCTTCTTTTTTACTGTAACTAAATCTCTCAGGCTACTTTCAGTTTTTTGTGTGGCTTTGGGTATGTACTTGGCCTCGATATTTTGCTCAAATCTGTCAATCCTGGTTTTCCTCAAACACAAAAGAAAAGTACATCTAATACCGGCCCAAAAGAACTCCTGAATGATTGCATTCTTAACTGCCTGTTACAGTGCTGCGGTGAAAAAATCACTAGATTGTAGCCTGAAACATACAGTAAGTCATGTGTACCAGTTTCTATATATTGGTTTGAGGCTACAGTATGTCATTATTAATGTTGGTCTGCCGCTGGTTATAAGCTGCTGCTTGTAAATACCAGATATTTAGTGATATATTAATAATCATATAAAAGTAATTATATTTATTTGTTTTTCTCAAAGATCTTTAAATCTTGAAAACATTTAAAACAAAAAAATTGAAGTGCAAGAAGTCATTTTTTTAGGTATAATTTTTATTTATTTATATTTGTATAAAGTGTTACAATCATTCATTGTCATTAATTAAACCATTTTTACCACAGCGTTGATAAATTTTTGACTCTGCTGAGAAGGTGTTAAAAAATTGTGTACAGCAGATCTGACAGTAGTACCACTTTATCTCTATCTATCTATCTATCTATCTATCTATCTATCTATCTATCTATCTATCTATCTATCTATCTATCTATCTATCTATCTTACTGTCTGTTTGTATGTCTGTCTGTCTGTCTGTCTGTCTGTCTGTCTATCTATCTATCTATCTATCTATCTGTCTGTCTGTCTGTCTGTCTGTCTGTCTGTCTTCTATCTATCTATCTATCTATCTATCTATCTATCTATCTATCTATCTATCTATCTATCTATCTATCTATCTATCTATCTATCTTACTGTCTGTTTGTATGTCTGTCTGTCTGTCTGTCTGTCTGTCTGTCTGTCTGTCTGTCTGTCTATCTATCTATCTATCTATCTATCTATCTATCTATCTATCTATCTATCTATCTAT
>MU551741.1:1574676-1597281 GCA_024362625.1 Silurus asotus
CATACACCATTTATAATAATCCAGAAGAATGTGATATTTAAAACTGACCTCCCTTTTTTATTTATTATTTTGTGTAATGTTTTGTCTTTTTTGTCATCCATCTGTCAGTCCATCCATCTGTCAGTCCAACCTTCTGTCAGTCCATCCATCCATCCATCCACCTATCCAATTTTCCATCCATCCATCCATTCATCCATCCATCCATCCATCCATCCACCCAATTATCCATCCATCCATCCATCCATCCAATTATCCATCCATCCATCCATCCATCCATCCATCCATCCATTCATCCCTGCCACTTAATTCTTACACAATGATCATTAACAGTCAGCCATTACCATTTATACTTCTTGGACATTTGATAAATTAAAGGCCAAACATGTTATTATTATTATGTAATTTATCAGTATGAGAATCCTAATTTTATTTTCATTGTCTCAGCAGGATTACAGAAACTTTATGCAATTTTGAGATAAAAAAGGAAATTCAATTCCATGCTTAAAAATAAATAAACAAATACATAAAAAGGTATAAATCTGTTAACTGCATAATGAATCGAAGTTCGTGTTCAGCAAAACTTATAATACAATGAGAAACTATTCAATTACACTTCGGCTGTTCAGTAGAGTTTAATGTCTAATGCAGCTATTTAGTGACTTCTAATGAGAAACATGAAGCTGGTCCTTAACATTTTTTACAAATGGTATCCCCTCACCCGCCTCTTTTCATTTTCTTATATTTGGCATGGATGGTCAAATCAAATATCACGGCACAAGTTTGGGAATTCAATTCAATATTAAATTTATTTGTAAAGCGCTTTTAACAATAGACATTGTCTTAAAACAGCATTAAAGAAAAAAAGTGGTTATAAAGTTGTAACAAAGAATGTACTTGTTTAGTATCTATAAAATTGTACATTTATTTCTAATGAATAAGCCAGCGACGAAAAACTCCCTAAGATGCCATGAGTAAAAAAATCTTGAGAGGAACCAGCCTCAAAAGGGAACCCATTCTCATCTGGGTGACACCAAAAGTCCATTAATTACAGGTCTATCATTGTTGAGGTGTTCAGTGATAGACGCTTAAATGAAGCACTGTTCAAGCAGCTTGTGGTTCTGAAACCATTATAGTAGACTAGGAATAATTACGGTTCAAATCCATTCTTATAGTTATTCAGTTGCTCAGTAACTTCATCTTTAGGCTGTTGAGTTGGAACCATCTCCAGCTGCACAAAGTGTCTGAGATTTTGAAAACACTCCATCCAGAGGTAGGGCATCTGGATGAATCGGGCAGATCCAAAGACAGAGGGAGATAGAAAGAGAAAGAGATTCTTATTAGCTTCTCATCCAATCTAGCATTTACTGGATAACCTTCTGTGAGTTCCTCAGCTTTAGGACAAGAGCAGATGTCTGACTTTGATAGACTGAGAAGCTCTATCTGGCTGGGAGATTTTCTTGATTACCTATACCCACATCGATCGACCTGCAGTCAGTGATCACACTGTATGGCCTCAGGTCACTGTCTCTGTACCGCATGGCCTGGAGCTCCAGGAGAGGAGAAGAAGCTGATAAAAAACACTGGTATGAAGACTGAAAGAAGTTCAGAGGAGTTCAGCACGGCTGGTGAAAAGGAGCTGAAGCAAGCAGATAGGAAGATGAGAGCTAAAAGATGTATAGAGTCGATGTGTATGTAATAACGGAGCTGACAGGTTTTTGTAGGCAAACCTCTGGCAGGATGGGATGAGAGAGCCCAAGGAGGTTTGGAGAATCAGGAAGGGACTGAAAGGAAGAGAGGGGATATTTATGTTACAGACGGGTGACACAAGCCGCCCAAAGGCATGTGGAGAGAAAACCTGAATGTGAGCAGACCATCATTCATGACTGTTTGTTCTCAAGCTTCTATCAACCTATTCCATGAACCCATTTCTACCTTCCCTTCTCTGACTTCCTGCAGATTACTGCACAAGATTGAAACCAAAAAACAGAACCCTACCTACATGAAGGCCCTCAGGGATGGTGATAGCTTAAGATTCTGGGGTACTGTTTAGAAGGTTGGGGGTTCAAGCCCTGG
Source organism: Silurus asotus (assembly GCA_024362625.1). NCBI lineage: Eukaryota > Metazoa > Chordata > Actinopteri > Siluriformes > Siluridae > Silurus > Silurus asotus. Next base: position 1,576,750 of record MU551741.1, read on the forward strand.
TATTGCCAAGCTTTTACTCCTGGGGCCCCTGCGCAAGGCCCTTAACCCTCTATAGCCTCTTATTCTCTTTTATTTATTACATTACTCCCTTACTATATCATTTGCAGGAGTCATTTGCCTCTAAGTATACTTTGATCGGTCCCATTGTTATCATGTGAGCATGTCACAGATTTGGCGCATACTGGCGCTCACCCACTCAATCGCACACACACACACACACACACACACACACACACACACACACACACACCTAAAATACAGAAGCTCCTACAGTGTTGGCCATATGAGCCATCTGCCAGCCAGATGGAGAAGAGCTAAACGCAGACAATCTCAGCGCTGTTTATCGCTTTTCAATTATATAATTCGAAGCTTCAGTCAAGCAACTGTAATTATACATGCTGCATGTCTTTTGGGCCCTCGTGCATGACCTTGACTCCATTAACAAGGACTTAGGATGACACTAATGATTCAACTTTACGTGTGAATAACGGTGGGTGTTTAGTGTGTTTTTTTTTTGTCAATTTTTTTAATATATATACTTTAACACACACACACACACACACACACACACACACACACACACACACACAAATATATGTGTGTGTGTTTGTGTGTGTGTGTACATATATATATATATAACAGAAAGTCAACTAAAACCCAGTGTAGCCTCAGATTCCAGTTTTTTTTTGTCTGTAACTCAATGTCCTGCTGTTGTAGCCCATCCTCCTCAACGTCAACATGCTTTGTGGATTCTGAGATGCTTTTCTGCTCTTCCCAGTTGAAAATAAAATCTGTTATTATGTCAGCAAAGCGAACTTTCAACTATGGGATTCTGGTCACATCCCTTTTCTAAAGAGCAAGAAGTTTCCATTTGCAAAATGAGTGTTTTTCAGTTTTTGCACCATTTGGTGTAACTCTAGAGACGGGTATGTGTGACGTTTATGGGGATAGTGAGAGCTCAATGGTACAGTATTTTATTTTAAAAGTGGATTTTAAAGCTACTTTTAAACCTATTAATAATTAATATTTTTTTATGTATAATCAGGGCAGAAAGGTTCCCTGGTGGTCTAGTGGTTAGGATGCGGCGCTCTCAACACTGTGGCCCGGGTTCGATCCTCAGCCATTAGGGTTGTACAAGCCAGTGCACTCTTAGTGCCGGTCACAAGCCCGGATAAATGGGAAGGGTTGCATTAGGAATGGCATCCAGCGTAAAAACGTGTCAAATTAAATATGCGGATTATGAATACGGATGATCCGCTGTGGCGACCCCTAATTGGAGAAGAAAGTTTTTTATAATCAGGGCAGAACTGATAATTTAATTTGTTAAATAAAATTGACCAGGTTTGTGTAGAAATGAAATCGTGACATTTCTGTACGGTTCAATTTGCGTCTACGAGCGCAGCACAAATCTACCAAAGAAATGAAAATCAACGGATATTAAAATAGAAATAGGAGTTAAATTAAATCAAATGTTTTTGAAAGCAACAGTAATCGCTTGTTTATGAGGTTTGGGCATCTTCCCAGTGATTACTTTTAGTCAAAAAACGAGCAATTTTATTTACTTGTTACTTTCCAAAATGCATTGCATTGCCATCCCTGTCTTCCTAAAACCTTTATCTGTCTCTGATGTGTATTGGCAAACCACTGCATCACCTCAGGAGTGCATTTAACAACCTTAATCTGCCAAACATGTTTTCTCTTTTGCAAAAAAAAAAAAACCCCTTCAAAAAAATTTCCACTTTGGTGACTGTTGGAGCTTTAAGAGTTCACGTTACAATTTGATTAGTGCAACAGCACAACGGATTTCTCACAGGATTTACGCATACAAAAAACAAAAGTAATCTCTGATGAGAAGAAGTATGACAGCCTGTCTCATTAACGTTTCTTTCCCTTCTTTTTATTCCTTTTTGTTCTTATTTTAATCCCTCATTAAAACATTGCCGTCTACACCCAAACACAGCCCTGATGACCTTACTCATGTAAGCAATAATAACATCAGCACTGTTATGATAAATGAATGGTTTTTGAGTTCGACTTGTTTAAAGTGCAGCACAGTGGTGGGGTTCAGGGTTCACAAATTATCCTGACGGACCAAAAAAAAAAAACCTTTTATTTTGACCTCCCGCTATTGATGTTTGGGCAGAAGAGGTTCGACGCTCAGGTGCAGAATCGTGAATCCAAATTCTACAAATGATCCATTCGGGTGTAGGACAGGTTACACGGTAATGTGTGACTCTGTAAAAGTTAAGAAATCAGAGTGCGGTGGGTTTTTTTTTGCAATCTCATTTGATCTTTGTAAACATCATCTGCACAGCAAGAGCTTTTTGAATTATCTGAACAAATTAGCATTAAGGACTTGGAGGGTATAAATGAAATATATTTGAAGGGTGCAAGTCAATATTTCTTTTAATATCACTTATTTGTATGAAAAATCCGATGGTATTCAGTATAGTATTCAGTGTCTGTGAAAACCCTGAATTCTTGTCCAGAATGCTTTTCTGCTGCGGTTTTCTCAATCATTTTGCAGTGTGACTTTTGATTCTGAAGGGAATTATAGATACTTTATGGGTATGGAAAGTAATAATTAGGTGGGACATACATTACATAGACATACAAGAATTTAAGGATGGATTTGGACTGTCAATAATATCAACCGTCTTCTATAATGGATCAGGACCACAAGCTGCACACATCAGCAATGATTGAACCGTAATGAATGGACATTTGGTTCCTTTTTTCAGTCAGGTTCCTCTCAAGCTTTCTTCCTCACGCGATCTCAGAGACTTTTTCCCCGCCACAGTCGCCACTGGCTCGCTCATTAGGGATCAACTTACAATTATAAGGAACAAACTTATAGCCACTAAAAATGAACGATACACATTTGTGGACACCTGAAACACCAACCTGAACATTTCATTCCTCATTGAATTCTTATTTGCTCTTATAATGACCTCCACCCTTAGGGGAAGATGTTCTACTAGATTTTGGAGGCTTGTTTTGGAAGCATTGTTTTTTTTTTATCTACAGTGAGGAGAAATGCATCCTTAAACAGACAACATGGATTAGCTGGAAAGACAGATTACCAGAGCAGAAGACCACTCCAGGTTTCATTCCTGTTAGCCAAGAACAGGAAGCTGCAGGAGGCTCCAGTGGAAATGGGTTCACTGAAATTTACACATGAAGAGATTTGAGGTAACATAAAAACAAACATGAACTAATTGACAGTACTTAACAATTCTTAAGGCGTAATGTTGGTATATATATATATATATATATAATTAATTTTTTTTTTAATTTAAAACTTTCAGTTATTTCAGTCATCAGAAAAAATGTAGAACAGCCATGACCTTAGCAGAGCCCTGTTGTCGTTGTCATAAGAGTCCGACTGTGGAAATTCCTTCGGATTGGCGAGACTGTGTGCTTGCGGTTCGTCTGGACAGCAACAATATGGCTATTGATTTGCTAAGTAGACAAACAATAGGGCACTGCGGCTGCAGCCATTATTGTTTAAAATCTGATTTATTCTGTACCACATGATATTGGGCCAGCTCCACACACACACACTTACTCTCTCTCACACACACACACACTTCGGCTCTCTGTGGGGAAATGCGAACCAGTGGTCCGTGACTAATTCCACAGACCCAGTTTGAACAATACAATCTGTCCTGTAGGGAAAGAAAACACAGCAATGGAGAGAGAGAAAGGGAGAGAGAGAAAGAAGCAGGAATAAATAGAGAGCTGAAAACACAGCAGAACATAAATAATAACACTAATATCTTCCTAAATGCACAAATCGATCACCTCATGAGAAATGTCTCTAGCATGCCTGCACTCATGTTTTTTCTTTTGCTGGGTTTGAAAGTAAAAGATGCCCTCATTTCAAACATGAGTATGTGGTGATGTATATAAGTATTTACTTAGGGTTAAATGTCGTCTAATAAACACAGGTTATTGGTATTTATTAGAAATAGAAGAGATCCAGTTAGCCAAATATGACCTACCTATTAAAATCTAAATTTGACCTGCTGTACTGTTCATGGCTTAATGACCAGATTTCTGAAAAATCTGTGTATCAGAAAGAAAAAATTACAAAATGTATGTAATGTAATTTAAATGTAACTACAATGTATTCAACAGGAAAGAAGCTTATCAGTGTAAAATTTCTAATCCTAAAACAAGAAATTTCCTCGGATACATGACATTCTCCAGCACCGAAGACGAAGACAAACAATGAACAATTTTTGAAGTGTCAGAAATGTCTGACTGATCACTCAGTCGTGAAAGCTCTACGGTAGGATCAGAAGGTCGGGGTTCAAGCCCTTGAATCGCCAAACTCGCATTCTTGGAACCCTTTAATCCTCTATGCTCCAGGGGTGCTGTAACATGGCTGACTCTGTGCTCTGACCCGAGCTTCTCAACATTCTCAACACGAAAAAAGAATTTTACTGTGCTGTAAAGTGCATGTGACAAGAACTGTATGAAGCATCTCGTTTTGGGGCAGTAGTGTCTCACGGTTAAGGCTTTGGGTTACCGATTAGAATGTCAGAAGTTCAACATTCAGCACTGCCAAGGCCCTTAGCCCTTTCGGCTCCAGGAATGCTGTACCATGGCTGACCATGTGAAATGATTTTTACTGTGCTATAATGTATACAGTATGTGACAAACAAGGGCTATTTTGGATTTTTAATTCTAAAAGCTGCCAATCGGAGGACAGCAAACTAAACTGATATGGCTTTGGCATTGGTGGATTATTGGATTTTGCATAGAGTAAGCGATCGTTCTGGATACTGGATGACATTTTTTTATATATCTTTTGATACAATTTTATTTATGGCGTTTAGAAGACGCCCTTATCAAGAGCGACTTACAAATATCTTATTCATACATACATTTATACAATAAAGCAGTTGATGTTTAAGTTGCTCAAAGCCCCAGCACTGGCAGCTCTGAGGGGCTTGGATTTAAACTCACAACCTTCTAAATCAGAAGTCCAAACATCATAACTGTCACGGATACACCATATTTTTTTACTTTTATTTGTCTAAACATGCACACACATGGAGAGCTTGAGAGGAGACTGTAGCAAAACGGTACACTATATGAGTGCTTCCATAGAAGCGTAGCCAGGAGCATGGAAGCACAGGGAACAAGAGCACTAGGACGTCTGGGTGATTTATGGTCATAACTGGTGAGTGAAGGGGAATAGGAAACCTTATATAGGGGATGGTAAATAGAGGACAGGTGTAGGTGATTAGACAGGTGTAGGTGATTAGTAGGAGGAAGAGGCTAATCGAGAGTGTTGAGTGATGGAGGGAGGCGTGGCTAGTGGTTCTCTGACAATAACCACTGAGCTACCCCTCTTTTCTCAGGCAGTGACTTTGCATTTTTATGTGAGTTGCAAACCTATTGCTCATGAAAATGTACGAAAGAAAATGACACCCTTTTACCTGTTTTTGAAGAAAAACCATTGCATTATTTCCATTTCGACTCTTATGTGAAAAACAAATTCCCGTTAACGCGTTCCCATTTTCCGCACATGCCCAGATCACCTGATTGATGACATTCAAAGCAGAACGTAGACATTTTCATTAAACTGCAAGTCTATCCTTCGTCGAGATCGGCAATCATGATTTTTAGCACGACCGTTTCATATACTGGAACAAGTAATAATTTTAAACGATAGCTGTAATCTCACCAAAAAAAAAGTCTTTATGTAAATGAAGCATTGTTTCTATGCGTTATTAAAAAAAATTCACTCTGAATATTCAGTTCTCCTCATGTGCGAACATGAAGGAAATGTAAATCTAATGCTTTCGGTGGTTGAACCGCAAGTACTCAGGGCAGAATAGGGCAATAGTCTTCCCCTCCTTCTTCAAATCCACATGAATATTACACGACTTGCAAATGAGCTCTTACTTCTAAATTAATAACCTTGGCAGTGATTACGATAGTGGTGCTTAGGATGATGGCAATCTGATGATTATAGGGTAATTACATCCAAGATGGCTAGACATCCAATCAGCGTTCATACGGAACTGATGCGCTGGTTTGAATTGTTCTTTTTATCATTTGTTATCATTATCGGTGAGTGACGACTGCTGGAATGAAGAAAAATCTGTCTTCGAAAGGCCGTGATGTGCATGCTCAGTGTGCTCAGTGTGCTTGTATTAATTGTCGCTTCAAGTAAAATGGAAACAAGCAAGGACAAGCGACTGATGCAGCCGGTGTGACAAATAAATACGAGATTACAGTTTGGTTCCAGTTGCTTGCTAATTAACAGTATAATTCATATCCTGTAGCCTGAACTGACTTTGAATTATATGTGTGAGAAATGAATAAACTGTGCAGGCGAAGAAATTATGCTCAAGTCTCACCTTTCTGCTTGATCGCACAATCGCACCTGTATACTGTACATTTGTACTTTTGAATAGCGTTCTTATTCAAGATATTTAGTATTGTTCGAATGTAGAAAGAATAATGATTTTTTTTCACTCTTCAACCAAAATACTATAAATTCACTCTTAGTTGTGCTCAAGGTTTCTTGTGAATTTTTGAAAGCTGCACTTTTCTATTTCTTGTATTTAATTATTTTTACATTTTCCAGGTCAGCCACCCCATGGTGATAAGTGCCACTAGGGTCTGAGTCTAATCTCTTTTTTTTTTGTTCTGATACACTGCTGTGGAAAAAAAAAAAAAAAAAAAAAAAATTTTTTTTAAAAAATATCAAAAAAATGTTGTCTGCTTTTGAGTTAAACTTAAAATCAGGCTGGTAATTAAGGTTTCCATTGTCAAGTAAAGATAAGATCTTACCTTGGGCAAAGGACAACCAACATTCCGTCAAAATAGAAACACAAACCCACCAAGGATTTACTTCAATTAGAAAGTTTTGTTCATAAATTGCATGTGATTATGTATTCCTTTTTTCAAATAAAATTGCCTCTTGTCAAAAAAACAATCTGGAAACTATAAGATTCTTGAAAATATCATGAAAAATCCCACAGCAGTATGTATGAGGAAGAAATATATATATATGCATATGAGATGTAGAGAAAATGACCATTTGCTAATATTTGTAATGCAGCTGAAGATACTCCAAAGATTATCAATTATCATCCAACATTTATTCAGTAACCGCTTCAACATGTTTAGGGTCTTCGTAATTCTGTAGCCTATTCATTGAACTTTAAGTAGTTGTTCCCACCTAGGGGGAAATTAAACATAGCTAATCTGCATAGCTGAAAGTTTTTGAACAGTGGGATGTAATGGGAGAACCCAGTAAACCCATGTAAGACATTTTTCCAAAAGCAGAGTAACAAATAAGAACGTTTATTTTTTTTTTATTTAATCTGATTCAGTTTAAGGTTTCCTTTCCCTAGAAGTTTTTTCCTCGTCACTGTCACCTCTGGTTCGTTATTAGAAATATGCATTGTGACAGTTCAAAGTTAAACATGACTCAAATTCAATTCAGTAAACCTGCCAGACTTTGATGGAGCAGGTATTTAGAGAAAAGTTTTCCTGGACTGTTGATTTCACTGTCAGAAGTTTAATGTTTACCTTATTCAACCCAAGTCTCTTCGCTTCTTATCATGGACTAGAAGGCTTTTTTCCACAGCTGCATTCAGACAACCCTACAGTTGGAGTTGTCTCTCGCACCCTGTAGTCTACAGAGGAAAAATATCCAGAACTTGACAAAGTGCTGGTGTGTGAACAGTCTGCAAAGACGTTGCTTCAGTCTCAGAAATGCTGACCAGAGCAGCATGGAAAAATGGCATGAGTTGAGCTGAGGGTTGCAAATGTGTCAGAATTACCAGGCTTACAAACAATACATTGATTGATACATTCTGGTGGTGTCCACTTCATTCCCTGGAATTGGAAACTGCTGAGCCTAAGCCGAATGCTTTAATATCTCACTACCGTGTGCACAAATTCACAGTGGATGACCCAGATTGAAGACACTCTGATCACACTGTGTGTGTGTGTGTGTGTGTATGTGTGTGTGTTGTGGAAAGGGGCAGGGCTGTGTGTCAATTGAATCAAAAGTAAGGGTCTTACAGTATGTTTGGTATAATAAGCTAACCTAATACTGTAGTAATCAACTATATACACTGTATCTACTGTATATCATAACCTATATACAGTATATATATACAGGGAGTGCAGAATTATTAGGCAAGTTGTATTTTTGAGGATTAATTTTATTTGAGGATTTAATTTGAACAACAACCATGTTCTCAATGAACACAAAAAACTCATTAATATCAAAGCTGAATATTTTTGGAAGTAGTTTTTAGTTTGAGCTATTTTAGGGGGATATCTGTGTGTGCAGGTGACTATTACTGTGCATAATTATTAGGCAACTTAACAAAAAACAAATTTATACCCATTTCAATTATTTATTTTTACCAGTGAAACCAATATAACATCTCAACATTCACAAATATACATTTCTGACATTCAAAAACCAAACAAAAACAAATCAGTGACCAATATAGCCACCTTTCTTTGCAAGGACACTCAAAAGCCTGCCATCCATGGATTCTGTCAGTGTTTTGATCTGTTCACCATCAACATTGCATGCAGCAGCAACCACAGCCTCCCAGACACTGTTCAGAGAGGTGTACTGTTTTCCCTCCTTGTAAATCGCACATTTGATGATGGACCACAGGTTCTCAATGGGGTTCAGATCAGGTGAACAAGGAGGCCATATCATTAGATTTTCTTCTTTTATACCCTTTCTTGCCAGCCACGCTGTGGAGTACTTGGACGTGTGTGATGGAGCATTGTCCTGCATGAAAATCATGTTTTTCTTGAAGGATGCAGACTTCTTCCTGTACCACTGCTTGAAGAAGGTGTCTTCCAGAAACTGGCAGTAGGACTGGGAGTTCAGCTTGACTCCATCCTCAACCCAAAAAGGCCCCACAAGCTCATCTTTGATGATACCAGCCCAAACCAGTACTCCACCTCCACCTTGCTGGCGTCTGAGTCGGACTGGAGCTCTCTGCCCTTTACCAATCCAGCCACGGGCCCATCCATCTGGCCCATCAAGACTCACTCTCATTTCATCAGTCCATAAAACCTTAGAAAAATCAGTCTTGAGATATTTCTTGGCCCAGTCTTGACATTTCAGCTTGTGTGTCTTGTTCAGTGGTGGTCGACTTTCTGCCTTTCTTACCTTGGCCATGTCTCTGAGTATTGCACACCTTGTGCTTTTGGGCACTCCAGTGATGTTGCAGCTCTGAAATATGGCCAAACTGGTGGCAAGTGGCATCTTGGCAGCTGCACGCTTGACTTTTCTCAGTTCACGGGCAGTTATTTTGCACCTTGGTTTTTCCACACGCTTCTTGCGACCCTGTTGACTATTTTGAATGAAACGCTTGATTGTTCGATGATCACGCTTCAGAAGCTTGGCTATTTTAAGACTGCTGCATCCCTCTGCAATATATCTCACTATTTTTGACTTTTCTGAGCCTGTCAAGTCCTTCTTTTGACCCATTTTGCCAAAGGAAAGGAAGTTGCCTAATAATTATGCACACCTGATATAGGGTGTTGATGTCATTAGACCACACCCCTTCTCATTACAGAGATGCACATCACCTAATATGCATAATTGGTAGTAGGCTTTCCAGCCAATACAGCTTGGAGTAAGACAACATGCATAACGAGGATGATGTGGTCAAAATACTCATTTGCCTAATAATTCTGCACTCCCTGTATAGTAAGTGGATATATGGCTGAGCATACAGAGGAGTCTTATAGAATCTTGATCAGTATAAAACATTTTATTATATTTTTTTTCGTATTGCTATCACAAGTGTAAAAACGGAAAATTATAAGTCGTCATAAGTCGAATCATTGTGCATTCCAACAATCTTGAGTAGTTCGTTGTTAAGTGCTTGTTGGCTGCTTTTCCTTCACTCTCTGATCTCAACTGGATCTGCTGTATATATACACACGCACACACACACACACACACACACACACACACACACACAGTAGTGTTTTTGGACTGTTTTGGGTAGATATTACTGAGCATTTCTTTTCTATCAAATCTCTTACATTCTTAGTATTTTTCCTATTATTGTTAAATGCTTAAAGAGAATGCAGATGATTATTGTATTTATTTCTAAATACAGCATTGTTATTTCATTTGCAAAAAAAAAACCAAAAGCTTTTCAATGCATTGAGAAATGCTAGTTGTTGTAGCGCGATTTTTTTTTAGGGGGGCAAAACTGAGCACAAAATTGACAAGAAGCACTAAACTCAGAAATGTGATTTGTTAATAATAATAATAATAATAAAAAAAAAACAAGCAGGTACATCAGAACACATCGAAATAGATTAGCATCTGTTTTTTAAAGGTCAGTCGTGAGGTGAGTGTCTGATCGCACACTGTGCACACTAAGCATGAACCCATGTTGCTGTGTAATAAACCTACTCAACAGCAGTCACGTTTGCCTGACACTCTTTGTTTAGCTGCAACAGTAAATTGAACATCTGGTGCACAAGGCATGAGCAGAGACCTGATGCAGAGACTGAGATAGCTCTGGTGCTGGCTGTGCCTAGATAATCTTATCGATCCGGTTGAAGTTCCCAACCTCCATAGTAACAGGTAACCCTTTAAAAGAGCCGATTTCAAAAGGTCACCGTGGATACACTCTTTTGAGACAGCAGCAGGCTTGTCTTTGTAACAAGAGGCTGAACATCCCCATTCACTGGTGTCTGGTGTGACCTCAAATATGGTTGATGTCCTTTCTGTCTACTGTTTTGTCATTGAGAAAATCCATACACTCTGCAGACAAGTCTAAGCAGTACGTCCCTATAGTGGAAGGGTGAAGCGAACAATACAACCATGAATACACACTGTCCCACTGTCTCAAGTCATGTTTTTAAATGAACCGTTTTTATACTTAACGCTTCGTATACTTCTTATCTATAAGAACACTCGTTTACTTGAAAATAAGAACTGCAGCGTTGCTCTATTCCTGTTAGTTGTGTTTAACTCAAATGGCCAGAGTTCAAGCATGATAAATGAGGGAAGAACACTGGGTACTGTGCATTATGATAACTGGTGTTTGATTAGTCGGCCATTGAAACAAGAAAAGTGACGAGAAAAAAAACAAGGACATTTTAATAAACGTGTGATGGTTTGTTAGATAGGAAAAATAACAGTTCCTGAAAAATAGCAGTTTTTAATGATGAACCATTGCCACGTTTTGATTTCACACTGGTTTCACATCACCTTACCAGTCGATTATAACTGCAGTTCCTGAACGGATGTCTTCTTCTAGCAAGTCATGTTATAATATAAATAATCAGATCTGTAAGGTTTGTTACAACCCAGTGTAGAGTTGGGGCTCACAGTGTGATTTAAGGCACGGGGTGGTGGATGTAAGATAAATATGTGTGTACAGTATGCGGTTTTCGGATCTATTAAGGAAGGTACTGAATTTACAGCCAAATATACAGAAAACAAATATTATAATGCATTACCTATTAGCACTTCCAAAGGACGGAGCACAAACAATGCAATCTTAAAACAGGAGCTATATTGAAACACGTACATAACAGCACCTGGGTAAATGTTGGACCAAGTCCAAAATAACACCACTCTTTCACAAAAATCTAAATTACCTCCAGAAATAAATACTAAAATTAAGACCAAAAAAACACCAAAAGCAGGGCAGAAGCCCACACCCAACACAAATGGCAGCCACACCCCTGCTACTGGTGATCACGACAACACTAATATGTACAGTACTCTCAATAGATTTCAAAGAGACCTTCAAAGGGAGGATGCCGACCCCCGGAGTATACCGAGTCATCTACACATGTTTCAGCTCCAGGTGGATCCCTGGTCATGAAGATTTTGGACATTGTACTATAAGGATAAACAGCCTCTTTATCAATACACAAATTATTCTACATCTGCTGTTTCTCTACCATTGCCCATTTTAAGGCTCTGGCATGCAGGAGTTGGTGTTCAATCTCTAATGATCTCAGATGTTAAGCAAATTTTTGAGTTGTTCAGGAGCACCTGCTTCAACAACTCCAACTGACTGTATACGAATAAAGAAAGGACATTACTCATAATCACACACTCCGGTGATTATAATATTTCTCACTCTCAGGTGTTTGTAATGTTTTTATAATTTTATAATTACACTCTTGGTGTCACCCAGATGAGCATGGGTTTCTCATTTGAGTCTGGTTTCTCTCAAGGTTTCTCCTCATGCCATCTGGGAAAGTTTTTTCCTTGTAACAGTTGCCCCAGGCTGCTCATCAGGGCAAGAGGTTTTCCTTGCCACAGTCTTGCTCATCAGGGATAAATACACATATTTTATTTACATGTAAAGTAAGTCAACTATGTCCATTGTGAAAAGTGCTATATTAAATTGAATATATCAACAAAATATATAGAACAAAGTGATTTTTTCCAGACAGCCAATTAACGTACGAGGGAAAGGGTACGATGGGCGTATGTCAAAACCAAGCTATCACAAAACACCAAAACAAAATTTGAAGAACAAAATTTGGGCATCGGCCAAGCGATCTCCAATCCAGAGTTATGCAAGCGCCTCCTGTTGATGTCATCTACGGGAAGTGGGTGTGGCTATGTTGAGTTGTGCTACACTACTGTTGCAGCTAGCGATGCATCCGGAAGATAAATTGATGATGGAGATTAATTATCTTTAGCCGTTTTGGGCATATTTATTAAACTTCTGCTGACACATCAGTCTCACGGTCAGAGCAGATCACATACACACACAGAGAAGAACCATAACACACATGGGACAAACATTAACGCAAACGCGTTTCACCATAGTCAACACTTTAGTACCCCTAGTGGCTTACTCATATGCACAACACAGAAGAACTATACCACATTACGTCACATACAACTGAGGACATTATAAACATATTTTAACATGCTACATTAAGCTGGAGTGAAGGGAAGGCCTGGATTGGAGTCTGGAATGGCAACCGCACAGACTTACAAAGCCCCACCTCTCATTCGATTCAACCCGTGGTAATATTATAGGTTGTAACAGGGTATTTGCAAGTTTGTAAATGTTGAACAAACCGCAACGAAGATCTGCTACAAAATCAACAATGCATCAAAAGACTAGCATGTATTGTGTAGGTTAGTCCATGCATTGATTTTTTAACATGCTTAATTACCTTTGCATTCAGACCACAGTCCATAAGATGAATGCCTGAATTAGACTAGAAGAGAAATGTGCTTTATTATATTAATATTTTCTTTATTTTTAAGATCTACTGTATGATTTGCATATGTAAAGAAAAATATTAATATCATTATACATTTAAAAAATGGTGCATTATTTTATATAATAAAACCTAAGCTCAACGCTCTAAACCTTTGCTTAGTAAAACGCCTCAACTTTTGTTACCTCACAATTTTTTTCATTATCATACAAGGAAACACTACACAAAGCGGTGCTGTGCGCAGTACACACCCTTTTCACGTCTACTCTTTTATCTGCTTTCATCACTGCAACCTAACACTTTTGCCTGACTTTGTGAAACGACCTTTCCAAGGATTGTATAATCGGCATTGATTATTCTGCACAACACGTCGTTGGTGTGCACATGCACAGTATTCTATCCTGCTATCTATACATCTAAATATCTTACATGCTCTTATCGTCCTGGTCTATTTAGCTTGGTGCTGTTCTATTAACGAAATATTGTAAAATCAATGTCCACTCTTGCTATTTCAGTGTATCTAGGCAATTTAACATTTACATTTATGGCATTTGGCAGAAGCCCTTTACCAGAGCGACTTACATTTATATTAATTATACAGCTGAGCAATTGAAGGTTAAATACCTTGCTCAAGGACCCAGCAGTGGCAGCTTGGTGGTGGTGGTATTTGAATCCATCGCTTTCTGATCAGAAGTCTAGCATCTTATCTACTGAGCTACCACTTCACTAAAAGTCAAATTCATCTGACTGATACCCAATAAAATAAGTTTACTGCAGTTTAACTGAATGGAGCAGAACGGTTAAACCTCATAATTGTTTATATCATATTAACAAAAGTTTTTTTGTACACTATGAGGATAAAAGAATTTGGCGCCTCACACACACATAAACACACACAGTGTGGGTCTTGAACACACATTAGTCAAGGAAACGTTTTCTGTATACTTTACTTTCCTGGAACTAAGAGGTCCAAGCATGTTCCAGTTTTCTCCTGTGAGCAAAGCAAGCTCTGTGAAGATGTTATGATAAGGTTGGCATGGAAGATCTCGATTGTCCTGCACAGAGCCCTGACCTCAACCCCACTTGGGGTGATTTGAAACATTGATGGTGCACCAGACCATCAATTCTTGACCTTACAAACTCACTAAATGGGGTTGAACAGGCATCAATCTCAACAGCCATTTCCCAGAATCTAGTGAAAAGCTTTTCCAGAAGATACTTATGCGTGATGGTTTGTGTCCACATGCATTTTTGTACATGTTCTTCTTCTTCTATGCCACCTTTGTTTACTAAGCCTTGACTTGTGGCTGTATGTGGTATGATTGGACATTTTTTTGTCCTGCTCTCTCTATCCGTGCGTGAGGGGAGGTCAGTTGTAACGGGATCATACAATCACCAGCCTTATAATGAAATGATGTAGGATGTGTAGTGAAATCACAAGGACATTTGGATATGTAATGTACATTGATGTACAGCATTAAATTAATATTATTGCACTAAACAACTTACATTTAATAGCACATTTAATGCCATATCTTCAGTCTAAATGTTGTTTCTTGACAGACAGACAGACAGACAGACAGACAGTTAGACAGTTAGATAGATAGATAGATAGATAGATAGATAGATAGATAGATAGATAGATAGATAGATAGATAGATAGATAGATCGTTTTCAGCATTTACGTTCATCCCAAACGTGTTCAATCGGGTTGAGGCCAGAGCTCCATCACAGGAGATCTTCCACTCCAACCCATGTAAAGTATCTTAATGGAGCTGGATTTGTGCATATAGGGCATTGTATTGCTGGAGCAGGTTTGGGTCTCCTAGTTCAAGTGAAAGAGAATTGAATTGCACCACATTCAAACAAATGTGTACCTCCAACTCCACATATGGCTGGAAAAGAAACACAGTGTTTTTAACATTAAAACAAGCAATAAAAACAAAGTTAAATATTAAATAACATTTGATACATAAGCTGTCACAGGCTTGACACTAAGCTTACAATTGATACTGTGCTTTAAGGTGAAAATTTAATGTCAAAGCCAGATACGGATTAAGTAAGACTGTCTACTCAACTACTCTCAGGTCCAGGCTTGTGTGCGAGTTCACATTAAAAATGGCTGATTGTGTCTGAATGGCAGGATAAGGGGTTTTCAGAGAGCTCAGGCCTGCCACAGGTGTTTTATGTGATGTACTTTGGATCTCAGGAGGTCCATTTAAATCCGATCAATAATGTTCCTAGGCAAAGTAGCATCCATCAACCGTCTTACTGCTTCATCTTTCATTCTTTTCCTTGGAGCTTTCTTGTCAATAACAACTACATGAAGGCAAAATAATCCAGAAGACCTCGTGAAACGTTTGATTAAGCAAAAATGACCCATGCACATAAAAGAGAAAGTGCTGTGCTGTGTATTCAATAGTAGATTTAATGCTGATGATTATGCTGCAAGTCTGCACTTTTTTATCACTTCATAGCATGTATCCGAATGATAAAAAGGTGTAAGACTATCATTCTCACAGCAGTACACAGGGCCACTCGTTTCCCACTGACGCTCCGTCTATTTACAATGCCTGACACAAAAAGCTTGCAGCACAGCCAGCTCCTGAAATAAACTGACACGGAAATCAATTTGTTTGCGTGAGAGAGTAGTCTATGTGAGGGTAAGTAGATTTGGGCAAATACAAGACAGGAAAACAGAGGGCTATTCATATTATTAGGAATAGAAGCTGATATGCTTTATTCTATGTGTGTTCTTGGAACAAATATCGAGTCTAAACTGTGCCGTTTTGGCAATGATTTCCAAACTACTGTACAGCAAGTTCAGCAAAGTAGACTGAAGTCATAAGCTCTGTGTCCCCAAATACAAAACATGTGACAAATGTGTATAGAGGAATTATAGAGAAAGTGCAGACATCAGAAAACAGGCAGAAAAGCAGATGCAGATCAGTTTTCCCACTGTGAAATAATGACTTTTTATTTGTTAGGTAAGGTTTCAATGTGAACCTGCCACTTTGCCGTTGGAAACACTGGAAAGCATTGACTGAATACCAGAGCTATAAGGTCTTACTACAGACATCAATTCGCTAATATACAGTACAGACCAAAAGTTTGGACACACCTTCTCATTCAAAGAGTTTTCTTTATTTTCATGACTATGAAAATTGTAGATTCACACTGAAGGCATCAAAATTATGAATTAACACGTGGAATTATATATGGAATTATATACATAACAAAAAAGTGTGAAACAACTGAAAAATGTCATATTCTAGGTTCTTCAAAGTCGCCACCTTTTGCTTTGATTACTGCTTTGCACACTCTTGGCATTCTCCCGATGAGCTTCAAGAGGTAGTCACCTGAAATGGTCTTCCAACAGTCTTGAAGGAGTTCCCCGAGAGATGCTTGGCACTTGTTGGCCCTTTTGCCTTCACTCTGCGGTCCAGCTCACCCCTAAACCATCTCGATTGGGTTCAGGTCCGGTGACTGTGGAGGCCAGGTCATCTGGTGCAGCACCCCATCACTCTCCTTCTTGGTCAAATAGCCCTTGATGCCTTCAGTGTGACTCTACAATTTTCATAGTCATGAAAATAAAGAAAACTCTTTGAATGAGAAGGTGTTCAAACTTTTGGTCTGCACTGTATATATATAGAGAGAGAGAGAGAGAGAGAGAGAGAGAGAGAGATAGATAGATAGATAGATAGATAGATAGATAGATAGATAGATAGATAGATAGATAGTGCACACACTGACCAGGCACATAATATTTTTTTTTCTCCCTGAAGTGGAAGAGAAAATATTGTAGAATTCCAACCCACTCAATGGGGTGTATCTTTAGCAGAGAAAGGAAGTGTCTGAAACCAAGAAAATCCTACCAGTGCCTAGAAAAGACTAACCTGAAGGACAGCACAGAAGCTCTGATCATGGCAGCACAAAACCATATCTATACAGGCACTGCAACATATATTAGCAGAGTGTCTGATGCAAGCCAGGGACAGCGTATACAGAGAGTCTGGAATAGTGATAGTGAAGCATCTGTGCTGAGTATGGGTTAGAAGTCTTCAAGTCCCACTGGGACACACCACAGAAAAGTGGCTGAGAGCAGTAGCGCTAAGATCCTGTGGGACTTCACGTTCCAGAATGACAAGCAGATGCTGCCTAACCAACCAGACATAGTGGCAGTTGACAAGGTGAATAAAACTGCCATTGTGATAGATGTGGCAATCCCAGGCGACAGGAATATCAAAAAGAAGGAGCAGGAGATGATCAAGAAGAATCTGGGATTTAAGGAACAACTGGAACAAATGTGGTAGGCCAGGTCTAAAGTGGTCTCGGTAGTATTAGGTTCTTTGGACTGGGAGAGTGGTTCTAGCAGATTTAAGCTAAAACATCTGTCACACTGCAGCACACCAAAACCTTTACAAATCCCAGTCTTGATCCAGAAATGTAGTTTCAACCACAAGTCTTCTGGTAATCTTTTTTAATGCAAATGCCCACCATTTATTGATCTTGTTCTTAAATCACTTTTTAGTCTGAATATTTGGTTAGAAGTAGTTAAATGAACATACATTACTTAAGTATAACAACTCACAAGGTATAAACTTTTTAATCTATGCTGCAATGCAGTAAAGAAATTTCAGGAGAAAGAGCTATTCTGCACTTTTTGAACTTTGGAACTACACAAAATGAATGTTATGTCCTGACAGGAACATCCAGATCCAGAGCTTGGAGCAGTTATTAACAGCAAGTGTGTGAAGTATACAATATTCGCATGCTCCAGAGAAGGGTTTATACTAAAAGGTCAAAAGCTTTACACTTGATGTTATACTAGACTCAATGAATATTTTTTAACTAAAAATTATATTACTTGGACTGGACACCATGACATACTGCCTTCTTACAGTGTTTATCAACAGATTCAATTGTGTGGACCTTTACAGTAATAAATCAATTGAAAATATATATTTCAATTTCAATGTCAAGCAAAAGTCTTTTAAATGATTTGTTTGAGGAGAGCAGTAGAGGGCTATGGGTTTGAAGTAAATTAAAGAAAAAACTGATGAAAATAATTTTATTTTATATATATATATATTACTCTGAGATCTGCTTAACTATGCAGATTAGGTTCTAGAATTATAACAGATTTACCATTCTGGTTCAATGTATAGAATAGAATAGAATAGAATAGAATAGAATAGAATAGAATAGTGTAGTAGAGTAGAGTATAGTGTAGCATTGTATTCAATAGAATAGTATAGCTTGAATTAGTATAGTATAGTATGGTATAGAATAGAATAGAATAGAATAGAATAGTGTAGTATAGTGTAGTATAGTGTAGAATAGCATTGAATAGAATAGTGTAGTATAGTATAGAATAGAATACTATTGTATATGATACTATGGTGTAAAATAGCATAGTATAGTATAGAATAGTGTGATATAGTAAATAATAGTATTGTATAGTATAGTGTAGTGTAATATAGTATAGATTAGTATAGTGTGGTATAGTGTAGAACAGTGTAGTATAGTGTGGTATAGCATCAAAAAGTATAGTATAGTATAGTATAGTATAGTATAGTATAGTATAGTATAATATAGTATAGATTAAAAATATAAAAATTTGCTAAAGAAAAAGGTTAACCTCAAAAAATCTACTCAGCAATTTGATCAGAAATAAAATCTTGGATGCCACTGAAAATTACTAAAATAGAATGATGAATGTGCGAGTCTTTCATCGTGGATCTTTACTTTGTACGAACAACTGAATTCCTCCACCACTGTATCATTCTTAACATGTCTGTAGGAGTAATTGAAGATATGAATTTTTCCAATTATGCTCTTCAAAAAAACATGGCATGAGATTTCTGCTGTAAAATTGAGTGACAGATAATTACACCTCTGTCAGGAAGCCCCTCTCTCAGTGGCCTGATCCACTTTCATCTTACAATATTTCGTCTTTTAATTTCTCTGAATATGTTCATTGGAAATCCTAATCAGCTTCGAACCAGCCCTAAAAAAAGCAGAATAAAACCAAGATTTCAATGTACAGTTTATACAAAAAAGCAGGTGGGGACTTAATATTGCTTTATTATGATTAATAGTCTTTTAGTTTTTGTAAAATGACCATTGCAACTTTTGGGCCAAAAAACAATTAAAAATGATTTTACCGAAATCCACTGCTCTCACTTATGTAATTAACAGATAAAATATATTTAGAACACACTGTATATGAAATCTCAAATCTGATTGGTCGAAAGGGGTGTGTATTGAACAATAAATCATTATTTATTAATATGTTACTGTTTCTATAGTAACAGCTCATACAGTACATAAGGGACTTGTATGAAGGAGCCGCTATTTAATCTAAAACTAATAATAATTTTACATAAAAAAGGTGCAGTGTTCAACAATGACTTTCATTTAATATGTATGGAAGAAGAGAAAGATGGAGAGAGAGAGAGAAAGAGAGAGAGAGAGAGAAAGAGAGAGAGAGAGAGAGAGAGAGAGAGAGAGAGGGAGAGATAAAGAGAGAGAGAGATTGTGATATTGGTAATAAAACCTTGAAACCAAAACAAAAACCTTGCATTATAGATGTCCAGCAGAATAATTAACATACTGTATGTGCCAAGTTTCTCACTAATAAAGCAAACCGGGTAGCTGGTGAAAATAGTGCTGTAGAATAAGATGGAATAAAGTGTGCGTGTGTGTGTGTGTGTGTGTGTGTGTGTGTGTGTGTGTGTGTGTGTCTCTGTGTGAAACTTGTTATATGAGTGGGATGTTGTAGCTCTGTGGTGAAGAAATTTGAAATGTCACAAGTTCAAATCCAAGCACCAACAAGCTGCCACTGCAATGAGGGTCAAATGTTTGTGTCATCTACTGCATACTGACAACTTATTTCCAGACATTTTTCTTAAACTACTTCAAATTAATGTTTTAAATAATGTAATCTTCTTTCGGCTGCTCCCATTAGGGGTCACCACAGCGGATCATCTGTATCCATACAACTCTGTTCTCTACATCTGCATCTTTCAAACCAAATTACTGCATGTCTTCCCTCAGCACATCCATAAACCTCCTCATTGGCCTTTCACTTTTCTTCTTGCCTGATGACACATTTCTCAGCATTCTTCTACCCGTATACCCCATGTCCCTTCTCTGCACATGATCAAACCATCCTCCTGGTCAGTCCAATCGGCATTTTAAACTCTGCCACCTTCAACTTGTCTTTTTGACAAGCTTGAAATAATAATAATAATAATAATAATAATAATAATAATAATAATAATAATAATAATAATAATA